>AFIV01000169.1:0-203886 GCA_000223765.2 Zymoseptoria ardabiliae STIR04_1.1.2 | reverse complement strand
AACCGCCCTCCCCCTCTCCATCTGCCCCGTGGTAAACTCCCACAAACACGCATCGTACGAAGAGGCCGACTAATGGGAGGAAAGAGGGGTTAGTATGGGGTGGGGAGAGGGGAGGATCAGGGGGAGGGAGAGGAGGGGGAGGAGAGGGGGAGGAAGTTTCGCATTCGCCGCTTTAAGGGTGCAAATGGGCTGGGCTGAACATTTGGATGATGTGCTGTGCTGTGTGTGCTATGCTGTGCTGTGCTGGAGATTGAATCGTTTCGTGAAGTCAGTGTGCAGCGGGAATTGTTCAACCACTCACACCAATGCCCCGTCTCATGCACAGCCGTCATTCCCATATCATAATTCTCCGCGCTTCCACCCGGCAGCGAGTCCGCAAGATTCATGCACCCATCATTGATGCGATCGGCACTCGTCGGGTCAGCAACAGGGAAATAGCAGAATCCGAGAAGGCCGCTGGGCATGTCGCTCAGGAAGTAGAGGTTGAGATCGGCGTAGGAACCTTGGTGCAGAGCGGATTTCATGGCGAATTCTTCGCGACTGCTCATGTCTGCCGCCGCCCATTTCTCGTTGATGGTGAAGTTGACGCTGATGGTGTTGAAGGAGACGCCCATGGGTGCGTAGGCATCGTTCATGGTATCCATCTGGGAGGAGAATGTCAGATGGTGGACAGGATCTGAAACGGAAGGGATGGACTAACCTGATCTTCGACTTGCTTGGGAGTGTAGAGTTCTGACTTGGCTTGTGTTGTGACAATGTTGACATATGTATCGATCACGATGCCGCCATCTCGTCGAGTGACCTTGCCCGACTTGTAATTTGCATATGCTTTGTCGAGATTTGTGCGGGTCTTGTCATCTGGGTCTGCGGTGCCACAACGATGGAGTTCGGCGTGGGCCAGGCTCAAGGAGGCCAGAATGGTGATGAGGTGAAATTGCATTGTTGCTTGGGTGTGGAAGGGGAGCTGAGCGGTCGGTGACGACTTGCAAGACAAGAGGAAAGGTCCAGATGCGCCAATGAGAACAAACAGGTAAAGAAAAACGTCCAACGAAAGTCCCTAATGAACGATTGGATTTCTGCAAGCCAAGCGATTGCTCGCAGGAAGGCGGACATTCATCTTATACCATACCTCTTAGTAGCTAGAGACATTGGGAGTACCTCATCACGTCCCTGCCTCGCGATCCACGCGGCAGCGGCATTGTGGGAAAGACATCCGACATGCACGGAAGCACGGCCATGTCTCTGGATGATGTAGGCAGAAGGATGGACTTGAGAGGAATCCGCGGTTCGTCTGCTGTGGAGACGAGGTTGGAGGCGTACAACGACCGAGCAGCGCTTCGGAAGTCCTCCGGAGAAAGTGCGATAGACAGCTGGTCGTGATAGGTGAGGAGACGTGTACTCAGTTCGGATCCATCTTTGGAGCGGAAGTGGATTAGTCCCCTCATGGTTCGGCCACTTTCGTGCTTAAAGAGGGCCCGTTGGTGCCGATACCTTCCCAAACAAGCAGATGCAGCGCTCTGCCAGATGGCGCTATCTTCACGACACAGCGAACGAGCGCTCTCGGCCGGTTGCTAGCTCGTCAGCTCGGAGTGAATATAGTTCTCCGGATCTGCACTTGTAGCAATTCGGGGAACTCATTCTTGCTCGAAGACGTCGGATTGTTTTCCAGCAGACTGGCGGCGCTGCGAGGCTCCGGCTCTGGAGTTCCCGGGCGGACGCCTCCTCGTCAATCCCGACGCCCGAAGGCGGACATCAGCACCAGACGATGGAATAGGGAGAAGAAAGCGGTCTCAGGAGGACGCCTCGTCGTCGTCAGTGGTCGAGGACGTTTGTGGGAACGTCAAAGGATGGTGGCTGGTATGCCGTGGGAGGTTTAAATTGAGCTTTCCCGCGGCTGCGCTAATAGCGGCACGGAGCGTGAAGTCTATTCAACCGCAGTGCGTGGTCGTCTCGTGCTTCCCACGATCACGCGCAAACACATGTCCGAACAGGCTATAGTGCTACTCACACTTTAGCCTCATTGCCACCATGTCTATACCAACAGAGCGAGGTATCGCCATGTCGAGAACTCACCAAAATCCGGGACCTCTCAATCCGGCAGGTGTCTCCCGGCTTCCAACCAATCACACCCCACGAAGCGATAACTGCCGTTTTTCCTCGCAGCCACCCAGCCTCACATTGATGAATATACATACGTCCGCCAAAACATATGCCTAGATCGATGTGCGGCCTCGTTGCTCACGTTGCCTCTGTCTCACGGCTGTCTATTTGTTGCGTCCTCGTGAGACCCAGGAGACCCTGTCATACATGCCGAGGTCACCTCGATCCATCATCAAACAGACTCGTGCGAAGGAATCATAGGGATCAATCTGTGCAGGCAAAATCGCAACGCGGGTAGCCAAGCACGTCGGCGCTCATACAAGAAACCCATTCGACGTTCCACGCGTTAACATCAGAGCACAAATTGCTCATCGAGGCTCAAGCACGAACGGGCGACTCGCTTCACGCCTCGGTGTCTGCCAACAAGTCTGGCTGCGCTCAACGTCCACCCGTCTATCGACCGTTGTGCCCAGCTGAGGGGGAGCCACAGAACGACCGCTCGGCATAGGATGGTGGTCCTCAACCGTCAGGGTCTGTCTTCCCGGCGGTGCCGACAGACCCCGCTCGCACACCGCAGATGTTTCGCAGACAGCAGGTACAATAACCGTGGTTTCAACCATCTATGAATGGAAACAAATGATGCTCGTAGGTCTCAGGGTCCAGCCTCGCTGCTCGTTTCCTCTCAGGTGATGTGCTCAGGAATGCTCAAGCCTCGTTCCCAGTCTGTCAAGCGGGGCGCCATGTACCCGGCCAAGACGATCTCCCATCTCCACTAACATCCACTTATTGATGACCGCCGGCGCCTCGCCCAAGTGCTGCGTATTGCCTCCACATGCTTGAAGTCATCATGCATCCCGCTCTCTTTATTACAAGGGCCCATCGTTGGCGGACTTCCAATTGAATCACCACAACCGGCTCTCTGGCATCCGATGCAACTCTTAACACGGCGAGGTATTCTGCGAAGTTTCGAACGAGAATCACTGGTCGTCGCATGAATAGGGCGAGCTCTAGGCTCTCGTACTCGTAGTATCTCCGGCACTGGCTGAATATGAGTTGCTGATCTGATTGATCCATTTGACTGCACGCTGAGATGCCGGATTGGTCGTCCTTGATTTGGCCCAATTGCTTTGCCGAAAAGACAGAATCATCGCTCTTGTCGTCCGCATCTGTATTGAGAGATGTGTAAGCCTCATCATCTCGAGATCCAGGCTCAGCAGCTGTAGCCGCGAGTATTCGTCCGCATTCCCACACTCTTTCCATCTGTGGTTGAATGCGCCGTGTCGCAGGCACCACATTCACCTGCACCCACAACTGAAACAGCCTCCTTGCACGGATCTCCCTCTGCTCCTCGTCTTCCTCGTCGACCAAAGCCTCCCCATCAAGTCCGCTTATGCCCCGGCTTCTGAAATAGTCCAGCAGTCGTCTCCGCCGCTCTGTCATATTCCTCCGCGCATTTTCTCGAGCCACAGCAATTTGCAGATCCGTCTCCGATGAATGTCTTGGACATGTACCGCGAAGACGCATGGCTCGGAGGGCTCTGCAGGTCGATTCGCGAATGCTGGCTGCCACTTTGCTACGCCGGGTGCTGAGTGAGGACGAAGACAGGAAACTGCTCTGAGTGGGGAGACTGCGAGAGTAAGATAAGCATAATTAGCATACGAAGTTGAAGAAAGTAGAATGTCTCAGCATGCGACTAAGACTGAAGGTGAAGAGTGGAGGCTTTCGAAGTTGTAATGCCTGAATTTTGGGTATCCTGTCTGATGCAGTCGTGATAGAAGACATGGAGAAAACAAACATCGATCGCCCTCTCGGTCCATCGCTGAACATGGACCCGACTCTACTCGGCGCTGGTAAACCTGGAATTCGCCATCGTTGCCGCGCTCGACCGTTTCCGCTATGCGTCGTGGATCTCGTCGTCGGATCTATAATACACGCCAAAACACGCTTGAAGTAAGCACAAAGGTCGCTAAAGCCAAATGAACAGAAAGAGTCTTGTGACTCATCGCTTCTCCGTAAAATGCTCCATGGTATCATTGTGGGTCAGGGTGCGAGTTGGGGTTGGTGTTGTTTCCTCCACTGTCACCACGCGGCGCGGTGCCGCTGGGACTGAATGCTTCGCGCATTCGGCTGAACATACCTCCACTGCTCGGGGGCGGCGCGCTGCTACGCTGCTGCTCCGGAGATTCGGGAATGGTGAAAGGATTGCTCTGGCTGCCGTCGCCGCGGCCAGGGGAGGGGAAGGGGTATTGTGAAGTGCCTCGCTGATACTGTGGTGAATGCATGTCGTGATGAGGCGCCTGGCTGGGGTCGCGAGGACGACTGGCGTTGGTGTCATCTTTTGGCATGATTCCTTGACGGCAATGAGGACAGGTGTCGTGCTCAATGAGCCAAGCCTTCACACAGTCGAAGTGAAACCAATGACTGCACGGCAACACGGTGACTTCGGAACCGATCTCCGCCGCATCCATGCAAATACTGCAATCTGCTTGGCCGTTTTCACCGAGATCTTCAGCTGTGATCTGTCGCTTCGGCAAGGAGTCGATGGCTTCCGCGGACGCCGGTGGAGGAGCATTCCCAGCTTGGTGTTGTTCCATCAATTGTGTGATGACACGGTCGAGTGCCTGCTGACTATAGACTGCATCGCCGTGTTGTCCGCCGGGCGGCATCCCAAGCATGCCAAGCATGTCGTCAAGACCCATCGGACCGCCACCAGCTCCCATGAAGACTGGTCCACCGTGCCGCGGTCCACCTCCAAATCCAGGTCCACCCACGGCTCCGATATTCGCCATCATCTGTGCCATGATGCCGGCCAAGTCGGTGGGTTGATTTTGCATCGGCTGCGGATGATTGGCGTCTCGCGGGTAGAGACCACCTGTGCTTGAGGTTGTGATGGTGTATGAGAATCCAGGCCCAGATCCTGCACGGACAAAGGTGCCACTTCCGCGTGGTTGGCCACCTTGTTCGTGCGATCCTGGCGCAGTGTCGTGGCCACCCTGGTGCGCTTGTTGCTGCTGTTGAGACGGATCCATCGCATTTCGCAGCATAGGTGCAATCATCCCCATCAAGCCCCCTACAATGCCGCCTCCTCCTGCTTGGGGTTGTTGTCCCGCATTTAGCGTGATGTTCCTCCGAATAGTGCCATGCAAATGTCCTCCTGGTGCCTCTCCTGGGCCGTTGTTCTGCCAGTGAAACTGGTCAATGTCATCCTCATCAGGATCTGGCGCAAAACCGTCTTCCTCTTCAGCGCGCGGGTCGTGATCTGCCTCGATGACCTCGGTGAAGTCAGACTGACACTCTGGGCACACTATGCCGTGTTCGTCGCGATACCACTCGTTCTCGCACTGGTGGCAGTACACGAGCTCCCTCTCCTGCGGTGTTGTGTCGGCCATGGTAAAGTGTGAGATGTTTTGCGAGTCGAGGAGTATTCCGGAGCCAGGCTCCTCACGGTAATGTCACTTGCGGCAGTGAATGTTCGGGTTCCCAGACAGGTTCTGTTTGCTGCCGATTCGAACTGTCGCGATCCGGCTCTGTCAGATGAAGTGCGCAGCAGTCGAAATGTACGTGTGAGCGGTCGGCCGAAGGTGTGACGAAGGTGGTGGTACTATACGCCTTTTGAGTCTAGATATGTATCGTTGGTGAATAAGTGAAAGGTGTGCGGCGGTCTCGGGTTTGCCTCGCGTGATGAAAGAAAGAGTGGAGTGATTCAAGTTGCTGGTTGATTGTCACTTTCAAAGCTCGGAATGACGTCTGCCCTTTGAAACCCAAGGCCGTGAAATGGACCGCGTCTTTTATTATTAGTAATCGAACGAGCGAGCGCTTCCGTGACGACCGCCGACTCTGGTATGTGAAGCGATGGACTTATGAACGATTTGATATTGTACACAAGAAGAGCCATCGAAAAGGAGCCAGGGCCGGAGAGGTGCATGCTAGTGTGACTGATACCTACGAGCTTAGTTCTACCTTCCATCCGCTTCCACGACCAAAGCACAGCCTCGATTCACTCAAGAGTCAAATCGACAAAGCGCAATCCACTGATGACTGCGCATTCGATTCAGGTGAACAACGTCGTACGTTCCACAGTGGACCGAGCTATCATTCCCAGTATTGTGATCTGAAAGTCGACATCGACGTCGACGTCAACAGCGTACCAGTGCCACCCTACGACGCTTCCAAAGTTCGACCACTCCGCCAGCCCTCCCGGCTCATACGAGGTACGACATCCGTCCCTCTCAGCGACCTGACGAAACCAGCGGTACACAGATCAAGGCAAAGTGAGGTAAGATGGCGGTGTTGGGAGTATCGACCATATGTACAAAGTTGAGGTAACAAAGACCCTCCCTGACTCCTCAGGTGAGGTATCCTTCCACCCCAAGCACCGACACAGCCCATACCGTATCACACCCTCCGCATCAGTCCCTTTCCTCCACATCAGTCCCTTTCCTCCGCGTCGGTCCCTCTCTCCCCATCAGTCCCTCCCCGTCATTCAGACATGCCAGCTGCACAGCTAAACAAAAGTCACGTTAGCCCACGCTATCAGACCAACCAGCACACTACCGTGGGATACGTACAGTGCCGGTTTGCGAGCAGACACCCTGATGTTCTCCATGTGCTCCACACCAGCATTCTTGGCGCGGAGAGTTGTTGCAGTGAGCCGTGTCATCGCAGTGCCCATGGTCTCCGTAATCTTTGGTGTCGGCGTGGACCTGGGCGGCGTAGAGGAGGCCAGCGAGGGCAGCGAGGAACAGGCGGTTGAATTGCATGTTTGCGGTGTTGTTGGTCGAGTCGACGTGTGCTGTGTTTGTGTTTTTGTGTTGGCTTTGTTGTTTCCGACGTGGTTTGAGGAAAGAAACGAGACTCAGGCGAAGGAATCTCGCTCCTTTTATGTCTGGCCTTGAGCTGTCGGACACAAGACGGACGGTCTACTCTGACATCACCTGTTGCCGGACTCGTCCCATCCATGCTGCATTGGCCATGGTGGCTATGCTCCGACCGTGATGGCTATGCTCCGCTTGCATCCGCTCTATCCTCTGCGGCGTTTGACGGTAGAACAACACTGCCCTGGGTCAGCTGGTACTGTATTTAGTTGCCTTACCTTGTAACTTACGCAAGTGACGATGCTTATCCCGTGAGGTTTCGTCACAGAGCGTAGCCTGGCAGGCATTCTCCCTGTCGATTCATACCTGGTACAGACAGAATCCTCCACGGAGCACGAAATGGAAGAAATGCATAGCATATCGACCCTCTCGAGCCAGCGTGAAGTTGCGAAATTCTGTCGGTCTTCTTCTGTAGAGGGCGTTGTTACAGTACTGTACAATTGTCGACGTCGCCCACAATCCTGGTATGGGATTGACAGTCCGTGCCCCTCGTAGTGTTCAAGAGATAGTATCCTGGATGACAAAACCGATCTTCCTAACCAATGCACCGTCGGTGATCCGTAGACGTCCGCTGGCAGGGGCATCGATAGAGTTGCCAGTTCCAATTGGCGTACGCTATTTTTGACGCAGCATCGGAGCCGGAAGTGGTCGCCAATGACCATTCTGCAGACTCAGGGGTGATGCTCATTGTCCAGGATCGGGCTGGGGCACTTCCTGGTCATCGGGCCGTGAGATTCCAGTCCCTGGCGGCAAAGGCTTGATTCGACCACTCCGATGCGTTCACACGCTGTATGCCCATCAAATTGAGCGGTCTCGGTTTGCGTTGACAGCTCTGTTGCGAGGGCTTGCGTTGGCAGCGATATGGTCGTTCGTCTCACATCTTCAGAGATGCATGTAACTTGTTCATGACATGTTCGCGTTACTGTTCGGCTGTTAGACTCGTTCTACCTTCACCGCATATGGGAAGCATTGCTTACGCCGACAACGCAATCGATTGACAACTCGATCCGACAACTCTGTCGACGGACAACTCAATCGGTTGCCCTTTCCGGCAGGTATCGACAGCCTCTCGACACTGCATTGGATCGGAACTGTCGGTATTGTCTCCAATGGCGGGCATGACTTCATTCTTTCCGGTCAGAGGCTGTACATCCTGTACACAGGAACACCGCGGATAGTCGATACGAGGAGAGTCTACTTACCCTGGCCTGCGTAAGCACGTTTCGGCACTTGTTCAGGCACTCAGATTAGCTTTCGGCACTTGTTCAGTGAACTCGCATGGGCCCGGATACGCCGGTGACATGCCTCTGGGGTATGCGTACAGATCGTATCCTGCTTACAAGAATAGCACTTTACCGTCAGTAACCCAATCGAATCCCTCTTGAGGCAGTGATTGGAGACTTTGCGAGCTGCCGTTGACTCGGACAGGTCGGTGACGAAATCCAGGGAATGGCCATTGAACTTCTTGCTTTAGGGCTTGAATCGGTACACCTTGCTTCTGGTCCAGGCGTTGTACTGCATGGAGCTGTCGCTGGGTCGGCCTCAGCGCCCTGCTGAACTTCTGACGCGAGTCAGTTTTCAAGAGTAAGCGCTGTTCTAAGGTTCCGTATGCACGACTGCGGTTGGAGACAATATCGCCAACTTCCTCTGGCATGTATCGGCAGTCTTTCGAGCTTTCGGCGGAAGTGTCGGAATCCGGCTCCAAGGGACGACGGGAATGCCAGAAGCTGCCTCCAGGAATAGATACAAACGCCTCCTTTCGTGCCGGAGGCGTGGCTGTCGCAAGGTTGGGCCTAATCGATTTTCTGAATTCATTGTGAATTGTTGATGGGCAGTGTATAATCCGCAGAATGAAAGAAGGGTTGGAGCGAAGCAAACACAGCAGGTGCGCTGTATAGATTGGATTGATTGCTAGTACCACTGCTGTATACCTACCTTTCGTGCGTTCCCACGACCAAAGCATAGCGTCGGCTCATGAAGACTGACATCGACGAGGCGCAGCTACTGATAACTGTGCAATCAGGTCCGGGCGGAAAGAGATCGCATGGTCGAGCGTTCACTCATGAATTTGTAACCTAATTCGGATGGACTACACTGTCCAGAGAGATAGACAGCATAGTGAGTAGAAGGACGGCGATCCGAAGATCGCGCAGACATCAATCTCCTTTGCACCAAAATAGGGCCTGACCAAGGTGGTGAGGGTATGGCCCAGAGTGTTGGCAAAGTTGGCAAGGGGATGGATGGGAAAGTGAGAGTGCTGAGAGAAAGGTGAAGTGGGAATCATTCGAAATGAAGTCTGAAGCCATGACTTTGCTGGCTACCCTATGGTCATTTCATATCGACCAAATAGCGCCCAACGCCACCGTGTAGCCCTTTTTGTAACTTCGAGAAGAACTGGGGAGAGAGATGCTGCTGAAGGAGATGCTTTCGCATTTACTCCTCTGGGATCTCAATCTCGCCACTCTCAATGTCGTCGCTGATGTCCTTGGGGCTCCGTCCATCGACCTTGCATCCAGTGGAGAAGGCAGTTCCGAGAATCTCCTTGACGGTACCCTTGAGGTCCTTGGACATGGACTTGAAGCGCATTGTGCGGGCGATCGTGATGATCTCGTCGAGAGGGATGGACTTGGTGTGCTTGATGTTCTTCTCCTTCTTGCGGTCACGCGGTGGCTCCTTGAGGGCCTTGATGACGAGCGATGAGGCGGACGGAACGACGGAGACGGCGGCTTGACGGTTCTTGATGGTGAGGCGGACGGTCACGCGGAGACCTTTCTGTGAGGTTGTCAATTGTAGGTCCTTCATCGCTTCGACCTTCAATGCTTTTGTACATACCCAGTCGCCAGTGGCCTTTGCGATATCTTCACCGACCTTCTTCGGCGAGAGACCGAGAGGACCGATCTTGGGAGCGAGAGCAGATGAAGCACCGACCTCACCTCCGGTTGCGCGGAGGTGAATGATCTTCTCCTCATTGGGGTCGATTTTTGGTGCTGTCGAGAACAGTGAGCGGGTGCGACGATTCAGCCAGCGGCTGGAGCCATGGCTCGAGAGGGACGATACTTACCCATGGCTAGTGGATAAGGTGGTCTGTCTCAACTCGAGATGTAGGGAATGGGACAAGAGTGTGGTGTGTCTTGAAAAGTCACTGATGTCTGGAGAGCGGAAGAGAATGAAGTTTTGCGGAGCTTCAATCCGAGCCTTGGACAATTCTGCTCAAGTCGTGCGCCCGTGGTTTTGCCGACAAGCTTCTCTTGGCGGCTGCTGGAAAGGCAGGAACGAACCGGACTTCACTCCGCTGGGTC
Source organism: Zymoseptoria ardabiliae STIR04_1.1.2 (assembly GCA_000223765.2). Lineage (NCBI taxonomy): Eukaryota > Fungi > Ascomycota > Dothideomycetes > Mycosphaerellales > Mycosphaerellaceae > Zymoseptoria > Zymoseptoria ardabiliae. The sequence goes on along the minus strand of AFIV01000169.1, from coordinate 193,613 downwards.
ATCAGATCGTGAAAGCCACGAGATCGCATAGGATAGTCTGGACAGGGTCTCGCGCTGCGACAAAAACAACGCATGTCCTGCGGGCGATAGCCAGGCATCGCTGTCGAGAATTCGAGATGTCTGCTAGACTTGCTCGCTCTTGTTCGGAGACATACGCAAGCATCACCGCATCATCATCTTCCTCTCATGATCTTTCAACTGTTTTCTGCTCCGTCAAATCATCTTTGACAAGACACTGACACGACCGGTCCTTAGCACCGTACGTTGGACCTGCGAGAACTCTGTTTGACCGCCGCAGAGGTAACCTTCCATGACCTATTTGAACCTCGGATGAGACCTCTATTGGCAGTGCCGTAAACAAGAGGAAGTTCTCACTGCTCAGTGACACGAGTCGCGACCCGGCAATATGGCGTCCAATAATGGCCACTCTCCTCCGCCCTCGAGTCCGACCCGGGAAAGCAGTAGCAGGCCTGGAAGCGTCTCGAGCAACAGTGCAACCTCCACACGGCCCGGGCAGCAACAGCATCGTCCTTCACAGCCGTCTGGATTGCGACAGTCACATATGCCTCCTCCATCGCCTGAAGAGTCTCGAATACGACCGAACAACTTCACGAATGGCGATCGATCGGAGAATGGGACAGAGACAGCAGCGACTGGGGCGGAAGGCATCATAGAAGAGCCACGGGACAGCGCTGATGCACGTACATCATTGTTGGAGAATTACGGTGGAATTGCCAAAGGCACAGACAATGGCGGTCAGCCGTACGTGTTCAGGCATCGTCCAGGATATCTTCAAAGCTACGGCAGCACAAACAGTACATACGCGCAAAGCGATGCGGGCAGCTTCGAGGCTCGACCGAACTTGGGCGACCGCTATCCCACCACGGACGACATGAATCGTGAAAGAGCAGGAATTGCGGAAAGCATTGCAGAGTCAGTAACAGACGGTCTACTCGGACCGCCGAAGAAGCGAGGGACCACATACTGGCTTGCAAGGAAAGCAGGTATCAAAAGCCAATGGATGATGTATGTATACAGTCCAGGCCAGCATGATGGACCAGGCTCTTGTTTGCCCACCCAATGCTGACCGTATCAACAGGTACGTCCATTATTACATCCCGATTACGAATTGGGCGCGACAGTACCGCTGGAGCTTCGTCAAGGGCGACTTCATCTCCGCCTTGACCATGTCAAGCTTCTACATCCCAATGGCACTGTCGTATGCCTCTAATCTCAGCCACATGCCACCGATCAACGGCCTTTACGCCTTTGTTTTCAACCCGTTCGTCTACGCCATTCTCGGGACATGTCCGCAAATGGTCGTCGGGCCCGAAGCTGCCGGATCTCTTCTCGTTGGTAGTGTTGTGTCAGAGGCTATTAAATCAGGCAAAGTCAGAGACGACGACGGCATGAAAGCCGCGCAGGTTGGCGGCATGGTGACAGGACTGGCAGGCGGAATCATCCTCCTTGCAGGTCTACTCCGGCTCGGGTTTCTCGACAGCGTGCTCTCCCGACCATTTCTCCGCGGCTTCATCAGCTCCATCGGTTTGGTCATCTTCGTGAATCAACTCGTCCCGGAGATGGGTCTCGACAAGGTTGCGGAGCACTCGACCAAGGCGCATGGCTCACCCCTTGACTCTTTAATATTCATGAGTGACAACGGCGACAAGATAAGCAAGATCACCTGTGCAGTCAGCTTCAGCGCTGTGGCTATCATTCTCGTCTGCAGGGAGCTGAAGAGAAGATTACAGCCGCTGCCCAAGCTTGGCTGGGTCGTGTACTTTCCCGATCGATTCATCATCGTGGTGCTGTCTGCGGTCTGCTGCTGGTTCTTCGAGTGGGACAAGAAAGGTCTTGACATTCTCGGCGATATCCGAGCACCCGCAGGTGTACGCGTATTCGAGCCTCATGGCATCCTTGCAAAGGACAACTTCAAGCACGTCAACGATGCTTTCGAAACGGCTTTCATCATTGCTCTTCTTGGCTTCTTCGAAAGTTGTGTGGCAGCAAAGGCCTTGGGCGCTGGGACTACAAAGACGGAGACTGTGCGGAAAACAAAGGAGGACGGTACCGTGGAAGAGGTCGAGGAGGCGGATGGTATCCGCGGCATGACGGTGTCTTCTAACAGGGAGCTTGTCGCACTGGGTATTGCGAATGTGATTGGCGGCACATTCATGGCCATTCCAGCCTTTGGAGGGTACGGCAGAAGTAAGGTCAACGCGAGTACAGGCGGCAAGACACCTATGAGCAGCATTTTCCTGTCTCTCATCACGGTGATCTGCACACTGTTCTTGCTGCCTTACTTTTACTACATCCCCGTAAGCCGATCGATACTTTGGAAACCACCAGTGTGCTAACAACATCCCAGAAAGGCGTCCTTTCCGCCATGATCACCGTCGTCTCCATCTCATTGCTGGAAGAAGCACCCCACGACATCAGGTTCTTTTACAAGATCGGCGGCTATCCAGAGCTCTTCCTGATGCTCCTCATCTTCCTCACCACCTTCTTCTGGTCTCTACGCGGCGGCATTATTGTCGGCATAATCTTCTCCCTCATTCGACTTCTCAAACATGCCACCCGGCCACGCATTCAAATCGTCGGCCGCATCCCCGGGACTCGGGACTTCGACAACGCCGAAGCGCTCGCGCAAGAGGGCCAAGTCGAATTAGTCCCACACTGTTTAATCGTCAAGATCCCCGAGCCGTTGACATTCGCCAACACCGGCTCGTTGAAGGACCGCTTGAAGCGTCTCGAGGACCACGGCACAAACTACGCACACCCTGCCCTTCCCAGTGTGCGCGGAAAGGAGCACAACAAGAACGTCATCTTCGACATCCACGGCGTGACGTCCATGGACTTCGCCGCGACTCAAGTCCTCGTCGAGATCGTCAAGGACTACATCGACCGCGGCACAATGGTGTTCTTCTGCCGCGTGCCCAGCCGGAAAGGCAAAGTGTGGGAGCTGTTTAACAGATCTGGTATTGTGGATTTATGTGGTGGCGAGCACAATTTCTATCGTAATGTGGAGGCTGCGTTGCGGGCAACGGAGAAGACGAGTACATTTTTCGATTATGCGAATCAGGTTGGTGGTGGGGCGGGTGTGTCGGATGATGATGCGAGTGCGACTCTCACGCAGCAGGACGGAAGTGTGCCGGGGAGTCCAGTACCTGGCAGTTCGAAGGGACGAGATTACGGGAGTATTGAGGAGAGGACGACGGGGTTATGATAGTTGGATCACCAGAGTTGGTTCTGGTGGGTGGGCGTTTTTGAGACGGCATTGATACGGCTAGTGATGATGTTACGGCGGGCATTTTTTTTGGTATGTTGGATTTGAGTGGTTATGAACGGTCTTTTTGGTTATGTCTATATTGGTCTTGCAGGGGAGAGTATCTGACAGTTGCCATTGGCATCTAACTAAGATGTCGAGACGAAGCACTACCAAAAGTCTAAACGTCATTCCTCCCGACGCTTCTTTCGAAGATTCAACATTACTGACAACATCATCCTCCAAAATCACACAGTCAAGTAATCGTCTCGACTGTCACTCTTCCCGATGCAGGCATACCAGGACCGCGACTAGATCATCCGCACCGCGACCTCGAAGCTCTGCCAGAAGACCAACAGGAATATACTCCGCTCCCACACTCCCACAACCTCCTCTACGCAACCAACAAGGACGAAAAACATGTCCCAACCCAAAATCATCATCATCGGCGCCGGAACCGCCGGTCTCGTCCTCGGCCGCTGTCTCCACCACCGCGGCATCCCCGCCATCCTCCTCGAAAAGGCCAAAAACTCACCTCATCGCAACAACTACGGCATCACTCTACGCGCTCAAACCTACCGGCCATTACTCCAAGTCCTCGGCCTGGATGAAACGAATTTCCGACGAAAAGTCGCGGTGGATGCTCTGGTGGGTGGGACCGGGAGGATTGCGAAGCACGATTCGGGAGAGGGGGATTTTCGCGCGAATCGAGGGCGGTTTGAGGGGTTGCTTGCTGAGGGTCTGGATGTAAGGTGGGAGAGTGAGGTGGAGGATGTCAAATTCGCTGGGTCGGAGGAGGGGTTGACGGTGGCATTGAAGGGTGGGGAGAAGCAGACTTCTACCATCGTCGTAGGAGCCGATGGACCGCATTCGAGGGTTAGGGAGGCGATGGTGAAGGGCGTGGAATTGAAGATTCTGCCGTTTGCGACGTATAATGGGAAGCGAAGGGTCAGTCCGGAGGAATTCGATAAGACGTTTGCGGCGGCGATGGGAGAGGGAAGTACGCTTGAGCAGAGGACTGGAGATGCTCTGCTTCAGATTTCGATCAGTGACCGGGACGAGAAGGAGGTCAGTTTGAGCTATACGTATTCACGGCCTTCGAGATCGAACAAGGGCGAGGATAAACTCTATCGCCCCGAAAGACCGAAGACTGGGGCGAGGGAAATGCCAGAAGAACTGTTCGCTGAGCTTGAGGGACTGGATGGGAAGTTGGAGGAGCCGTTTCGAACGATATTTGTTGCGCAGGCAGTGCGAAAGGACAGATTATTGAATTGGCTCATGCGATCGCTGCATCTGGATGTTGGACAACTTCGCGAATCGGCAAAGGGCGGTGTGGTACTCTTGGGAGATGCGGTACATGCTGAGCCCATATTGGGCGGAGAAGGTGAGTCTTTCGAGAGTAAGAGGTGAAGTCTGGGAGACGTGCCGTGCTAACATGGAATAGGTGCGAATGTAGCAATCGAGGACGGTATGAGGCTGGCTGCGCTGATCGCGGAGGATCGGACAACGAGTCTTGAAAAGATTTACGATGCTCGGGGAAGGATTTGGGAGAAGAGTGTTGGTGAAAGCGAAGCCAGAATCGCCGAGATGCATGGAAATGTAAAGTCAAGCCTGTAGATACGTTTAGATGGTAAAGGACGCGACTGGAAAGGTTTTGAGATTACTCCCGTTGGATCAACGGTTCAGTATATATATCTTGAGTCCGAGCAGCAAGACGTATTGGATACCTTAGGGTTAGGGTTAGTGGAAAGCGAAAAGTATACAACGACGAGTAGAAGCGCTCAGAGTCCTCGCGAATGCACTCTTGCATGCGCATGGCATACAAAGCTATCGACGATGTCATGACCTGCTCAATTGGATGCTGTCCGTCGAAACATTGGGATGCACCCATCTGCCTGAAAAGCCACACATGCAGGCGTCCGGCACACAGGATCTGAGAGGGTGACGTTGAGGACGGAATCAAGCCAGTCGTACCTACCACGAGTGCAGGCATAGTACTGATGGCGATGTACCTTGGAAGCGACCATGCATCGGTGAGTCTGAGATGCGCGGACTTTCAGACATACGCAGGAACTCACAGCGGCACTCGACTGCTCTCAATTGCCGTGGCAGTCCAGACTGTGTCGACGGTGGCAGTCAAGTCGTATCCATTGTTCATGCAGCAAGACCAGTACTGCGAGTGATGAGACCCGGACTGAAGCTGGTCGCGACGCAACGCATAGACCTAGCCACTTGTGAGATGTCGGTGTCCAGTTCCGAAGTGGCACAGGATGCAAGCCACGATATGCAACAGGCTGTTTGCGAGAGCTGCGTACCAAGGCTTAGTTGCCTGCCAAGTGTCATGCGGAACACGAATCAAGGTGCAGAGTGTGCCGGAGGTGTATGGGCTGATGCATGATGCGTGCCGGAGGTAGAGGGATATGTCAGAGTCGGGCAGCGGGGTGTGGATAGGAAGAGCGCGCAGAGCGGTCAGCGGTGAGGTGGAAGTAGTGCGAGACATGGGCCTTGGATATCATTCTGGCAGCGGTGATGGGTTGGTTGGATGTCTCGAGGCGGTGGACGGTGGTGGTGAGGCGGAGCGGGAATCCCTTCGTCCTTGCTTCCCCCGTTCCCGTGGATTAGTGGCTTGAAAGTGGTGACACTCCCGCGAATCAGAGGTTTGGACCCCAGTTTTATATGCGCCGAACAAACGTGCTTGGGCGGTACATTCGCAGACGGCCCGCAGCCCATGTCAGAGGAGCTGCAATCCGCACGTCGCGACCTGCAAATCACTGCCTGACTCTTGTCTCTGCCTCGCCCACGACATCTTTCCCTCTTGACAGAATGCCAGCGGATTGCTTTGCGTGCGTGGGGAGCTTCAACCGAGCCAGGAATCGCCCGCCGCGACCTCCATACCGAACGACGACGTTGACTCTGGCGACTTGCGCACTGATCGATGTATTGAAAGTCTGAAAGAGGAGGATCGAAAGCAGTGGGAGCTGCAGAGCTGTGAGCTGCGGATAAGAGGATCCCACGGAAAGACTGCATCGCACATCTGCGTGATTGCTCTGTACGCTGCCGTCCTCGAGCAGCCCGACCTCCGATCTCTGCGATAACACGACGGCGAGCTGCGTGTAGTACACTGCTTTCCCGTCCGTGCCACCTCAATCCTGCACATCGCCGACGGCAAGCTACTGCTCTACTGCACCTCGACATCTCGCCAGCCAGTACAACTGTTTGCCTGTTTGGTACAGCTTTTTGGATATTGCTTCGGCTACGGATACCCGCTGCCAGACCACGCTCCGTGTGTTTGAGACGGCTAGCTACTGCTGGAGCTCGTGTACTGCAGCAAATCTCGGGATATCTTGCAGGACTGCGCCAACGCCGCTGTGCGGAGAATTGTTCAGCAGGCGGTCATACGAAAGGTTGAAAAGAACCGTAGCCTGGCAGACGATCCAGAGGAAAGAGGTTCAAGAGTCCGCGATATGTCCAGCGTGGTCGGTACGAATCGCGATCGCAAAGGGCTAGGTACCTCTCCAGTCTGGTGAGACTTCTTTCTGGATCGCTCTGTACTCGCAGGCAATCGACGGCGGATCTACAATTTCGTCACAATGAGCGTCGATGTCACGCCCCCAAACAGACATTCTTCGAGTGCGTTCTTGTCTGGCAAGCCCAGCAGCTCCGCTTTGGGAAACCCGAACGCATCCATGCCGTACCTCACGCAGCAGTACGCATTGCCAATCTACAGGGCCAATACCTTTAGGAGTGCCACAGATAGTGGACAGATCACACACCGGGCGGAGACTACGCTCCGTCGAAAGACTCCAAACGGCACGCTTAATGCCGGATTTGACGTATCCACAGATCATCCGTTCCCTCCATTGAAGCATCAAGCTGTTCCTTTGAGCGAAGGCATCACATCACGACTCGACCCTTCCCACGCATACAATGGCAAGCGCACATTCCTCGAGCATCAGTACCAACAACGACAGAATGTTGGCCTCACACCCTGGGATGGTCAACATGGGACTGGATGGCAGAACGATCCCTATGGACAGCCAATGAGCGCATTTCCAGCGGACTCTGCGTTGAACCAAGTGCCGGCGCAACACTACGGTATTCAACAGTACTATGGTCAGACTGTGCCAAGCGTGAGGCAGCCCTCTTTCCAGTATCTTGGGCCAACAGCATCAGGTGGCCAAGGCTCAGGTCCTTATGGTCCATACTGGCATGATGGGACCTTTGTTCCCTACAGACCAGCTGCCATTCGCGATCCTCGATTTTATCACCAGCAGCACGTTCCCAACTTTACTGGCCAGCAGCTCCTCCCGCAGCTACCTCCTCACCAGGGCAATCTATGGGCACAAAACATTCCCATTCCCATTCCCATACCTCCGACGACATCTCGCCTCGGTCACTTTGCACCATCATTTACAGCCATCCCATCTGTGCAGCAGCCAGGTCGTCCTGCAGCGGGCAACCCCAACCTAGGCCATTCTCTGCCAGGCGACCATCGCTACGGTACAACATCCCGTGCACACATACCCGAACACTCGTACGGTGCGGACCTTCGACAGCAACATTCGAGCATTGATCTCGAGTATGGCTCGGCCTCACCCAACGGACAACAGCGTGAGAGAACCTTTTCCTGGGCCCTTCAGCAATATCGAGAATTACTGTCATACATACATCACACCAGACGTCAACAGCAGCAGAGTCGGCAGGCACAGGGACAGCAACACGTCGCGCAGCGACCCAGCTTTTACCCTAAACCTCCGCAACCATCTCCCTCTGGCTCTTCGTTGCAGATCGGCAAGCCGAGGACAGACCGTGCTGACGTGAAGCGAGATACCGTCCGCCCAACGAGCTTACAAAGAGCCGATACCGCGCCTAGCTCCCAACATCAGGACGATAATACTAACAGACCACGCTCCTCATCCTTGTGGTCTTCCTCACACATGCGAGACGATGGCTCACATCGACGATCGTCTCACGACCAGTCCTCGAACCCGGTACACGGGTATCCACCTCTGGGCGAAGACAGCCGAGCTTTTCGACAGCCAATTGGAACCTCGATCTCCTCGATGCTCTCGCCGCTACCAGTCGATGACTCCCCGCCTGTTCGCGCCGCAACCGCCTTGACTCAGATGACAGCTCTTTGCCAGGACACAGACTGGCAGTGGATTGATGGAATGCATTTGGGAGGCTGCCTGGCATATGGACTAGGTCATTACGAGAAAGCACTGAAATGGTACGACAAGGTGCTTGAGAGGGATCCGAAACACCTTGAGGCCACTTCCAATCTAGCCGCCACTCTGCTCGCTCTGGGCCAAAGGAAGGAGGCGGAGCAGAATTGGATGAAAGTCGTCAAATCCGCTCCCAATCATTTTGAGGCCGTGGAGCATCTGGTGGGATTGTTGTGTCACGATCAGAGGAGCAAAGACGCAATCAAGGTTATCGAGTACGTGGAGCGCTCGCTGCGACAAAGGAGAAATTCGGATCCCCTTAAAGCAGCCGAAAGACAGAGCGAATGCTCTTCATCTACGGCAAGTCGTTCACCGTGCATTTCGGAGCTGTCTGACAAAGTTGTTCATGACTTTGATGTGGATGGAGACGGGCATGTGTTGGACCACCGAGACAGTAATGAGCCAGGATTTGGGTCGAGTGGCTTCGCAATCCCTGGCTGTGACAATGGACGGATCCTGGCGTTGATACATGCCAAAGGAAACATGCTGTACGGACTTGGCGACAATCCTGGTGCCGCGACCGCCTTCGAAGACGCCGTGCTGATTGCTGCCGGGAGACGTTTCGAAGGAATACAGGGGCTGATCAAGAATATTCTCACCGCGGTATCGCCAACAGCTCGCCCGCAAAATACACAGCAGCGTACGCCTATCATATCCGCGGATCCTGTTCTCCTCTCTCCCGAGCAGGCGTTGCAGACGTCCAAACTCTGCTTCCCACACATTGGTGAGCTCCCCGGTCTACAACACGTCCCAGGAGGGCCACAAAGCCTTGCGCGGAAAGCGGTTGTGTCAACTACAAGCAACTCGCTGCTGTCTCTGGCCAAGATCTTCCAGGACGGCTTGTCCAACGCGAGTCGAGCAGCCGGCCTCAGTCCACTTGCTCATGGCGTACGTGACATCCTTGCGCTGTACTACCTCTCGCTATCGCTGCAGCCCAGCCCCTCGACGGCCAACAATGTTGGAATTCTGCTTGCAAGCGTCCAGCAATCTGCGGCGCCGGTTGCTGCCAACCACAGGGCTGAGATTCCCGGTGTCGTCCCAGGGAGTGGCATTGCGCTGGCACTGCAATATTACAACTACGGATTGCAGCTCGACCAGAATCATGCACATCTGTACACCAATCTTGGAAGCCTGCTGAAAGATATTGGACAGCTTGATGCTGCCATCAACATGTACGAGCGTGCGGTGAAGTGTGACGGCAAATTCGACATTGCTCTCGCAAACCTTGCAAACGCCGTCAAAGACAAGGGCAGAATCAGCGATGCTATTGTCTACTACAAGAGAGCAGTAGAAGTCAATCCCGACTTTGCCGAAGCGGTCTGTGGTCTTGCAAACGCATTGAACTCTGTATGCAGCTGGCAATCACGTGGTGGCATAGCCGAGGACGGAGGCCGTCGAGATCGCTGGCATGTTGACGCCAACGGCATGCTTCTGGATGCACGACAGTCGGGCGCAACGAGCACAGGCTGGGTCAAGCGTGTGGTGGACATTGTGGAAAAGCAACTCAAAGAGGGCGAAAATTGGGGCGCTGGAACACTGTCGCCCTCTGTGCTGGAAGACATCCTGCAACAAATCACCGGGTCCGACGTTGCCAACAAGGCAGACCTGCAAGAGCGAACCAAAAGGCTACGGAAGACTCTCGACGCATGGACGGGCCAGAAGTGGGAAGGCGGAAGATTGGTCCGGCTGATCGAACGCGCAACGAAACGCATCTCCTGGCAACGGTATCAAGACACTTATGTGCAGAAGCGACAAGGTCCATTGTCCAATTACAAGCGACCGCGACTGCCCAGCGCCCTCACGATACCCACCGCACCGACTGTCCTCCCATTCCACACCTTCACCTGTCCGATGTCATCCAAGCAGATTCGTCAAATCTCGCAGCGCAACGCGCTTCGCATATCCACCGCCACCTTGAAGTCACCCTGGCTGCCATCACAAGTCTTTCCTCCGCCGAGACCACCGGCGCCTTGCTTGAGAGTTGGCTACGTATCTTCCGACTTCAACAACCATCCTCTCGCGCACCTGATGCAATCTGTGTTCGGTTTGCATGATCAGAAGCGTGTCGAGGCTATATGCTATGCGACCACAGCCAGCGACAACTCACCTCACCGTCGGCAGATCCAAAACGAAGCTCCGGTCTTCCATGACGCGAGTACTTGGTCGGCTGAGAGGCTTGTCAAACAAATTGTGCAGGATGGGTGCCATATTCTGGTGAATCTCAACGGCTACACACGTGGTGCGCGCAATGAAGTCTTCGCAGCTCGGCCAGCTCCCATTCAGATGTCCTTTATGGGATTTGCGGGCACACTGGGCGCGGAATGGTGCGACTATCTGTTAGCTGATGAGACCTCCGTTCCGCCAGACACGCTTCGACCTTGGCGTAGGAACATTGATCTTGAAGATCAGCTTGTTGATGAGAACATGGGCGGTGATGATGATGATTGGGTGTACGGCGAGAACATCATCTACTGCCGCGACACATTCTTCTGCTGTGATCACAAGCAGAGCGCACCGGACGCGAATGACAGAAGACTGGGGTGGGACGAAGAGCAGAGACGAAGATGGCAGATGCGGAAAGAGCTGTTCCCACAACTGTCCGATGAAACGATCATCTTTGGCAACTTCAATCAGCTCTACAAGGTGAGATGAGCCAGCGCACAAGCACTCTTTACCGCACTCGCTGACCACGCATAGATCGATCCCACAACGTTCCGCACATGGCTCCGCATCCTCGCTCGTGTGCCAAACTCCATCCTCTGGCTCCTCCGCTTCCCGGACCTAGGCGAGTCCCATCTCCTCGCCACCGCTCGTCTCTGGGCCGGTTCGGAAGTCGCATCGCGAGTCATCTTCACCGACGTGGCGCCCAAGCATCTCCACATCTCGCGAGCTCGCGTCTGCGATTTGGTTCTAGACACGGCGGAGTGCAATGCTCATACAACGGCCGCTGACGTGCTGTGGAGTGGCACGCCATTGCTGACGTTGCCGAGATACGCATACAAGATGTGCAGTCGCATGGCGGCAAGTATCCTTCGAGGTGCTCTGCCGAAGGATGAAGAGGGCGACCAGGCGGCTGTGGAGTTGATAGCACACAACGAAGAAGACTACGAAGACAAAGCCGTCGCGTTGGGAAAATCCATGTCCTATCCTCGAGGAAGCAAAGGTTTCGGACAAGGACGACTCGTGGAGTTGAGAAAGATGCTATTTTCTGCTCGTTGGAGCAGTGGTCTGTTCGACACCAAGCGCTGGGTCAGAGACTTGGAGGATGCTTACGATGAGGCTTGGAGGAGGTGGGTGGCTGGTGAGGGAGGGGATATTTGGCTGGATCAAATTCCGAGCAAGGTATGAGAGGGAAGACGGACATGCTCGAGGCGTTTTCTACAGGAGTCTTGAGAGGGTATTTCGGACAGGATAGAGATTGTCGTGATTCACACGACCGGCCGACTTTTTTTGGGGAGTGATTGTTTCGCGGAAGGCGTCGTAGGCTTTGCTTGTCGATATTCAATACCCACCCACTATTTACCGCGAGCAGTCTCGGGTCGCTTCTCGTGCGCTCTACATACCCTCCTGTAAACCCTCCGCATGCGTCGCTCTGCTTCTCCACCTCTCGATTGTAACGTTACGCCTTCCTTCCAAGCAAGTCCCTCGAAACCAAAACCAAGACCTCCGCGAAACAACAGTCACGCGCAACATCACCCCACTTCTCCCCGTCACGCGCGGAGGCCAAACATCCGATCGAACAAGGGTTTGAGCAAGCCAGACCGGGACCGACCCACGCACACGCAGCACACCGATAGTGAGTGATCGGCGAAAAGAGCCGAGTTTGAGCGTCGGCGGTTAGCTTATTAGCGGGTCGAGGCACGTGGGCTGGTGTCACACTCACCCACCCACTCGGAGGTATCGAATCTATCGTAGCACATGGCCGCAACCCGGGATCATGGATGGCGATCCTCGGCGGGGGATTTTTTTTTTTCGAGGAAGAGTAGTGTGGAATCTATTGGACGGCTGGAGGAGGTATGGGATGTGGTCTCACTCATGCGTGTGGGGGCGAAGGAGCTGGGAGGTATGAAAACGGGTGGATTGGATTGGACTGGACTGGACTGGACTGGACTGGACGAGCGGTGAGTGCGAGATATATATCTTTCGAGACGTCCAGACCTTGATGAGCGGAAGAGAGTGGGAAAGGTGTTGATGCCGTGTCACCAGTTTCCACGCGTTCTTCGTCGCACCAAGCGCTTTCTCCCCCAGCCCGGGGCATGGGTGTATGTTATAAACCCTCTTTCTCGCAGCTTCGCAGCCAGTGATGGTGGAGGATTAAGCGAGGTTGCATGGAGAGTGAGATCTCTCTCTCCCGGTGAGAGGGTGCCGATTTTGGTTTCGATCGATCGAGGCGTAGGGCGGGCTGGGTCGATGTTGTGCGACGATGATGGGGATGGGGGGATTGTGTGTGTGGTCGTTGTGTGACCTTTCAGATCTTGGAAGTGGTTGGTGTAGATGCATGTCTTCGACCTCGGGGGTGATTGATGGTGTTACTGCTTGGAGGGAGATTTCACTCGTTGCGAAGGTCTGGATGGGCAAAGATGGATCAGGTGCTACAGCTTGTGAGTGGTAGTGATCGATGTCTTTTTCATGCGCTGGATGGTGTGTCTGGTGTCTCGCTGATGGATGGCCGTACGGGTTGCACTATGGATGGTTCGCTTGAATGACTGTCGTCGGCGGCGCTGCTCCGTCGTCGACATGGGTATGGCGTTTGAGACAGAGAGGTAGTGGAGGACGACGGCATAATGCCCCGATTCGTAGGGAGCGGAGGGATCGAAGCGGGTGCCTTGTAGCGCACCCGTCTCGCCCCCACGGAGATCCGACATACATCTACCGCTGCCAACACGGCACATCGATCTCATCCCGTTATTACATCAGCACTGGACGACGACGATGAATTGATGATGATGATGTTGTTGTCAGACCTGCGGTCGATGCCGGAAGAAAAGTACCATTTCGCCCAGGGCAGCCGTTACAACGTTCTCCACACAAAATCGACAAAGGCCCGGCCGAGCCGCTGCACGCACGCGATCGTTTGGGATGGAAGATCTGATTTTTTTTTTGGTTTCTTTCAGGGAAGATGCTTGCTCTTTTGGACATGGCTGCATGTGCCTTGTGCATCGATTTCTTCAACCGGGGATGTTCATGGTCGAACGTGTTGGACGTCGTCCGGAAAAGCATACGGAAAAACCATTCTTGATCATGATATCGGCTTCAGTCATCTAATGGATAGAAGAGTGATCACCCGACGTTCTTATGGACAAATCCGGAGACGCTCTAATATGTAGGTCGACTCAAGCAACCCTCGATGCCCAACGAAAAGTCCGACAAATGCAGAAACCGCGATTCTGATTCATTCATTCACATTCCAATCCCACTCTTCGATCTGCATCATCAGTAGGATACATGCTTCCCTGTATCAAAAAGCCCAAAGGAGGGGGAGTCCTGGCATATTTCTATACCAACGCCAAATTGGGCGGATAAGGTAAGCTTCCAAAACATGGCGATTTGACATTGGTCTGAAGGAAGGAATAGGCGGAGAGTCAGCAGGCAGGCAAACGTGGCCTATTTCTAGCAGAACTTTTTAACTCTCTCGGGTCTCGGTTCTCGGCATGGCTTCGTTTCTGGATGAATCATGATCAATCAAGATGTACGCGTCGATCGTGAGTTATTCAACATAATAAAAGAGACTGCAGGTGTTCGTCGCTCGACGTCGTGATGAAGATGCCCATGTTGCGTGCTGTCGTCGAAGTTTTTTGTTGGCAAGGATATATAGTAATTGCCTCTCCTTTGGATGATAATTGTGCCGACTCGACGCACAGCACTCGATTGTGATGGCTCTAGATGATACTGCTAGGCATGGGGGGAGATGCGAGCGTCTCTTCTGGCTGATGACAAGGATGAACGTGGCATCGTTGGCAGCCAAGTAGTCTAGTCGGGCTACTCGCTCTTTGTCCCGAACGCCCTTCTGACGCAAACCGAAGGAAAAGAACGACACGAGTCATTCAACGAACACCGGCACTCTTTTTTCGTACAAGAAGCAGCAGCAGCTGAAGAGTCAAAGACGTGCATAACATCTCCGGAGTCCGGAACGGTTAAAGGAACAACACGAGTACCGGGGGTATGTAGTAGTACCGCCCGATCGTAAAAAAAAATACATTATTTGGGCAAGCGGCTTCACCACAGAGCATGACTCGTCTTCATCGCGGGAAGGAAGGCTGATTTCTTACATCACGACGAACATGCGCGCTCTGGAGAGCAGAGTTGATTTGAATTGGTCTTGTGGACATCGATGGTTGTAGACGACAGACGAAGATGACGATGCGGGACGAAACAGGAAGTGGTCGAACGAGGAGGGAAGTTGGGAATCTGAGAAGTGTGTGTCGGGTGATGCGATGATTGAGTGGTAAAGTGTTCGCATTCACCGCTTTTGCGCGCGGCAGGTCATCGTGATCAGCAGAGATTTGGGTCTGATGGATGTTGCGCGGCAAGATGTGGAGTGGTTGGTGGTGCGATTGATGGATCGCTGGCAGCCAACCTTGCTCTTTGGAAAGCGGGAGAGTGGAGTCTGCTCGACTCTCTACTCTTGTCGCATACATTCCCAGACAATCTGTGAGAGTCGCAGACATGCTCAGAATATGTCGGGCAGACATTCTCCCACGCGCTCATACTTTCGCAGACTCTCGCGGGAAGGCCGAGAAAGTTCGCAGACGATCTTTTAATGACTGCCCAGACTTTCGCAGACATGCGGAGAACGTCGCAGCGAATCTTTGCCATCGAAGCTCATCAGCACGCGCAGACATGCGGAGAGAGTGGCAGTAAGTCTTTGCGACACGTCCTCATACAGACGCAAGATATAACTCGGACCGGGCGGAGAAGAAAGTCTGAGTATATCCTCCGATAATCTCGCCCGACTTTTCGCAAACCATCGCAGTACCTCTTACGAGAAGTCCGTAGATCTGCGCGGAGATTTCGCAACGACTTGGACGACTTTCTCGGACATGCGGGATCCTTTCGCAGAGATTCGCAGAACAGTGTTCTGCGACACTCGCGCAGACATTTTGCAGAAACGCTGTCCGAGATTATCGCAGACGGTCCGAGAGTGTCGTAGACATTCTGATGATGCCGTGTTTGGGTATCTCGCAGATTGTATGCGGGCAGATGGTACGCGGATCTCTCCGACAATCTCCTCTCCTACAGGTCATATAGGAGACCTTTCTGGCCAAAATCGGAAGCACAGCGGGATACCGATACACGATCGTCCACTGGCACGCCCATCGTCATCAACCTGTATTTCATCTCGGAGCCTGGAGCGAAAATTCAGCAACAATAAGGTATCCACGCAACGTCGCAACGACTGACGTGAGCACCACAACAAACCAAGTCCATCCCGATCGGCGTGATAAAAAACGAAATGAGACACAACGACGCATCCTCAACCAAACGTCTCCTTACCCTGAACAGGACCAACTGTCAACGACATGTAAACAACAAGAAGCCAAAGAGAGAGAGGGAGAACCCGAGATGAGCCATGCCAGACAAATTCGGCCACGCGTAAGAGCCAGGAAATGGTTTCTCCAACTGCCCGACGTTTTGGACGGTCCAGAGCAGGTAGGAGGAAGTGATCCAGCGTCTCCGCAACGGCGAGGGTGAGATTTGTTTGATGATGATGATGATGATGATGACTGTGATGATGATGATGAGCGCGTGCAATTCTGGACGAGACGGGAGAAGGTCGCCGTGGACCTTCCGAAATCATTGCGCATGCACTTTCGCCGCTGCGGTTGGGAGAAGCCGGGCCAGATTTTTGAGGATGATGGATGGCGGTGGGCTGTAACGTCGGGGGAGGGATGCGCTGGTTCCGGGACGTGGATAGGAGGAGCTTTCATGGAGGGACTTTCTAGGGAGATGCTGCGTGTAGCTGGACGATTTCTATGCATACAATGGAGCATTGCAATATGTGTTGTTGTCTTGTGTGGGATGAGTGTGTGATGCTTCTTCTTCTTCTCCATGTGGCGAGCTCCGTGATCGGAATGGATTTGTTGATGTTGTGGTGAGCCGTTGGGGAAACGTTGCAACGTCGGTATTGTTGATGGATGTAGGAATTCTCCGGCGCGCAACAACTGCCGGCGCCTTTGGGTCGTTGTAATGAGGAATCGACATGACCTGAGGTGATCGAACAACGTCGACTGTTGCGATGGGGATATTACTTCGTCCTTGGAGGAAGAGAGACATGCTGTGGAGATGTGATGAACGAAGTCATCCATCGATGACGAACATAGAGTTCGCTGTGTGTGTATGTGTGTGTGTGTGAGTGTGACATGTACAGCAGTACATGTCACACGATGAGGGTACAGAACGATCTCGTGCATGACTGCATCTTGCACATTGTTGTGTGAGATGGAGGGTAATAATGCCTCGTAGAAGCCAGCCATAAGGTAGCTCCACTATAATTCTTCGGATGCAGGCTGCGGGTATACAATTAGCACTTCCCTGTCGGACCTGGGATCTGGCTTGCCGGCCAACCCCTGCACAGCTGCACCTCTTCTGTGGTGGAAGCCGTTCGCCGAGGATTTGGTTCTGTATCCAACGGTATGATTGAGGGCAGATGAGCGAGGATGATGATGATGATGATGATGATGGATGGACGACAGTTGAACGCTGAGGGGCGGTTCGTCGTCGAGGTAGGTGAGACATAACAAACCGTCGGATCGGTGAAGGAAAGCAGACATGGTCGACGACATCAGAGGGAGAGTAAGAGAGAGGGAGAGAGATTCCTCCTAGGGTGGTCGTCCAAGGTACTAGGTACCCCTTCCCTTCCTCACTCCGGGCCCTGCTCATTTAGAGTTTCCCTGGCGCGCAAGTGAATCAGATCTCAGCCGGAGGGAAAACCTTCGTTTGTCGCGCTAGAGAGGATCCAACCCCGGAGCCGGAGAAAGGGAAAGTTCCAAGTGAAGCAACCACCGCAAACCTTGCGCATGGATGATGGATCTCGAGAAGAGATGCAACGCACGGGCAAAGGTGCAGCTGCAGGCGCGAGATTGGCATGGGTTCCCCGATCCCAATCCCGCGAGCTAGTGATGAGTCTAATTCTCTCTCGGGTCCACTGCATCCACGACACGACACGGATACATAACTCTCCACTCCCAAGACGACGCTGCAGACAATTCATCATATCGTTCATCATCCTCCGTTTCAGAGTCTCTCAGAGCCATCTATCCTTCCCAGCGACGTTCTCCCAGTTCAACGCATCCTGTTATACCAGGTCAGTCCCCACTCAACCGTCGACGACGTTCGCGTTGTTGTTCATCGACGTCGACAACGACATCGTTTGGACTTTTCACTGACTGTGAGACATTCTTCCCAGTCACTCCTTCAACTCCGACCATAGCAGCATAGCACAGCATAGCACAGCAATCCCATTGCAACAGCAGCTCCACCTCCCGAGACGATTGAACATCCGAACATCCAACATCCAACGCACAACGAATCATCCAACATGCCTCAACACAAGCGCGGTCCGTGGTCGCAGCAGGAAGACCAACTTCTCCTCCACCTCGTCTCGGTCCACGGTGCACACAACTGGGTCCGCATCTCCTCCACCATCCAGACTCGCTCGCCCAAGCAATGTCGAGAACGATTCCACCAGAACCTCAAACCCAACCTCAATCATGACCCGATCACTCCCGAAGAGGGCATCCTCATCGAGCAAATGGTGGCCGAAATGGGCAAGCGATGGGCAGAGATTGCACGACGACTGCGAGGACGAAGTGACAATGCGGTCAAGAACTGGTGGAATGGAGGCATGAACCGTCGACGACGCAACAATCAGCAACGCCGCGCCGAGTTCGAGGTCCGTCATCAACAACACCAGCCTCAACAGATCCAACAACACCACTACCAACCTCAACAACACCACGCCATGCAACAACAACAACAACAACAGCAACAACAACCTCTCCCTCAGCAGTTCCACCCTCACCAGCAAACCATGATGGCACCACAGCAATTCTACGGCCAACAAATGTACCACCCCACAACCCACGGCCAACCCCAACAACTCAGCATCCCCCACAACCTCACCGCCTTCAACGGACGTCTCTACGAAGCCTCCCTCCCATCTCCATCCGCCTTCTCCCAAATGTCCGCCGAGGGCGCCCCATCTCTCATCTCCGACTCCTCCTCCGTCCACTCCGCTCGATCCCCTCACACTGGCCCCTCACCTATCGAGCTCCCTCCTCTCTCCGGCGCAAGAGAAGAACACCGCCGCACATCCGGCTCACTGCTCCGTCTCGGCGTTCCCGGAACCTTTGCGCAAGAACAGGACTTCAACATGAACGCCATGTCCATGCAGCAATACGACCCGTCCATGCCAAAGTCCCAGAATAACATGCTCCAAGAACCCTTTATGCCTCAGCAACAACAGCAGCAACAGCAACAGCAGCAACAACAACTCCCCACTCCAGTCGCCTACCTCCCCTCCCAACCCCGCCAACCATCCCAACTCTCCCAACAACATCAACAACACATGCAACAGCAACAATACGCCCTGCACCACCACCACCACGTCCAACAACAACAACACCGACGACCCATGACCGGCTACCCCATGTCTCACTACCCCACGCAGTCCTACCCTCAACAACTGCACCACCAAGTCAAGCAGCAACAACAACAACAACAACATCAACAGCAGGTCTACGTCGACCCCTCCCTTTCCACGCCCATCCTGTCCGAACGCACGCTGGAGGGCGGCTCCCCGAAGGATAAGATGAGCCTGTCGAATTTGACCACATGACAACCAAAGATTGTCGTCTCGGACTTTGAAAAGGGAGAGGACGACAAGGAGAATGCTGTTCCGACGGGGGGGTCTTGAGGGGGAGAGCGGGGAAGGGAGGGGAGGGTAATATAATTTTACTCTGTGAGATGAGGGAAAGGGAGGGAGAAGAGATGGTAGATGGGTGGTCGAGAGGAGGAGAGATTTCGCAATCTCGATTTTTGATTTTGGGGTTTTTATTTTCTTGATGAGCGTTTCAGCGACTGGAGAGAGGGAAGAGAACGAAGTAGACGAATGGGCTAACGGGCTAATCGCTCGTAAGCCGGAGAAAGACAGACAAGAATCATCGAATGTCCACAGCACATATTTTTCGAAAAATTCAACAATTACCTTTTACCATCATCACCTCCACGCTTCACCTCGCCTCACCTCGCCTCACCTCCTATTTCTCCTTCTTGCCCGCATCTCCGAGTCTCCTCGCTTATCCGTCCCTCTCCTCCCCACCTTCACATCATCCGCATCATCATCATCATCAACGTTGAACAATGTCTCACCCTCCTCACGACAAAAAAAAAAATCACGTCACGCCGTTGATCGCAGCAGTTCAAAACGTTCGCCTCCCTCAATTTTCATAGCAACAACAACAACAACCCTCACCACTGACCTGATGAGATCAGAAACAGGATTCAACAACAATCCTGTCTCACTCCACTCCCTCCATTCCAACGTCCAACGACCACAAAAACTCTCAACAACCCAACAACTCTCAACTCCTCCTCGCCCTCCTCCTCCTCCTCGCGAAAGCGCAGTGCCGTGCTGTATGAACCGCCTCACCTCCCAAAAAATCAACCAGACTCGTCCAATCTCGCCCGGGTTTCTCTCCCTCCCATGGTTCGAGAGACGCACAGTCACGCACTCAATTCCCCCCCTTCCCCCCTCCTGCAGGATTTCCCCCCCGCTGGCGAAGAGACTTGGGGGAAACTTTTGAGGAAAGGGGGGCAACGTTTCTTTCGGATCGGGAGGCGCTTTGTCAGGGAGGCGGATGGATTTATGGATCATTGGGGGAAATGGGAACGGTGATGCGGCAATGGTGGGGAGTCGGGCGTATGGAGCCACGTCTGGAGGTGGGAGACGGGTCCGGGGAGATGGGGTGGGCTGGGTGGGATTGGATGCTGGTGGGGGTGGTACTTGTCGGTGATTTATTGAGAGATGTGTATGGGGGGTTGTGGTGGCGGGTGCGGGCCACGCCTCCGTGAATCCGATCGCTCAGAACGGCGAAACGAAAGGGAGTCGCCCACGATGAGGTCCTTTGTCGTCTTGTCGTCTTGTCGTCAAGGTCAAGAGCACGGACATCTCGCTCGAGCCAAAGAAAAAAAAAAAAAAAAAAGACGACGACGATGACGAGCGTTTCAGCCCTCGATCAATAATCAGCGCCCTGCATTGCATGGACTCTGCAGAACGCCCCAGTCCCAGTCCCGTCTACAAGCCCGCCCGTTTACAAAACCGCTCAAAAGTCAAAAACCTGACAGGCTCCTCCTCCACGCCTTATACGCGCTTTCTCACACGGCACGCGTGGCGACCGACCGTACGTTGTACCAGGAAACGCGGAGGGTCCGGACGGGTTCAACGTCTCTGGCTTGGGTACTGTAGTAGCGCGCCACATGGAGGGAGGAGTACGTGCAGCGCGGAATCAAAGGGATTCTGGACCCGACCCGGTTCCCTGGAAATCAAAACGATTGTTCAGGGCGAGTTGTGTCGTCACTACTTGTTGATCTGCAGTGGGCATTGTCGAATATTGCGAGCTGCGCTGCGTGCGGTTATTATATTCGCCGACGATTATATACCATTGTCGAAGCACAGGGTTTGGTGTGTTGCTCAGGGGCAAATCTTGGGTGCGGACGAATTTTGGGCAATAACATAATCATGCGCACATCTTTTTACCCTTTGACGACCGGGTGAGTTGCCGCCATGACACACGCCTTTCGCTCGGCAATAGGCTGCGAGACGCCAATGCTCTAGTCACGACCCACGCACGCACGGCCGTTGAGAGATGTCAGAGGAGAGCCTTTCTGGGGGCTCGTGCTTTCCCTTTCGGGTTAAAGCAAAAGTTTTCCCGCGTGTCAGTGGATGAATATATGCCACACACCGCGGAGGTCTTGATAATAAAATGACCGGACATGCTGATGTGTAAGGTAGGAGTCCTGGTGAGGCTTGAAACCTGCAGGCGTGCATCACGACGGATGGGAATTTGTTCCGTTGGTGTGCCGATCCGGATGCGCTGTTGCATGATTCGTAGGAAGAGTTGTCCATGGAGCCGTGGGGAGGTTGTGGCGCTTGGCGGGAGGTTGGGTCGAGGACTCGGTCCCTTGGAGTTGTGACTGCCGGGAAATTGAGGATGGAGACTTTTTTGACGCGTTTCGTGCTTCGTGATTCGTGAGTGGAGTTTGGCTTTTTGGCTTTTGACTGATGGCACGCCGGCCTGATGACATGACGTGGAGGATGTTTCCTGGCGGTTGAAGACGTGCAGGATAAGGCGTGCAACGGTCGAAATAACGGCTATAGCAAGAAGAGATTGTGAGATTGTGCCCTTGCCCTCCCTGTCTTTTGCTTCCGACATCACGTGAGAGCGTGGCATAGTCAAACATCCCTGTTCAGCATACCTATCTTTTACTCCGTCAATCCTCCTTCGACGGCCCAAACTTGTGGACAGAATTCCTGCAACGATGACGACACGGAGGATCGGTTTTCCTTCCAAAATGACCTTTTCCTGCTCCGGCGTGCTATCCTGTCTTATGTTCTACGCAAATCGTGGTAATGAATCTCGGATGTCCTTCCTCGACCAATCACCGTTTCCGGCTGGGCCAGAAGTGAGAAGCCGGAAGTTGACGACACTTCGCTGAACCACCGTCGTTTTCCTACATCTTCCTACCCAAACTTGCCATCACCATTTCTTATCGAACACGTTGCACGACCGGCATTGGGATTATTGCAATGCACAATGCCGCCGCGTCTTGTTAGTGTCCTCCACCGCGGCGTCTGTCTGCCTTGCCGCAGCTTGAGACCCTAGGCGGCGTCCTTCTCGGCCATGGCGGCTTCATCCATATACGCTCCGGATCCAGCGGTCATCCAGGACACGCGGTTTGTTGCACTTCTGGTATGCAGAAAATGATACATTGAGTACAAAGGAACTATGTAGTAGAAGAAGCTAATTGAACTGGTTGTCCTGTAGTCGCAGCGAGATGTCAGCATACAGATACCGGTGAATGTAAGCAAAGGGTTCAATACTCCAACGACGTCAACATGACCCTGATGGTTCGCAGTTTGTGACACAACCGGGAGTCGTCCTTGCCGCCGCGTGCTTCGGCAATGGCACGTATGAAGATGCCGC
Source organism: Zymoseptoria ardabiliae STIR04_1.1.2 (assembly GCA_000223765.2). NCBI lineage: Eukaryota > Fungi > Ascomycota > Dothideomycetes > Mycosphaerellales > Mycosphaerellaceae > Zymoseptoria > Zymoseptoria ardabiliae. The sequence continues at coordinate 170,919 of AFIV01000169.1, read as the reverse complement.
CACAGCCAAGTGCGTCTCGAATCTGCTCGCCAGTGGATTTCGTCGTATAGCAGCGGATGTATACTGGGATGCAAGTCGAAGCGTCTGGCAATTGTGTCCCGTTGAGCTCGGTGCAGCTCTCGGCACATTGACGAGCTCTACCAGTGTCGCCTCGAATGCAGGGCCGACGTCGAATAATGCTTTGCCCGCGAACGAGAAGCGACAAGACAACGTTCAGCTCTCCCCCCAGACACTCTCCTCCTCAATTATGACCTCGAGCATAGCGAGCGCATCGAGAACAGTGACCGTCGGCGCCGATGCCACCGCCACCGCTGTGACAGGGGCTTCGACCTTACCCGGAGAACAGGCAGTGTTCCAAATAGGTCCATACTCTTGCTCACCCACGACCGACTTTGACATGCTCATGGATATCTTCCATGGCTTCTTCGACGCGACCGAGACCAACTTGAACGCCACCACCCTTGTGCTCTCATTGCACGTCCACGCAGCAGCGCCCGCCAGCGCACCATTGGGAAGTGCACGGCAGCCTGCAGATGACCGGCTTCCAGACTCGGACTCGTTACTCAGCGCACGCATCGCGGCCAACAATTCCCAATATCTCTACACTCCAACAGATCTTCTCAACCAGAGACAGAACCTCAACAGCAGTCAGAGCTGGTTCACAGTACCCATCACCCAGGAGCCCGACTCTTCATACTTTCAAGTCGAACAATCCGGAGGCACAACCTCAACTCCCAACGGCTGGCCCAGCGAGAGCTACGTTGAGATCTCCATATATCGTCGACTCATGGTGCAATTCGGCAACATTGATCCGCAGATGTCCGCTTACAACTTCGACGGTGATGCCGCGACCATCTTCCCATCTGACTACCTCACCGCCGCCCCACCCATCTCTGCCTCGGACACCGGCGCCATCACCTCCGGCTGCTTCTTCGACCCTTCCATCACCGCCATCTCCGCCTTGAACTCCTCCTGGGCCCAAAACACAATCGGCAACGACTCCTCACCATCCATCCCCTCTCTCCTCGCCCTCGCCTCCAACCTCACCTCCTGCGGCCTCTCCCCGCTCCTCAACACCACACTCAACTCCACAACCGCCGACCAAGACCCCTCCATCTACCAAACCTTCGCCTCCACCGCCGGCATCTGGTCCTGGGCCGACTCCCAACCCATCAACGCCTCCTCCTCCCCCGCCACCGCCAACCAACGCTGCGCCATCCTCAACGCCACCTCAGGACGATGGTCCGCTTCCGACTGCGACGCCTCCCGCCACGCCGCCTGTCGCGTCGATCGCGAGCCGTACGTCTGGCGTATTTCCCAGGCCGGCGCGCCCTACGACCGCGTCGAGCAGGCCTGCGACGAGGACGATCTGGACTTCGACGTCCCCCGCACGGCGTTGGAGAATGCGCACCTGCTCTCCGTGTGGCGGAACTACCTCGCCGACCAAGACGACGACGATGACGACGGGGAGGATGCAGATCGGGATCTGCTCTACCTGGATTACAATCAACTCGATGTCGCGGGCTGCTGGGTGCAAGGGAGTAATAGTACGTGTCCGTATCTTTCGCCCGACGACAGTGAGCAGAGGAGACGGATTGTGGTCCCCGTGGTGGCGGCGGTGATTGTGTTGGGATTGGGCGTGTTGACGACGTTGGTGAAGTGTGCGGGGAATCGGAGGACGGCGAGACGGAGGAGGAGGAGAGGGAGGGATGGAGTGGGGGATTATGAGGGGGTGCCGAGTTGAGGAGGTGGAGAAGGTGTTGATGGGATGAAGAGTTGGATAGTATTGGAGTTTTGTGTAACACCAGGAAGGACCATGGATGGAATTGTGATCAGCATTATACTCGACTGTCGCCTTCTATTTGGCCTGTGGATTTTAATATGAAATTCATCAAATCATACATCTCTCATCTCATCATCTCATCACCCCGAGAAGCCCTTCGACTGCCTAATCGGGTCCGCATGTCCAATCGCCTTGGGATTCCTCACCCACGCCATGGGAGCCACAGCACCAAGCAGACCCGTCGCCTGACCCGTCTCATGCGGATCCTCCCCAATGAAATTATTCGGGAAACCGGGCTCAAAGCTCGTCACACTCTCCAACTCCTCAATCTGGGCGTCCGTCAATTGAATCTCCAACGACTTGATGTTGTCCATCAAATGCTCGACTTTGCGTCCTCCCACCAGAGGGAAGACATTCGGCGTCTTGCTCATGACATATGCCAACGCGACGGCGGTGATGGACTCCACGCCGACTTCCTTGGCGACTTTTTCCAACGCGGCGGATACGCGCTCTTGCTGCTCGGATTGGCCGTCGCCCATGATTTTGCGGACGCCTTCGCCGGAATTTTTGCGTTCTTCCATTTGGGCTTTGGTTTGGAATTTGCCGCCGCCGATGGCGTCCCAGGGGGCGAGGGCCATGCCCCAGTGGCGGGCCATGGGGATGATGTCGCGCTCGAAGTCGCTGTTGGAGAGATGGTCAGTATGTCTTCGAAGCAAGACGAAGGTTGAGGTGGACTCGCCGAAGCATGACGTTCCATCGTCCCTGGTAGATGCTGAACTGCGTCTTGCCGTGGACCTTGGCGTATGCGTTGGCCGCGCTCACGACCCAAGCTGGAGTATCCGAAATTCCCAAGTACAAGACTTTTCCGTTCTTGACGACGGCGTCGAGGGAGTCCATCATCTCTTCAATGGAGGTCGTCCAGTCCCACCAATGCACGTACAGGACTAAAAGGAGGAGACAAACGTCAGCGGTTGCTCGAAAGATGTGGCTTAAGGAAGGGCAGATGAAGATTTGCTGGCATATAGCCCGAGAAATCGCCTCGGACCGCTGCAGACCTTCTGCCCTTCGACTTCTTACCATCAATGTAATCGGTCCTGAGCTTCTTGAGCGAGTCGCGGAGGGACATGTGCAAAGACTTTCTTGAATTGCCGCAGAAGTTGACAGTCCGGCCTTTGCCATCTTTTTCGACGCGGTAAGCGGTGGTGAACTTGGTAGCGATGACCTGTGCAGGACAATCGTGTCAGCCATGGCATTGATAGCATTGAGATATCTGATTCGAGTATACCATAAAGTCACGGTTCTTCTTCTGCTCCATCCACTCGCCAATCCACTCCTCGGACTGCTCATTCTGGTAGTTGTTGGCGGTATCGATGAAGTTGCCTCCAGCGTCCTCAAAGGCGTCCAAGAGCTTGAAGGAGTCCTCCTTGCTCATGGAGCCCATGAAGTCGTTCCATGCATCGCCAATGGACATGGCGCCCAACTGGAGAGGCGAGACGCGGACGCCGGCGGTGGAGGAGAGTACACGGTAGCGACCCAAGGCGGTCTTGGGCGGTGGTGGTGGTTCGAAGAGGTGGGCCATTGTTGCGGACTGTGTGGTGTGTATCGGTATGGGTGTATCGGTATGGGTGAAGCTGAAGTTGAAGGATCGAGGGGTTGTTGAATTGACAAGAAGGGAGGAGCGAGGAGCGTACTTCCCTTATATGTATCTCGCTGGCTAGACGCTTACGATGCTGTTTCGTAAGTGATGCCACTCAAAGTCCGGAGCTTCCATCAATGTCGGGACACTTTTGCGGCGAGCTGATGTCACCACCGGCGTTTAGCCATGATCCCTCTATCTCCGCTCCTTCGATGCATCAGTGCACAATAATTGTGTATACCTTTGCCATGCATAAATTCTCCAAGATCCATCTGCACAACTTGTCGTGATATCGCTGTCGTACGACGTCCTTCTACACACTATGAAGACGAGAGCAAACGACCAGATTCCAACGGTCGAAGCCGATGGGATGAGCGACTTTCCCCACCAAGATCTGCATATCGAGATTCGAAAGATCCGAAGAATGCCATCCGGAAGGATTCGTGGCGGTGCGAGAAGAGAAGAAAAGACGAGATACCTCTGCGGCTGAACGAGCAGCGAGTAAGGCGTTCGAAGACTCTCAAGAACAAACCCAACGTGCCCAAGTCATATCCTTCACTCTTCCAACCAACCTGCCCTCTCCACCCGTAGAGAACATCGATCATCGTGGGCAACACAACCTCTAGTGTTATTCAAAGCCAGCTATCCGAGATCCTCCCCCGACCCCACGGCCCAGACAACGCGTGCCATTTCTTAGACCACCAAGATCGAGAACAATTCATTTGTCGGTCATATCTCCCGCCCTCGTCCAGAAACACACCACTCACTCACCCGCCGCCAGAGGCCCTCCTCAGCCTCCTATGACAATGCAACCCCCTCAACTTCGAAGCCCTCAACGTCAAACTCCTCTACTCTCGAAGACCCAATGAGAGTCTCTTCGCCACGTTGATAGTCGTCGATAGCTTTCAGGCCAAGATCGTGGCTAAAGTCGAGCCGACAGAGGATGGCGAGGATCAGGGCGAGGCGTTTTTGGCGTTCAAAAGGTATGTCGAGGTGAGGCTTTATGAGTTATTGCAGAGCGTTCCAGAGGCTGGTGGTGGGAAGAGAGTGCGAAGTGTGGGAACGGGCAGTGGCGCGAATGTTCCAGTCGAGAGTCAACCTTCGTATGATGCAGCGAGGGATGGGCAAGGTGGTGGTGGAAAGAAGTCATGATAGTTGTTTGATGAAGGTGAATAGCTTGACTTTGCCATTCGTCTCTGTGTCGTAGACGGCCTTCGAAGTTCTGTCAGTAATCTCGTTTTGACGCAAACTACACTGCTTCTTCTGAGTCAAAGACAGGTCCTCAATGAATGACAGAGACGTTTTTCATTTTCTGTGTTTGGGAATCTCGCAATCACTCTCCACGCCCTACCGACTACATACGTCGCGAGGATTGGACGAAGCCCACTCTACGAAGATCCGGACATGTCCCATGCCAACGTCTTTTTAAAACGATGTTCACTTCCACTTCCGTGTAAAATCGTTCCACCTGACAGATCAGGAAGCAAAACGCCGAGTGCGTCGTAATCAGCATCCGACTTCGACTGTGAGATCGACCATCCCTCGAGAAACAAGATGGCGACAACGAATCCAAGTAAGTCAACACATCGACCAACATCATCTAGAACAACTTCTGACAACGAAATACACAGCCAAAACAGTCTCCACCTCACCCGCCCCCCGCCCCGACAGTTCCCTCCCCCTCAAAGGAACCTACACCACCCTCACCGGCATCCGCGAATCCCACATCCCCTCCCTCTGGCACCACCTCCGTCTCCAAGAAAACCCCACCCTCATGCAATACCTCCCCTGGACCATCCCCGCCTCCCCCTCCTCCCTCTGGACTCTCCTCACCCACCTCGTCGCCGACCGGCACTTCGTCCTCTACGCCATCCTCGCGGACCCAACACACGTCAGCCTCCGTCCCTCAACCTCCTCCTCCTCTGCCTGGCCCCACCCCTCCTGCGTCGGCATAATCGGCTACCTCGACATCAACACCCTCCACCGCACCCTCGAACTCGGCGCCGTGCTCTTCGCTCCCATCCTCCAACGCAGCATCGCCGCCACGGAAGCGCACTACCTCCTCCTCCGCCACGCCTTCTCCGCGGACCCCGGATATCGCCGAGTGGCGTATAAATGCGCGACGGAGAATGTCGCGAGTCGCAGGGCGGCGGAACGGTTGGGGTATGTGTATGAGGGCAGGTTTCGGAATCATATGATTATGCATGGGGTTTCGAGGGATTCGGATTGGTTGAGTGTGGTGGAGGAGGAGTGGGAGGGGGTGAAGGGGGCGTTGGAGGAGTGGTTGGGGGAGGGGAATTTCGATGAGAGGGGGGAACAGGTTAGGAGGTTGGAGGAGATTAGGAGGGAGAGGACGGGAAGGGAGGGGTGAGTGGTGAGATGGTTTGTGGTGTTGCTAGGATGAGTGATTGTTAATGCTGATTCGTGGGGCAGTAGGCTGTGTACTCAAGTGGCGTTAGCGATATAGAACGCGAGAGCGGATGGAGAGCAGTGTCTTGAGTTCATCTTGTTGTCGGCATACTGGCCTTCTTCGAGCTATGCAGTACTGATGCCGAGCCTCTTCGGCGCTCCGAATCGTCGTTCGAGATTGCCGTATCTGACCGCATCGAATGAAGACCTAAGTCCGAAGATGACGGCCAGTGCGAATCCACTCGCGTGTCCCGACTTCGACTTTGGGCTTTCCCAGAGATGCTCTGTCCTCCCTTGATCTCCCGTTCCACCTCGAACCCAACGAACCATCACTGCATCACTGGAAATTCTCCTGACCCAGCAGTCTCGCTCGCACCGCATTCCGCAGTTGCATCACAGTAGCAGGCGACAGTGGCGGAGCAATCCCCTGTCTCGCCAAGTCTTGATAATTGGCCACGACGAAGCGCATAATGTCAATGGGCTTGAGATGTCTCATGATATGCAGCATGATCTCCGGTGGCATCCGCAGCAAGGGAAATAGAGCCGGGATTTGCGTCTGAGTGGTGATGTAGACGACTCGTGGGCGAGACAGTGCCGGTGCCATGCCGTATGAGTGCAGCAGTGGGTAGTTGGCGAAGGCGAAGTTGATGAAGCCGTCGGCTGGGAGCAGGTCTACTATGTCGAGGATAAGCTCCGAGGGGAGTGAGTAGAAGGGATGACGTGGTCGTCGTGTTGTTGCCGTGGCTGTGGTTGGTGAACCGTCAGAGTTTCCACTTCCAGTCGGTTCGGAACTCTGGTTGGACTGCTGTGCTGATGCAGCATTGCCATGCGAAGCGCCAGCGTTGGCGTTCTGTGCTAAGACGTTGGAGTCTGCCATGGCTGCCTTCAGTCTCGACGTTGCTTTCCGGATGACACAGGCTGGAGTCGACTCCAGATGATGCCTGAGAAAAACCAAGCACCCCCCGCAAGCACGATGATGTAGGCGGCAGTCGGAAGCAAGGAGGCAGGGAAGATGTTGGCCAGATATGGATCAAGAATGATGTCGACGCTGACTTTGGGCGGATGTTGCATCAATGTGTTGTTGGTCGAGAAGAAGTCTGCGGCAGCTCGCACGTGAAGGAATAAGAGACTGCCGTCGGGATTGCTAGAATCTGAAGATGCGACTGATCTCTTGCGTGGATCTGCTTGTATTTGCTCTTCAGCAAACTCTGCCAGACTCTGGATTAATCTTGGGGTGTGGAAGACGTGGGTGATGTTGTAGACGTCGAGCCAGAATTCGGTGGGTTGCTATCAAGGTCAGTCGCTTGAGGGTTTATGTACAGCGAATGGCTGCCTGAGAGGACAATGGGAGACGACGAAGGAACATACAACAGCAGCCCAGCAAACGCGCACTTCGTATCTTTGCCCTTCATTCAGATCCTGCAGTAGGTACCACGATTCACGACCTTGAGGTGCGTCCTCGGTGGGAAATGCGACGGACAATGACCTCTGCAGGGAGGATGAGGAGGAGGAGGAGAGAGTGTCAAGCTTCAAGTCAGCCAGACGAGGACCAGCATCGGGGAGAGTGATGGGAGCGGGCGCGACGAAGATGGTCTTTTCCGTGTTCCCCAGAGCTCCCGTCGCCAGCAGCGCAAGCAGTGCAATCGTCCAGCGGGCAGGAGACCTCATCGTCGTGATCCTGAAGAGCAACGGCGGGGCGGAGCATTCATCAGCCGTCACTCATATCTGGTGAACAGACGACGACGACGGAGGCTATGCAATCATCACTCTCGCCCAGATGAGTCTCACTCGTTCAGCTCGTGATATTCCATTGTTTCTTCACATGGAAGGCAAGTTATCCTCACACGTTGATGTGTTTCCTGCCGGTGGGGCGGAGCACAGCTTCATGATTGGTCACGGCTCTTGCCGCGACGGACCCTTCCTGGAGTGCCTTCTACTTCGTACCCGTAAACAACCAAACGCACATCCACTCCGCTTTGCTCGATCACCACCACAACAACACCACCGCCCACACGCCCACACCGTCAAGAGACACCCGCACATCACTCACATCCCATACCACCATCGCCATGCGTGAAGTCATCTCCTTGAACGGTACGTCTCTGTTTACACCAGAACCCCTAAAGGCGCGCCCTGACCGCCTTAATTCCCCCTCCACCGTTGACTCGTGACCTTTTCGCTGACACTCGACGCGTATAGTCGGCCAGGCCGGTTGCCAGATCGCCAACTCCTGCTGGGAGGTCAGTACGCCCGCTCGCAAACACCACACCGCACGATGAAAGAGAAGAATTGATGGCATTCGCGGCTGCCTGAGGATAAGACGTGGAGACATTGAGACTGACATGACTGTGGTATAGCTGTACTGCCTCGAGCACGGCATTCAGGTACGCGCACTCTGAAGAAGGAATGGCATGTGACAGAACACTGACACGCGATACAGCCCGATGGCTACCTCACCGAGGAGCGCAAGGCCGCCGAGGACGACCACGGCTTTTCCACCTTCTTCTCAGAGACTGGTACGAATGCGCATCACCCAATGCCTCCCACCTCGAACACATGCTGACATTTCACTCAGGCAACGGAAAGTACGTGCCGCGCACCATTTACGCCGATCTCGAGCCAAACGTCGTCGATGAAGTCCGCACCGGCACCTACCGCAGCCTTTTCCACCCGGAACTGATGATCACTGGCAAGGAGGATGCGTCCAACAACTACGCTCGCGGACACTACACTGTCGGCAAGGAGCTTATCGATCAGGTGTTGGACAAGGTCCGCCATGTCGCCGACAACTGCTCTGGTCTCCAGGGTTTCCTCGTCTTCCACTCCTTCGGTGGTGGCACCGGTTCCGGTTTCGGTGCCCTCCTCATGGAGCGCCTTTCGGTCGACTACGGCAAGAAGTGCAAGCTGGAGTTCTGCGTGTACCCAGCTCCACAGGTCGCTACCTCGGTCGTTGAGCCGTACAACTCCATCCTCACCACCCACACCACCCTCGAGCACAGCGACTGCTCCTTCATGGTCGACAACGAGGCCATTTACGACATTTGCCGCCGCAACCTTGGCATCGAGCGTCCAAACTACGAGAATCTCAACCGCCTCATCGCTCAGGTTGTCTCTTCCATCACCGCCTCTCTCCGCTTCGACGGTTCCCTAAACGTCGATCTCAACGAGTTCCAGACCAACTTGGTCCCGTACCCTCGTATCCACTTCCCGCTTGTCGCCTACGCCCCGATCGTGTCCGCCGCCAAGGCTGCCCACGAGGCCAACAGCGTGCAGGAAATCAGCATGTCCTGCTTCGAGCCAAACAGCCAGATGGTCAAGTGCGATCCTCGCAACGGAAAGTACATGGCCACTTGCCTGCTCTACCGCGGAGACGTCGTCCCCAAGGACGTCCATCAGGCGGTTGCCACACTCAAGACCAAGCGCACCATCCAGTTCGTCGACTGGTGCCCGACTGGCTTCAAGATTGGTATCTGCTACCAGCCACCACAGAATGTGCCCAACGGCGATCTTGCCAAGGTCAACCGCGCCGTGTGCATGCTCTCCAACACCACCGCCATCGCCGAGGCCTGGTCTGCTCTTTCTCACAAATTCGATCTCATGTACAGCAAGCGTGCGTTCGTCCACTGGTACGTCGGCGAGGGCATGGAGGAAGGCGAGTTCTCCGAGGCTCGCGAGGACTTGGCTGCGCTTGAGCGCGACTACGAGGAGGTCGCGGCCGACTCCGCCGAGGGTGATGAGGGCGGCGAGGCTGAGTACTAGGCGAAGATGGATGATGAAAGGATCTTGTGGGCAGTCGAAGTGCAACTGTCCATTGGTCCATGGCGCGGTTGATGAACTGAGCATCTTTGGCCGAAGCCCGAACCGCGCGCGCAAAAGCGTCGGATACCTGAGGGTATATGCTAGTTGATCAGGAAGTGTTTGTTGTTCATGATTGGTGCGCTCTTCCTTGAGCTGAAAGTAGCGACCACCAATACCACCCAACGTGTTCAGACTCGATGTGCGAGCCATATGGTGATGCTCCCCACTGATGTTTCTGCTCCCTTGCATGCATCTGGTACGTCTTCATGACCACGAAATTGCTACGCGTAAGCACTTACCTCACGCGAGTGTCGACTGACACTCTTCTCTTATTACGCATGCACACAGCCATTATCTGGTTACAACTCAGCTCTCCCAGCCATGCGTGACATGTCGGCCACGTCGATGGTCTGCGACTGAAGTCTTCTTGCAGATCGACCTCTATTGGAAGGGTCTTGAGCACGTCGCAAGAGTTGCAGGGATTGTGATACTTTAAATACACACTCGGTCATCGGCTTGCTTCATGCGCCAGTGATGTTCTGTCTCTCCTCGTCCACCAGTGGCAGCAGCTTCTTACCGCTGTCTCCCACTGAAAGGAGGCTGTGCATAATTGCTCTCGCCACCGGGTGATCAGAGGGCCTCGACCGATCGTCAACCAGAATTCCCCATCAGAGATTGCGGTCGTCTGCGAGATTATTACAACAACAAGACGCATTCTGTACAGTACTGTGCTATACCTACCACACGTCAACTTTGTTCTCGAATCGTTACGACTGCGCTTCTGGAAAGCCCTCCAAACATGGATCCTGCCACGCCTGATGCTGGACCTGACCATGCACCGCCCTCGTTGCCGCCTGGATGGTGCGTTTTCCTCGAACCTGAGCTCTGCATACGACTGGCACTGACGTGAATGGTGTCGATGAAGGATTGCACAGTTCGACGCAAAGTAAGTTGCTCCCCTCCATGCGTGAATATTTCTACCTCTCATAAGAGCTTGGCCGTCGACTGCTCCGCACTTCCTCGAGACAACAACCACTGACCGCATCTCAAAGATCGCGCCGATACTACTTCGTCCAGATCAGCACCGGCGAATCGACTTGGGAAACACCGACGATGGCAGCACAAAACGTTCCCTCACCTGGGACCACACCCGCCAACCAGAGCCCCTACCCGGTGCCCGGTGAAAGCTCGAGGGGTGTCGACGGACAAGAAGGAGATAGGAGCTTGGGAGTGAGTTGGATGGTCGTGGATATGCGACACTTGGGACAGTGGACTGATCGGTTTCACAGGGCTCATTATTGAACTCAATGCTCGGCAGCAACAAGCAAAGCTCAGGTGGTGGTCTAGGAGGTCTAGCATCCTCCTTCCTAGGAGGATCATCTTCGTCGCACGGCGGATCGCAACAGCATGGACAACAAGGCCATTCAAGTGGTGGCGGCGGGCTCGGTGGAATCGCTCAGTCTTTCTTGGGCGGTTCCTCCTCTTCGCATGGTGGACAAAGTGGACAGCATGGATCATCAGGACACTCGAGCAGTGGTGGAGGACTCGGACAGCTGGGATCTATGGCTAGCAGCTTGCTAGGCGGCAAGACGAGCAAGCCTCACAGCGGTGGAAATCCCTACGGCTACTCGCAGAACCAGTCTTCAGGCGGCACATACCAGGGATCCGCACCACCCGCTTCATACCAACCTGCTGGAGCGCACGGTGGAGAATCCCACGGCGCTTCCTACGGTGGCTCGCACGGCCCGTCAACCCCCGGATCATACGGACAGCACGGCGGTCACGCCCAACCCAGTCATCAGCCGCAATACGGAGCCCCCCAACAGGGCAATTTTGGTCCCTCGAGCGGGGCCTATAACCCACAAGGCCAACAGGGCTATAATCAGCCACATGGCGGCTACAGCGGTCCTCCTAGCCAACAGCACACTCCACACAACGCACAGTACGGGCAGCAACAACAGCCCGGTGGATATGGTGGTCAGTATCCTCCGCCTCCACAGGGACAATATGGTCAGCCTCAGGGCGGTGGATATGGCGGACAACCTGGCTATGATCAAGGATACGGACAACAGCAGAGTCAATACCAGTCTTATGGCCAGCCGCAGGGTGGGTATGGAGGGCAGCCGCCGCCCAACCCGGGGTGGAGATGAGGTGCTGCTTGCATGGTGGGACAGGAATGGGAGTGACAGGACTCTAGCAGGCGATGGCTGAACGACTGGTCGAGGGTGTCGTTCTGGAGTTTACCGGGCTCTCAGGCAACGCGCAGATCGAGGACGATGAAGTGCATCATTTTAAGACGGATCGGCGTGGGCATGGCGCTTTTGTGGATATGGCAAAATGAATGAGCCTCGTGGAAAAGGTCCGTACCAGTGATTGATCATGACGGGCACGGATATCGCCATGTTGCACTACTTTCATAGGTGATGCGATCAGGATAGCATGCAGAACGTTTGCAGCTCTGGAGCAGACGGATGTCGTTGAGTCTCGATCATTCTCCTTAGTCCTTAGTAGTACGATATCGATCAGTTTCGATCCATCTGCCTACCCAGTCTCATCGATCATCCTTGCTTGACAGCGTGACGAATTGTTTGTCCGCTTCCTTGTCTTTGTAGTGGAGGTGATCTTGGTCATCTGGAAGGCACGGCCCGCCGCTAGCAGGAACGGCGCCTCGTTCATCAGAGGGTCAACCAGCCGAAACAACTCTCTCTCTCTGACCACGACCACCTCACCCCACATCAACAAACCACCATCCTCTCGCCCTCAGCAACCACCGACCGCGCAAATCAACTCGACTTCGACATACCGATATCCGAACTCGCGCGCGATAACTGTCCTCTGGCTCCCGCCTCAACCACCAGCTTCCCGCAATCATGAACCCAGAGTAGTCAGTGGACAACCCACCCAGGAGTGCCCTCCGCGCGCAGCGAAGGGGCGGAGGAGGAGTGCGCTGACTCGATGTGCGAACAGTGTATCCTTCTGCCAACTCTCCACGAGCATCACAGGACCTCACCTTGGACCCATCGACAGTCCAGGAGATCCAGCGAGGACGATACGCCATCTGCGCCAACTCTGACCGGTCCGACGAGGTTCACTGGAGATGATCGAGGTTCCACGCCGCCAAACCGCACAAGACAGCCAGAAGGACTGCTGTGCCAGCGAGCTCTGCCCGCGCAACCCAGCGACCCACCCGTGGAGGCCACTGACATGGGAACAGTGGGACACAATAACTAACACAACTGCGCTTTCAGATACGACTACCTCTTCAAGCTCCTCCTCATCGGTGACTCCGGTGTCGGAAAGTCTTGCCTTCTCCTCCGATTCGCCGACGACACCTACACCGAGTCCTACATCTCCACCATCGGCGTCGACTTCAAGATTCGCACCATCGAGCTCGATGGCAAGACCGTCAAGCTTCAGATCGTACGTTGGTAGAAAGAGCACGAGAAGGGGCACATAGGGCTAACAACAAGAACAGTGGGACACCGCCGGCCAAGAGCGTTTCCGCACAATCACATCATCCTACTATCGTGGTGCTCACGGCATCTGCGTTGTCTACGATGTCACTGACATGGACTCGTTCAACAATGTGAAGCAGTGGCTGCAGGAGATTGACCGCTACGCTACGGAGGGAGTGAACAAGCTTCTCGTGGGCAACAAGAGCGATATGGCTGACAAGAAGGTCGTCGAGTACACCGTTGCCAAGGTTTGTGGAGTCAATATTCAGAGCATATAGATATCGCTGCTGACAAAATATACAGGAGTTTGCCGACAGCTTGGGCATCCCATTCCTCGAGACATCCGCAAAGAACGCCAACAACGTTGAGCAGGCTTTCCTCACCATGGCTCGCCAGATCAAGGAGCGTATGGGCAACACCACCGTCAACAACAAGCCCACAGTCCAGGTCGGCCAGGGATCGAATGTGCAGTCCGGAAGCGCCGGCGGCTGCTGTTAAGCGGAGGGATCGAGCAATGTTTATTCACGTCACGGCTAGGTTGGATCGGTGCGAGGTAATCGGGAGCGATTTGAATGGCTGCTTTGAGGGCGTTCCTTGCATGCTAGAGTGCTTGCTTTCGGGGTTAGATGAGTGCCTGTGGGTACGAGGCCTGCGTTACGATGTGGACGATGCGCTACTCTTCCTTTCTATGGGATGAGATCGCATCATCGAGGTGCAGATGCTGCGTGGATGATGCATCGAAGAGAGTGGAGGGCGATTCGGCATCGACGCTCCATAGCCAGTGGCGTTCAATAGGCGTCTAGTATCTATGGGAGAACACACAGATTGGAACAAGTGTTCTCAGGGATTACCGTCTGTGATGTTTATCGATGTTGGCAGCAACCAGTCACGCGCGATTCTATGATATGCGAAAGATTTACGACTTGGATCTACGGTAATATGTTGAAGAGGTGCTCCTACCAAGTCACTGTGTCCCTTATGGTTCGTTTGCAGACGCTCTTTTCGAGCGAAGGTCGAATATATATTTGGCGACGGCCCGCTCCAGCCGGAATTCGCGCTGCGCTTAGCAACCGTGGAACGTCTATTGGAAGGCGCGAAAGCAACCATGCAACTTCTTTGAGACGACACGTTAAGACACAGCTGCAGCATTGACATCATATTCGATCGAGAAGCACACTTGAAGATTCGCATTGCCCTCTGGGACCACGCCCGGCAAGACAGAGTGCTACGTCGCCCACAACATCCTCCAGTCAAGAGTCTGCTACGCGTCACAATAACAGACTATCCCCCTCTCTGGAATATCGACTCCTCCAACGCATGAAGTCCGCCTGAGCGACAGGTCAGCCGCCGCGGCTGGCAACATAATATCCTTCCGGACAGCGGCGACTATCAACAGGCTTCCAATTTTCACTTTCGCCTGGGCTGAAATCTCACAATGCTCACATCCCATTATCGATACAATCCTCAAGTGCCACATTTCCCGCACGCCTCAACTCATTTTCCAAGCGGCTTGCCACTATTATGAACACTGCAGACGAGCACAAAACATTCATTGCACGATTATATATTCACGACGAACTGGACCGGAGATCTCGGTCACAGCCTGGATACCTGCGCCGAAATTTGAGGGTTGTTCTGGATCAGCACGAACACCAACTTCAGCTAGAGCGAGGACATGCTCCGACAAGTCAGAGCGCAACCGATCACGAGACACGGATTGCCAGGTGGGACTTGTACGCCGAGGAAATCATACGCCGCATGATGAAGAACAGAGAAACCATTCGCATCGATCACCTTCGTCTGGTCGCTTTACGTGACGGAAGCAGAGGCGGCGGTAATCGGGGCGCGACTCATCAGGATGCGGTGTCTGGCGCATATGCCGCCGATCGACCTCCCTGGCTACCCGCTTGTGATGAATGGAGGGCATGGTGCCAAGTGTTTGTGAAGATTGCGCATCGATCCGACGCTCAAAGCATAGTTTACTATGAGTTGCGCGATGCACAAATAACGCGGCACGAGGTCAAAGGAAGTCCGCCGGAGTTTGAGATTGTCTTGGAAGAACCATTCGAGATCAGAATCGACAAGCTCAAGGTCGACGCTGTACACGACGACGACGGCGGCACCAAGCGGACGCGCGCAGCTGATAATGATGGTTATTCCATGAAATTCGGCATCAGATGTCAAACCTCTGAAGACGCAGCAGAGCTTTTGAGTCAACTGGAACACCGCAACGTTTCCACTTACCAATTCGCGTCCGTAAATGATGCGCTGTTGACCTGTTCATGGGACGCTCTCCCGAACGTTCCATCGCCCGGACACATAATGAAGCTGAAACGCGCACATGAGGAACGGAGCCCTAATATGCAATATGGCGTCGAGGCCAGCATGTTTCACAGCAAGAACTTGCCCACATCCAGATACAACAGAGCGCTACGTTTGAGAGGTGAAGCGCGGCAGCTACCGACTCCGAGCGTGTCTGACGACCTCGAGAGCAGCCGGCCGAAGATGCAAGTCCACTATCTCATGAGAATAAACTTCGAAACGCGCGGAGCGCTCATGGTCGGGTTGAAATGCATACTCTGTCAACGCGACATCGAGCACTCCAGTCCTGAGCGACTGATGCTGCATTATCTGACGAACCACGATCACCTCAAGTGGACTATCGACTACGAATACTCGACAGACAGTCTCCTGCTAGTGAGGGTGGAGCTCGGCGACTCGTTACCTACCCAGAACGATGTGGAAGAGATTCGCGGAGACGAAATCGAATGGGTAGCTCCAAAGTCTGCCTTCAACCTCAAGGCTCACTTGCAAGGTGATCAGGAATGGGTGCTTCCTGCTCCGAAAGGCAGCAAATCGGTGCACAACACTCCACGGCATCCAAAGAGCACGAAATTGTTCGGGAAGAAAGACAAGCCGCTTGCGCAGCCTCTACTTCAAGCCTTGGCAATCGAGAGTCGCAAGAGAAAGATCACGGCACCTGAAGATGTCGTCGATTTGACTCCTTACCAGCGCAAGAGACACCCCGTGCCTGAAGTTGAAGGCATCTCATTCTATCGAACCATCTCGAAACAACGAATTGCTCCTGGGACTGAGATCAGCGACAGTGAGGATGAAGCGGACACGTCATGGGTGTTGCAGAGCCAGCGAAGAGACCAGACTCAACTGGGCGTGTCACAAGTGGCGCAGGACTTCAACGAGTTGTTCAACAGGCATCTCGACGAGGAGAGGCCGCTCTCCGACTCGTTCACGAGAGATGCGGTTGTGCGCTTCACTAGGAAGTACAAGGCGCGGCTGGGTACTGGAAGTTGGAGAGCCGAATTCGAGAAGAAGCTTCGGCAGCTCGAATCGAAGAAGATTGTGAATGCAGACACGGTCAGATACTGCTTGGAACTGGTCACGAGTCTGGGTCAGGATGCTCCTCCGCAAACGAATGGAGTGCACAAGGACCAGGAAGAGAGTAATGCTGACCGGAGAGCTATCGACGAACGGCTTGGCGTCACTTCACCTCCGCAGGCTTCTCGCAAGGCAAAGATGAAACCACTGGGATCTCGGAAAATTCTGTGCGTAAGGCCTGGCAGCACAAATTCGGCCAAAATCTTCCGTGTCATAGACTTCCTTGTCGACGGTGACGATCGGGAGGGGGTCGATATACGGCCCCATGATGTAGACTACGGAAAGCTGGTTCGGATCCTTGAACAAGACCTGGGGTTCAGACGCGACATCGATCACATCGTCTGCACTGGCGCCGATCAGAAGACATACCACCCAATCGCCCACCAGAACGATCTAATTCCGGCGCTGTCGGACCACAAAGTATTGACTGCGAATGGGTCCGGATTGATAGTCTTTGAGCTCCGCGACAAAGCGTTGTTCGAAAAGGGGTTGCAACTGAGCCGGAAATTTAGCTCTGAGAAGGCTAGAGGACCACTGGAGCCTTCCAAAGATGGGAAGAAAGCTGGTGCGAAGAAGAAGGAATGCATTTGCGGAGTTGCAATTGAAGCTATGAGAGGCGCATTCTCATGTGGAAACGCTTCGTGCTCCAGAAACTTTCACTTGGCCTGCATGATCATGGACCGGCGGCCGGACGCAACGTGGACGTGTGAGGATTGCTCTCAGTGAGCGTACGGAGTGGAAGGGAAGATGAGACGGTAACGGTGGCATTGTGCTCGCAATTTCGTGGCGGGAGGTGTTTCGGGCTTGCTCTGTCGTTTAGCGTATAGGGGTGCATTAAAGGGATGGTGCTGTGCTTTACGTAGCGTTGACTACGTGTCGTAGAGGCGTTCCTGGCCGAAGGGGGAATGACATTCCGTTCCTCCATCTGCGCAATGCACCGCGCTCAGCATGTCGGACTTCGCAGCATACAATAATGTAGCATGCGTGGAAGCAGAGAAAGTGGCAGCCTCCAATCTGGCCCCCAAAAAGCCTGATCCAGTCCCTTGTTCGTCATGTGTGGCGCATGACTCCAAGGATCGCGGGGTGATGGCATTCTACAAAGAGAGGCGATGCTCCGCTACGATACCACCACCTTGGACCAACTTGACATGTGATTCGACCGCGATCCAGATCCTGCGACCCGACTGCTCTCTTCAGAGGCCGCACACATTCCACACATCACCATGCCCTCCACTCCGCCGCCGCTGGATACTGCCAGCACATCTCACAGCCCTCCATCTCCCACCGCGAGCTTCTACGACATGTCTGATGAGGAGGAGAGCGATTACAGCACTGTCCGTCACAGCAGATCGGGAAAGGGTGTGAAGCTGTTGTACTGCAAGAGCAAGGTCTACCAACATCCAACACCGAGTGCAAAGGACAACTTAGCCGGATACATTGCTCTGGTCCAACAGAAGCCCTCTGAAAGCGATGCACCCACATCTCCTGGCGCGAGCAGCGCACGATCACGACCGCGTTCCGATCTGTTACTAGCCTGGGTTCCCGAAAGTGGCCTCGGCGAGTCTCGAGATACATACAACAAGATCGAACTCGCAGGCATCGATGACGATGCACCACCAGCGAAGACACATCTCGTTGCCCGTCCGCCTGTAGTGACCACACACAGCTCGAGTTTGGGAACGTACGCCTTTGCTATTCCTATTAGCGATATCTTCAGCATTCTCGTCCGTCCACCGAGCTCTGGCTGGTGGTTTGGCAGCATCGTCATCAATTCTCGCGCCGGAGACAGCTTTCCCGCGTTGTTCTTCCACGACTCGGAATGTCAGTCCACGATTGCTCATCGGAAGAAGTTGCAACGGGAGAACTTCAGTATCAGTAGTGAGGATGGGGGGATGTTCTGGGGAGGCGATCAGTTGCTGGAATGGTTGAAGAGATATGTGAATGTTGAAAGGTCGGTGCAGGAGCCTAGCATCTACATGATCGAGCCCAACGATGCGGATAAATTGGCCTTCGGAAGTGGTGGGAAGCCAACCCAAGACAAAGTCAAGAATGTGCTGGAGGGAAAACACAAGGATGATCCGTCGCAGAAGAAGCAAGGCAAGGATGGTAAAGAAGACCCAGTCATGTCCGCCCTCAAACAGGCACGGTGGAGCTTTCTTGAAACCATGGCACAGGTCACAACATTCACACGGCGAACGGCACAAGCCGTCGCTGAGAATAAGAACTTGCCACCGCAAGTACGGAGGCTGATGCAGAATCCGCAAGTTCAGACCGTGTCGGACGAGTTCGACTCTGCCCGGCTATACCTCGCCAGATGGGCCATGGGCATTGCAGAGCAGTCCGAGAGGGAACGGAATCAATGCATCTGGACTGCGAAGGATGTGCTCGAGATGGAAGAGAGCGAGGTGGGACAGTTTGAGATTCTGGATGTTGACCTCAACGGCATGAGTCTGGCGGATAAGAGAAAGCCGGTCACCATGAAAGAGTGGAACAGCTTCTTCAACGCTCGGACTGGACGACTGGAAAAGACTTCTGATGAGGTCAAGGAGCGCGTCTTCCATGGTGGTCTTTCACCTGACGACGGAGTCCGCAAGGAGGCCTGGCTTTTCCTGCTTGGCGTGTATGAATGGGACAGCACGAAAGAGGAGCGCCACGCACAGATGAACAGTCTACGCGACGAGTACATCCGCCTCAAGGGCGCGTGGTGGGAGCGACTCGTTGATGAGACCGGCACATTAGAGGAAAGGGAGTGGTGGAAAGAGCAGAAGATGCGCATCGGTAAGTCTTCTTCATCCTCGGCGCACATGCTGCCTCCCCACTAATGCACCCACTGACCGCGCCATTCATGGCCAAATAGAGAAAGACGTTCATCGCACCGATCGACACCTCCCAATTTTCGCCGGCGAGGATATTCCGCATCCAGATCCGGACTCGCCGTTCGCCGAGACCGGGACGAACGTCCACCTCGAACAGATGAAAGACATGCTGCTCACCTACAACGAGCACAACCGCGATCTCGGCTACGTGCAAGGCATGTCTGACTTGCTTGCGCCGATTTATGCGATTGAACAAGATGATGCCGTTGCTTTCTGGGGCTTTGCCAAGTTCATGGAGCGTATGGAACGCAATTTCCTCCGGGATCAGAGCGGCATGCGTCTCCAGCTTACCACTCTCGATCAACTCGTCCAACTCCTCGATCCGAAACTCTACGAACATCTCGCCAAAGTCGACAGCACGAACTTCTTCTTCTTCTTCCGTATGCTTCTCGTATGGTTCAAGCGAGAGTTCGAATTCGAAGACATCCTCCGTCTGTGGGAGGGCCTCTGGACGGACTACCTGAGCGCCAACTTTCACTTGTTCATTGCCGCAGCGATCCTGGAGAAGCATCGCGATGTCATCATGGGACATCTCAAGGGTTTTGACGAGGTGCTGAAGTACGTTAATGAGCTCAGCGGCCGCATCGATCTTCAGAGCACAGTTGTCAGAGCGGAGGCGCTGTTCAGAAGGTTTCAAAGAGTGGTCGAGGCGATCGACAAGAAGAGTAATTTTCCCGCAACTCCCGTGGCGAGGCTCCGGTTACCACAACCACCTACAAGCCCTGGACAGTCGAAACCTGGAAGCGATGGTAAGCCTCGAGCGGGGAGCAGCTCAGGTGGAGTAAGTGGCAGACAAAAGTCTGGCGTAGCCAACACCTCTGGGAGAGAACGGACTGTTGGAGATCATGTTGCTGCTGGTATTGGAGCGGACAAGTCTGAGCCGGCACAAGTCATTTCGCCCGAATTGAGAGCTCTCCTGAGCAGGGCTGTTCCGAAGCTGGAGAAGTCGGAGGTCTTGGAGCATGGTGGAGGCGTGGGTAGTTGATGTTGACTGGATCACGGCTTGATGAATTTATGATGCGATTGGCGTTATCAGTAGCGATGGCTGGGATTCACGGAACAAGGGAGTTAGGTGTGGGTGCCCGGGAGCAATACGATACGACATGATATACCATCCAGGAGTGGCCGATCGTCGAAGATGCCATGTGGGAAACCGCTCTTCGACAACGTCGAGCACTTTTGATTGCATAACGGTGTCTTGGCTTCTCGATTGCACTGGCGATATGGTATTCATCATGCCACGTTGACAGCAAATGTGAGCATCGTGTTCGACTGGTAGGTATCTTCTGGCATGTTCTGACTTTGGCATGGGTAGGTTTTCAGCTGCCGGCGACGTTTGGCGTGGTCTGCGTGAGGCAGCTGACCTTGACCAGTAGTAAGACTGGCAGACCTACATAAGACTCTTGCTTCGCTGTCATCGCTCTCCTGCCTTGTCCCTCACATCGAGACCGAACGTCTACATCGTCAGCTTCCTACCGCCTGACGCAATCTTGCGAACGAGACATTGGGGCGATAATTGAGTGTCGCATTCAGTCCGAAAGCATGCTATTCTCACAACGCACTCGTTCCAAATCCCGCAAACTCCTCATCAGCCAACACATATTGCACGGCGAGCCTGCTCCCGTCGTCCAGCCACACTCATGCGTGTCCAGCATGCCCACACAGCCGTCTAGGTATACCATGTGGGCTCCGGAATTTCCCCCAACAGCTGCCAGCGTCCGACCTCGCGCTTCTTGTACGCCACGGGATCGTGCAAGCTGTGCGTGCGAATGTCGCGCCAGTAGCGGTCGAAGCCGTACTTCTTGCCCGTGGCGCGGGCTCCCAGCATCTCGAAGATGCCGGACGTCACGGTCAAGCCGGTGTCGGTGGTGACGACTTTGGCGTGCGCTACGAAGGCGGCGACTTCCCCGCGGCGCTGGGCGGTGATACTGGCGCGATTGTTGAGCGTAGAGCCGTTGGTGTGGCCGTTGGTCTGCTTCTCCGCGCCGAGATTCTGGAAGGTGGCTGGCGTGGAGAGCGTGTATGGTGGATTTGGCTTGCTGATGTCTTGTGGGTATGGCTGGATGTAGTTGGCGTTGACGTTGTCTTTCAACAGACGCTCGTCGCCGACTACGGAGCCGTACTGACCGCCCTCACGGTAGAGATTTGCGATCTCGGCGCCGGCACGGTCGGTCAAGGCGTCCGCTGCGGCGAGGTGAGCGCGGAACTCGCCGTAGCGCTGGAGGATGTAGAACTCGTCAATGGCCTTGTCCTTGTTGTCACCGCCGAAAGGCCAGGCACGGGTGGACTTGAGAGTATACTCTGAAGCAGCGGCCAAAGCGCCCTGAGCAATTCCGAGGTAGAAATTGCTGAAGACAAGCTGGATGGTCGGCAGCAGCAGGCTGGCGAAGGGGATTCCGAGAACAGATGAAATTGGCCTCTTCGTCTCCGGGTCCCAGCCGAGAGCATCACCCCAAGGAGCGCGAACATTGGTGATCTTGACGCTGCCGGACTCCGTCAGGCGGAGACCGACGCTGTCCCAGTTGTGAGCGAATTGGATGCCGGCCTGGTCGGTCTTGACAAGGGTGAAGATGTGGTCTTCAGTGCCCTCCAAAACGCCTTCGAGGACGGTGAGATCCGACACCACTGTAGAGAATGCAGTCAGCATTGGACCATTCGACGCTTAAACGAGTACACACCTCCTCCAGTGTTGAAGTTCTTGGCTCCATTGAACACAATCTCGTCGCCTTCGGAAGTGATGTTGAGGTCGCTGTCGCGAGGGTTGACGGCTCCGCCCACGAAGTAGTTGTTGCTTATGATGACCTGCTGCACGCTGTCCTGTTGTTCGTCCGTGCCGACAGCGTTGGCAGTGGTGGACCACAGCAAGTGGTATCCGAGCAGCATGCCCAGAGATCCGTCAGTCTTTGCGACCTCGCGAATGACTCTGTAGCCGACCTCCCAGCTCTGCTCGCCACCACCGTACTTCTTGGGTCCCAGGACCTTCAGCAGACCTGAAGATTTGAGGAGTGACACCTCGGCTTGTGGTGACTTGTTCTCGATGTCTCGTTGAGCGGCGTCCCGGCCGAGAATCTCAGCGACGTCCTTGGCTCGTTGGATCCATTCGGCTTGAGTGGTCGGAAGTCCGGCTTTCTCGAATGCTTGATGCTCGGCAGAGTATACCGCTGGATCTGTGTATTGACGGCCCTTGACTTGGTTCGACATGATGTTTGATGATGTTCTGTCTTCTTCAGATGAGGGAAAACAGGAAGATGTCAGTAAATACCGACCTGTGCAACTCACGCTTATAGTCTGTAGCTGGCCATGTGCAGCCAATCTTAAGCTTTATGATGCCTTCTCGCGGCATTCATTAACTATCCCAGATTCTCGTCTCACTCCTTGGGTGATCGCCAATGATAGTCCCGCGTACGTATGGCGTGCTCGAGCTTGTACATAGCGAACTGCGAAGGGTCCTGACAGGTACCGGGACAAGCACCACGTTATGAACGCACTACCCTGGCACTGTTCCCCGCGATGCCACCAAATGCAGTCGAGGGACAACATGTGATGAGGATTGCGTGCGAGCGAGGGATCGTTCGTGCTTGGTCGGTGTGGCAATGTGGGTTGATGGAGGTGCAGTTTCTGTGTCACCTGTTATTCCCGATCCCAGCGACCTCGGGCGGGGTTAGAAGAAGCATAACCCTAACCCTAACTCTTCTCTACTCTGTTCTCAACAGGTCGACTTCGTGTGCTGCAGAGGCAAGTCGAGCGGATTTATCGAAATGTGAAAGCTCCTGTAGCGTTCACTCTACCGGTAGAGCTGGGAAGGTATTGGATATGACCTGTAGCCTGTAGAAGACCAGGGACGAGTGTTCAATCCCTGCACAGTCTTGCTGAAAGAACTCCAGTTGCTTCGTTCCCTGGTAGCAGGCCTCATCTTCGTGCGACTCCTTCATCACTGCGTTGGACAGGGTGGAGCAGAACTGGTTTCGTATCAAGACTTCCCGGCCTCGATCAAATGAACCATCTGAACCTCCAGATTGAATTCGCTCGTTGCAGATGCTGGAGCATCCAGCCCGTGAACGAGGTCTCTCATCCGTTGGAGCATCGCAGGATCACCCGAGTACTCCCATTGACGGTGACCGCTATTCCACGAGTATCGAGCACGTGAGGCCTCCGCAAGCTCTAGGAACTGCAATGCGCTGCCATCTTCGACCTCTTCAAGCGTGAATGTGCTGTTAGAAGGAAGCTCGACGATACATATTGTGCTCACAGGACCGACGTATTCGAACAATTCTTCTAGCAGGTCCGCTCTGAACGCTTCAAAGCCGGCAGCGGTGATCGCAATCCGTTTGAGGATCGGAAAAGAAGTGCCAACGTAGCGGCCTTCCATCTCCGGGTCCTCATGCAGCAAAGTCTGATGCTCGCTGACGAAGTCGTCGATGTGAGGTGCCGGCAGAAACATGATGTCGGTCCTAAGATCGAAGCGACGGAAACATCCTGCCTCAGCACTGCATCGCCGAGTGGCCAACTGGTGCTTTTGAACGTACTTGATCGCAACGTCGCGAGCTTCGCGGTTCACATCATACAGAGGTAGTATGATGTGCAGCTCCTTCAGCAGGCCAGGGTCGAATCGCAAATCCAAGTCTTCTCCATTTGGGTCGAGTTGCAAGCCCAAGTCTTCCAAGACCCAGCATCCCTTTCTGAATGGGTAGAGCGCTCTGGTGAGAGGCGTGGGTAAAGCCATCTGCCAGATCATCAAACGCAGCTCGGTGATGAGCTGTGGAAAGAGTGTGAACTCGCTCGCCATGGTGTTTGCGCGATGAGATCTATTCGTGGCTCCGCGAGGTTCCGGAAAGTGTTTGCAGGTGGCATCGAGCGATCATTGGTGAGATTCTGCATGGAGCTTGGACATGCTGGTGGGTATGCACGTTTTGACAGAATTCAACATATGCGCCAAACTCACGAGTCAGAAGTGTAGGCCGCATGCCTTCTGCATTTTCTGCTCGTTCTAAGGTTAAGCGTGGTTTGTGGTCGTGGACGAGTTAGGCATGAACGAATACACGTTGCTGCGCTAGTGTTAGCGTCATTGAACTCACAAGTCCAAGCAGTCGGATAGCTCAATGACAAGTCGAAACCATCAGGCATGAAAGAGCAACAACATCTCTCGCTAACGGAGTCGTAGGAGGTAGAGATTCAGTTAGCCTTGTGCTGTATCTCCTCCGGCTAAGCTGGATTTGGGCCATTCCTCTAGATCGAAGTCTGGCTAACATTCTCTGAATCGTTCCATCGTTTGCCCATCCACTGCAGAGACACTGCACTCTCTACACCACTGTCACTTGAGCCCGAGCTTGGCGGAGACGATCCTCGTCGATATTCGTTCGTCACTGACATGCCTGTCAGGCGAGCTTCCTGGGCAGCATGGTTCCACATGAACTGCCGCATTAAACCATTCTCGGTGATCTGGGCAAACCCCATGGGCAAACGGCTGCGTTGAAGAGCATTTCTGACGCCGAGCGTGGCTGAGTCTCGCGTGACCAACAGAGCCATCACATCAGCACCTCTCCAGCCTGCTGGAGCGCCGACGTATGCGCCTTCCAGCTCGCGAACCATTGCAGGTCTAGGTTTGGAAGCCTTGCACTGGACCAGAACTCTAAGCTCTTGCGGATCTGATGGTAATAGCCATTGGCCTAGGAGGTCGATGCCCAGATCGTTGGACCGTCCCGTTCTTCGCAGGGTGAAGTTGTATGTCTTGAGAAATTCTATTACCGTGTATTCATAGTGTGTTCCTCTGTAGACCGTGGTGCTGGGTTTGGAATCGATATTGCGACTGTGCTCGAGGAAGGAGACCAGATCATGGTGATTCGTAGTAGGTGCGAGGAGAGATATGCGAGGTGCGCTCAGGTGGTCGTGATCATGTTGCATCGCTCCTTGCATCGGAGATGGCCCAAGCCTCTTTCTCGTTCGCCTGACCTTCGTATCCTTGGTCTCTCCCGAAGTGACATCTTTTCCCTTGACGGCTTCGACTTTCTCTTTCCTTGGCTTTGACAAGCTGACGGAGTCTGTCCCAGCGCTTCTCTTCGTAGAAGCTTTCCTGCTACGTACTGGCAGCCGGATTTTGACCTCCATTGAAGAGCCATCGTCCTGTTCGGGAAGTGGTCGTGCGGTACGTTTTCGATTTGTGGGAGGCTCAGGAGCCGGCTCAATGGAATTCTTCCTGGGACGGCCTCGCGGTCGAGGAGGCGGTCGCACTTCGTCAGACGTGCATTTCTTCGGTCGCCCTCGAGGTCTCGGGGGTGCTGCGATGGCTGTGGAGATGAGCCGCCGGCTGGCCGTCCTCAAGGACTGCCGCAGGACGACATGGCTGCGGAGCATGAGCTGGGTCTCCAGGCGCTCATAGTATGCGAGATTACCGCAGGAGATATGGATGGAGAGGAGGTGAGGGAATACACAGAACGGTGACGCGAGAATGTCGCGTAATCGAAAGTGCAGACCAAGGGCCCGATATCATTAAGTAAGCAACATTGGAGGATTATCGGCGTCAAGATGGAGAGTTCAATCTTCATGATCACGATATAGCCTTTCTTATACAACCTCGCAAGCCATGCTACCTATGAATCGTCCATGGGCTCTTGCTTGACCTCGTCAGCGAACATAGGCTCGGCTTTGATCCTCTTCCCATCGTCTTCACTGCCCGTCGAGCTGACTACACTTCCACGCTTGCTCAAAGGCGATACTTCGATTGTGTCGTGCAGTACAGTCTCCGTGGCTGACAGGCGGCTCTTCTCGTTCCCTGCAAAGTTCTTTCTCGGCCGCCGTGTGCTTGTACTTCCACCAGCGCTGCTAACGCTGCTACCTCTCCTTGTACGCTCCTCGGTGCGACGTGGATGACGAGCGTCAGGATCGGGAGTAGGCGTCCGAGATTGTGATGAGTTTCGCGAGTGGGAGCCGTCTCGGAGCAGACTTTCCTTTCGACGGCGTTCTTTAATTCTTTCGGCTGAGGGTTTGTCCTTGAGTGCAAGCTTTTCCAGATCCTTCTGACGGCGAGATTTGCGACTGGTGAAGATCGAGAAACGGACATTGTTCCATCCTCGCCAGCCGGTCCACCAAATCCACCCGCCGTCTCTCTTGGCCACCTCACGCTTTCGAGCTCTGACGACTGTGCGAAGTTGTGAGCGTCTTGAATTCTCCCGCTCCCAGTACTCCGCGCGGAACGTATCCCAGCCCTCTCGAAAGTCTGGCGAGAAGGGTTTTGGCAAAAGCAGTACCCGTAGCACATCTCCACCTGGCGCGATATCTTCCTCCAACAAGCCGTGTCTTGCGGCATGCATGTTCCAGTTCTCAACTCTGCCTCCACCAAGTTCGATGTCTTTGGGCATAATCTGGTAGTTCACACGATCTTCACGAAACCAGCCCAATTGGTCCAGCATGGCAACCCAACCCGCAAGCTCGGAAAGAAAAGATCCTTTGACCACCACAACTTTCAGGTTGAATCCTCGCAATCCTCGATTCGTGGTAGAGACAAACTTTCGCGGCCATCGCACACCACGTTCATACATGCCCGTGCCCCAGAAGAGTGTCAAAGTGACGATGCCAGAGGCCCAGCCAAGCTTCTCGCCCGACTCCACAACCCAGTAAACGCTGCCTCCCACTCCACTCCCGTCTTCACGAGGCCTGAAGAACAGTAGATACGTAAATCCCAACACCCAGAGAACCAGAGTCACGAGGAGAAGAAGATGTAGTCGGAGGCGTGCGCGCAAAGACACATATTGGAGTCGGAGAGAGGATTCCAGGATCAGCAGGTTGAGGTATATTTGAGGCAGGCTGGATGGGAGAGCATCTCTCGGATCGCTGGAGTGGCCTTGGTGGAGAGGTGGCAGTGGTGCTGTGATGGAGTGTGCTTGCGATGGTCCCGTAGCTCTGGCGTTGGCCGCAAGCTGCTCAGCTGAGACGTCTGGCGGCGGAGCGCCCTTGACGATGCGGTCAATGGGATCGCTCATGGTCGTTGCGGTTCAAATCGTGCTCGGCGGTGCGTCTTGCCAACTTCCCATCCGTTACCAGAGGTCAAGCGCCAGACCGAATCGACGAGCAGGATCCGGAAAAAGGTCGAGGTCAATTCACCGCATGACGCCCATTTCGATGTTCTGTTATCCAAAGGCAGCAGACCGCGAGAGTGAGTATTCCAGTCGTCTGATGAGACGTACGACGTGGAGGTTGCACGAGATGTTCCTTGGTCGTGTCGGTGATGTGAATGTCCGTGGTCCGGTCTTTGCTCTCAGATATCTCCGGCGTCGCCCGATGACATCGCCGGTCAACACGTTCGCCTTCTCCCCCGCGACGACGCTCCGTGAATTTATTACCAGACTTGCTCACCGTCTTCCTCTTTCGCACGCGCTCCACAGCCGCTGTGACTCCAATCGCACTCATACCCGACCGATACTCTCTACCCACACTCGACAACAAAGCCGTTTCCCTGTGCGATAACGTGTTTCTGGATCAAACGTGGCGTCTGTCTTCCGCCAGGCAGAAGCAACTCGACTTGCGACTCTCGCCTTGTTCCGTCTGGGTCGATCTCGCTGGTATAGATTCCGCGGCTTGCCGAGGATATCTCACCGCCGGCACCCACCAACACAGATCACGCCGTACTCGACAATGGCCTCTACTTCAGCCTCGAATTCGGACGACCTCAACGAGCGACCGCAAGCATCGCAAGCTCCCACGGGAGGCAAGCCGATGCTCGCCCGACAGCGAGCGAAAGAGGATGCAGAAGCGAACGGCAGAGAGGCACCCAAGGGCGGATGGTTTCCTCTCGGCTACAAAGATGGCTTTTCACAATGGTGGGCCTCGCTCACTCCTGCTGTTACCGAGCATCGGGTTATGAGTTTCATCCCGTACCTTCAGCAGCCACCCACCCACATGCAAACCGGTAGCACGCCAACGAGTCCTAGTGCAAGTATGGTCCAAGTGGACAAAAGCCAGGAAGCCGTGCAAAGAACGAGCAGTGTCAACGATCCGTATGGACCTCGCCAGTGGAAAGGTCAGATGGTACAGTTGGCAGGCAAAAACCGTTATTTGAACGAGTTCAGCGTTGAGCGGACAGGCGAGCAGACGGACAATAACCTTGTCATGCTGCATGGCTACGGTGCTGGACTGGGCTTCTTCTACAAAAACTTCGAGCCATTGTCGCGGCTACCACACTGGAAACTTTACGCTCTGGACATGCTAGGAATGGGACGAAGTAGCCGACCGACGTTCAAGATCAGCGCGAAAGATAAAGAGGCGAAGACTCGAGAGGCCGAGGGCTGGTTTGTCGATGCTCTAGAAGAGTGGCGAGTCAAAAAGGGTATCGATAAATTCACATTGCTCGGGCACAGCTTAGGAGGATATATGGTAAGAGACTAAGTGCAGGAGGCCTCCATTGTTCGAGACTTTCTCCCACGCTGGGCATTCGTCCATATAACACTGTCTTCGACGTCCGCTGACCTTATATGCTTTGCTTTGTAGGCAGTGTGTTATGCGCTCAAGTACCCTGGACATCTCAACAAGCTCATTCTCGCATCGCCTGTTGGTATTCCGGAGGATCCCAATGCCGTCAGTGAAGCCCTGCCCGAACCCGGTGACAGCAGTTTGGCAAACGAATTTACCCAAGATGCGAGTAAGCAGAAGCAGCCCAGAAAGCCACTTCCAGGTTGGCTAGTGACTCTGTGGGACGCCAATGTCTCACCCTTTTCTCTTGTGCGCTGGAGTGGACCGATGGGTCCTCGCTTGGTATCTGGCTGGACGAGTAGACGCTTTTCACACCTGCCGGCTGAGGAATGCCAAGCTCTCCACGACTACTCTTATTCCTTGTTCAGACAAAGAGGCAGTGGAGAATACGCTCTTGCGTATGTCTTAGCACCAGGAGCCTTTGCGCGCTCACCATTAATTCGGCGGATCCATGGCGTAGGACGTCAGTTCCTCGAGGCTCACAGTGAGCCATCACCGGACGATGCCACATTGACAGCAGCGGTGGCAAACAAGGCTCGCGAAAATGGCATCCCCGTGGTATTGATGTACGGAGAGAATGACTGGATGGATGTTGGAGGTGGACATGATTCCAAGAAGAGGATCGAGGCCGCAAAGAAGAAGGCTTTGGATCAAGCCAGCGATCGTGAGAAGCAACTCGAGAACGGAGATGTCAAGGTGACCGTCATCCGAAAAGCAGGACATCACCTATACCTTGAGGGGTACGAGCAATTCAACGAGGAGATATTGGGCGAGCTAAAGGATGTGGAGAGGCGGCAAAAGAGGCTGGGTAAACTATAGAGGAGATACACCGTAGAGGAGGATTACCGCAGCGGAGTTCTACCATACAGGGCGATAGATTTGATTCGGCATGCTTGGGTTTTGAAGCGATGGTAGCGATGGCGTTGTCGAAGGTGCTGGCATGATGCTACGACAGGGGAGCATCGGAGAGCGGCCTTGATTTGAATGGAACCGCTTATACCCAAATGATACATCTCTTGCGCGAGTTCATCAGTCTTCTCTCCAGTCTTCCAAGTATCGCAGACTTGCGTGTCTAGCAGCAGTCCTCTCCCAAAACCCGATGAAAGCTCAATTTCAACCACCAACGCCGCGCTAAAAACACAGACCCGACACGTTCAATCCCTTTCCAATCCACTCTCACCCTTCCCGCGTTCTCGCTCCATGTCAAGCTTTCGTTCCTCCTGTTTCCTCCAATGACTTCCCTCCTCATAGTCCTTGCTGATCCCCAAGGCCTTGCGCAACTTCTCGCTCTCGTCAATCTTGGCCCTTGCAAGCTCGTGTACCTGATGTGACTTCAAGCCCTTCGCGCTCGGTCCGTTGCGACTCTGTTCGCTTTCCAGCTTTTTTCGTAGAGCGTCGCATTGGTCGTCGACTTCGTCTTCATCGACTCTGCAGAACTTCGTCAGCTCATGGCCTGGACGATATCATGCGGCAATCTGAGATACCCACCCTTTATCCTCCAACTTATCCCGCAGCTCGAACACTTTCACCTCAATCTCCCTCTTCCGATCGTGCTCGAGGATCTCCTGGTCGGGTTGACGCTGGCGGTATTGAATCGAGTCGATATCTTTGGGGTATGGCTGGGCGTTGTCGCGGGGTTTGAGGTTCGCCGAGTTGCGCTGCACGTAGCCGGATGTACCGGAGCCTCGCGGCGTGTTGAGGCCGACATTCGACGACATGGCGGAGAGATGATGCGGCGATGGTGTATGTGAGAGCGCAGATGAGGTCTCTGCCCTACAAATTGAAGAGGATTTGATGCCCCGCCAAAACCAAGCGGATTTAAGCTGCCAACCCCCGGCGCATGTGAAAGTCGTTCGAGTCATTTGTTCGTGGCGATCATATACAACACTTTCTTCGAGGCGAGCACCTTCACAATCGACCAACTGCGTCAATCAAGTTCGGGACAGTAGAACGATCCAAGATGCCCGCAATCATGGAGGAGGAAGAGACTTCAACAGCTCCTGCTGTCTTACCATTCCCACCCGTCACCAAATCCCACATCATGCACTGCTCCTTCCACTCGTGGCATCCCAAGTATCGCACGATTACTCCGAAGGCCCGCCTAATTCCCCTCACGAAGCAATTCCTGGACTACCTTCGCGCAGACGGCATTATACTACCATCCGACGACACCGAAAACGATGAAAGCGACAGCGGGTTCTACTCGGCCAGTGATGCTCAAGAGGAGGACGATTCAGACGATGATGATGTCGACATTGCGGCAGATTGGAGAGACATACATGAAACGATCCAAAGCACAATCGAAGAGCTGGGCGGAAAGGTCGTACCAAAACTAAACTGGTCCGCACCCAAGGACGCGACATGGATGAACGCAAACACCATGGAATGCCGCACGCCAAACGATGTGTATCTCCTCTTGAAGAGCTCTGACTTTGTTACATGGGATTTGGAACATGCCTTCGACGACTGTGTGGAGTCGCCAGATTCAGAGCTCAGTCAAGACGATATACCCTTCCACCTCGTCCTTCGCAAGAGCGTGCCAACCTTCAACCCTTCTGTGGAATTCAGATGTTTTGTCAGAGAGCGAAAGCTATTGTGTATCTGCCAGCGAGACCTGAATCACTACGATTTCCTGGAAAAGATGCAAGGACAGCTACAATCGATGATCAAAGAGTTCTTCGACGTCAGACTACGAGACTCGTTCCCGGATGAGAGTTTCGTGTTTGACGTCTACATCCCGCAGCCCTTCAATCGAGTATGGCTGGTCGATGTCAATCCATGGGCTCCGCGGACGGATCCCATCTTGTTCAGCTGGCTAGAGCTGCTCGACATGCAAGCACCGCAGGAACCAGAGTTCTCCGCTGCAAGCCACGACTTCGTCCGACTATCGATCGCAGCATCTAATCAGACAGCCGCCACACCGACCGGAGATGCTGAATCTCACTCCGAGTCAGGCAGCGATGAAGACGAGGATGCTGACGAGGAGTTATGGCTGCCGGAGTTGAGACTTGTACGGAAGTCTGACCCGGAAGCCTACAACTTCAGCACACAGCAATACAGTGCGCATAAGCTGCCGAAAGACGTCGTCGACGCTAGTCAAAGTGGTGAGGGATTGAGAGAGTTTGCACGGGACTGGCAGAACATACTCGAGCAACGGAAGCAAGAGGATGCGGCGGAGCAGTCGGACTGAAGGACCGGATGACGAAGGCTTCAAGGGCATCGTGACACCTTCAGTAGTGTACTGGAGGAACGGTGGTCGTCTAGGTCATTGGGCACGCATTGGGCACTCGCAGGCAGCCCTGGTCGCTTCAATCTCGGTGGCTTTGTGGAGGCTTATGACGGAACCGAGAACTTGACCGACCATTGAAACACTCCTATGCTGTGGAGCACTGTGCAAACATTTCTCATATATAACACGCCTACCACACGAGAAGATTGAGCCTATTGTGTAACGAAATCAACACTCCAGTGGCGGCACAAAAGAAACAAGTCATGGAGAACGAAGCTTTCTGGACTACGGAGACTATCCACGCTGCACGAACTCGCTGGACAACCCTTCAAACACGCTCAAATTGGACTTTCGGAGTACTCTGCCCAATCCTCACCGTCCTCGCCGTTGCGGCCTCAAGAACACTCTCGGAACCCATACCAATCTGGTCCATGTCTCTAATCTGGGCGTCCTGGTGGGTCGCAGATGCCGCTCTCGAAATCCTCGTGCACACCGGATGGAGCATTCGACTACCCGGCGTTCAGGAGTCTATGTGCGTCGTGCCGAAGATCCTCCCCAACTCGGCTCATCTCAGCGTGCTCGTGGAGGGACACGAGAAGACGTGGCCGCGGGAGAGGGATGTCATTGTGGATTGGTGGAGGAAGGGGTTCAGAGGGTGTGGGTGGGAAGCGGCGCCGGATAGTAGATGGTTCAGTGGGGCTTTGATTGGAGTGGTGTATGTTACTGCGATGGTGGTCATGTTCGGCAGTTCGTGGTGAAATGGACGCGAGGGAGAGATAGCGGTGTTGCGCGCTCGGATGGAGTGGCTGGGACCACCTCCAAGCATGTGTCTGGCTCAACCAGGTTGTACTCGTTCAACTGAAGCTCAAGGGACACAAACGACAAGTCGAACGATGCATGTCTGTTCGGGAGATTCTCTTGTGCACCCTCCTTCCCCTCACGCAAGAGCGTGGACTTCCAAAAAGAAGTCTGAAGGGCGCACCTTCTGTTCCCACTGAAAACGTAAACGTTCTCGATCAATATACCGACGCTCCGTTCTAAACGATCCCATTGCCAAAAAGGCGGGAACGCTCAGGCAAGTGCCTAGCACCTGCGACGCCGGGTTTGTTTTGAGTGGAAGGGGATTTATGCTGGGTAGAGGTGCGGTGAGACCTGAGACAAGCAGTCAATGTGGCCTCATCGTTGGATATAGTGGGCGAGGCTTCCACGCCGCCATTCCTTTTGGAAAACAGAAACCCGTAAATGCCTACAGACCAAAGCCTCCGTAATGGTCACGAGAACATCATGCAAAACGCCGAAGCAAAGTGGCTTCCCCTAAACCCAACCTTCGAATCCTCTACCTGAACGCCGATGCAGAACATCTCAATCCATGAGATAGTAGAGACTGCTGATGCTCTCGCCGTGATGGTTGCGACGAATGGCTTCAGACAGCAGATTGCTCACGTCGAGCACAATCAGTTTCCTCGTACCTTTGCGTTTCGCATCCGGAATTGGGAAAGCGTTGGTGACGATAACGGCCTCGATCTCATCGCATTCGTCCAGTTGCTGCAAAGAGTCGCCGCCGAACAAGCCGTGGGTGGCCATGCAGTACACCTTTGTCGCGCCGCCGCGTTTAACCACCGTTTCCGCTGCTGCGATCCAGGATCCAGCTTTGTCAATCATGTCGTCCACGATGATGACAGCCTTCTCGCGGACGTTGCCAACCAGTGTGACGTGGGTCTCAATCTCAGGGTTCTGCAGATTTTCTTCTTCTTCCTCGTCTGAATGTGTCGCATCACCGGTGCCACCCAAGCCTATTCCGTGGTGCCCACTAGCCCATCGGGAAGAAGCTACAGACGTGAAAGACTGCATCATGTGGTCGGGCGTGGCCTCATCCTCGTCGCTTGATCGCCGTTGGCCACGTTGGGTCGAGTATTGAGATGCACTTGGCGAGGGTACATCATCATCGACGATGTGGCCGTGGATAAGTCGTCCAGTGATGACATCTCTCGCTCGCTCATCGGTATCGTCGTCTCCTTCGGGCTCTTCGTAACCGTCCTCATCGGCGAAACGAGCGGATGCGATGCTGGGTACCGTCCGCGCGCGCGCGACTCCCGGCTGAGGCAGCGCTTCTGCAGCACTGTCGTGAGCCCCGTTAGTCTGGTCAGGTCCTGTGGCCCGACCCAGTGGACTGGGTGCCATGTCGCCGTTTGCGTGACGGGGATTGGAAGTGACTGCGCGTTGCTGTGGAGGGTGCTCGCCATTCGGACGGTGTCCCAATTGTCTTCGTGCCCAGTCGTGCTCTCTTGGTGCGTGAGCATCGTGAGAGACACGTCTGCTTCCCTTGTCTTCATGATCATGGCTCAAATCCGAGCTGCCGTCAAGGCCTAGACTCTCAAGCATGACCGAATTGAGCATGCTCGCGGGCATCTTCGGCTTGCGCTGATCTGTTGTCACGATGCCAAAGCTCAGACCGAGTCTGTCCGCCAAGCTGGTCACTCGTTTTGTTCCTCCCGGATTCTTGCTTACAACAACACTGTTCTCCCAGTCATTGACATTGAGGCGTATCCATCGAGTGAGAAGAGGTTCGGCGGTCAAATTGTCGATTGGGCATTTGAAGAAGCCTTGCATCTGTGTTGCGTGGAGGTCGATAGTGATAACGTGGTTCACGCCGGCGACATTCATGAGGTTTGCAATCATCCGAGCTGCGATAGCACCGCGATGGGCCTTCTTCTTCGACTGGCGCGAGTAGGGGAAGTATGGCATCACAGCTGAATGAGGAGTCAGTACATTGGCGAAGACATAGCCAGCACTACTGTGACCCACCAGTGACGGAGCGCGCAGAGCCACCCTTGCAGGCATTGATCATGATGAGCATCTCCATGATGTTGTCATTGATTCTGAAGAGTCAGCGCGAATGGCAGAAGAGGACATTGGCCAACCTACTCGCCGCTTCCGCTCTGCACGATGAAGACGTCTTGGTCGCGGACCGAGGTCTCTTTACCGCGAGTGTCAGCGCAACGATCCTCGAGCTACTCCACCACAGGCTCGCGTACTGATTTCGACCGATGTCTCGCCATTGCTGAATTTCTTCAAGTCGACCTTGGATGGTTTCTGCCCGAGTCGATCGCAGATGGCCTCGACCAGGTGGGGGTGCGATGAGCCGGAAAAGATGCAGACGGACCGCATGGCGGCGATGTTCGTCAGGGATGGGAGGATATGGACTGGGTGGTGTTAGATGACCTCCAGTGAGGCATCGTCCGGAGAGACACGCAAGAAAGCGGAGTGGTGGTTGGTTTGCACATGTCAAATCTCAGAAGTTTGAAGGCTCAGTAGTCAGATTCGAGGGGTGACGTTTTCTGCGCGCGCCAAGAATTAAAAGCTGTGCCAAAAGCTCGAGCTGCTGAAAGACACGTGCGTGACTTCCTTATTTGGAGGCGGCTTAGGGTTAGGGTCAAGGCAGTGAAGGTGGTCCTATGTGGATATCGGGAAGCTCTTTGCACTTCCATATGAGATGCGGACAGCAAATGCATATCAGCTATCCGGCAGCTTGTGCAAAGTCAGGCTCATCAAGAACATGTGTTGCTTGAGTGGCCGCTCGATTTCGATGTCTGCTGCAATATGCACCAAGGCATGCATACACGTCTCAACCAAGAAGCACACGAGTAGCAATGGCGCTACCAACATGAAGGTGCTTGAGGACATTTATTGACAGTCTTCGTCTTCCATCGATCGCGGGCGAATGGTTTCATGTAGACCAAGAGGCCAGGCATTGAGATGATGGCTTTTGATGGCCTTTGAGCTCTGGCATCATGGCCTGGCCGATGCAATGGCATACACGATGGTAAACCTTTACCTCGCCGACAAGCAATCATGTGCGGTCGGCGCTGTCCAGCGCGGAAGCAGACATCTCAGCTGAGATGTGCATGTTTGAAACGGAGCCTGCCTTCGTTGCACGTGGAACACCAAGGTTGGACCATGAAGATAGCGGTAGCCAGACAGATGCCGAGCCGTATCGCATGGATGAAGGTAAGTGAACGATCGCGTACCAGTAATAAATAGGAGATGAGTTCGAGGAGTATCAGGAGGGGGTCTTATCCACCATCGTGTCGCGGGATGAAGAGCCGGACAGAAGGCGACGTCTCGTGAAGTTGGAGTTGGTGAACCTGAATTGAACGTCTTGGAGGGAGCTGCAGCAAACACGTCATCAGCGGAGAAATCTGTCCCTTTGCTTTGTGCCCTGCCAACCTGCCTGCCAACCTGCCTTGCGCTTGAACAGCCCACACACACAACTTCTCACCACCCACCTGTTTCCTTCGACCTACAACACCACCCTCGACTCGACGACACCGCCGCGCCGCAGTCTACATCCACCGTCCTCACATCTCCTCCTTCATCACCTCATCACCTCGCCGTCGCAATGGCGCCACCAGCTGCCACCGCCGGGCAATCGCTCCAAGAGCGCTTGTTGACCGTGGCTCAGACGCTCCAGTTCGCTTGGTTCGTCGGACACGTCACTCTGCTCTTCTCCACGATCCGCTACAGCTTGAGCTATGTCACCTTCAAGTACTACAGCCGTTGGGCACAGTTCAGCTACCGCACAGCCTTCGTGGCCGCCGCCGTCACCTACGGAATCGTCGTCTTCAAGGGATACCGCGCACGCGCTAAGAGTGGAAAGGCGCAGGCGAGCCCATTGGCCATGGCTGGAGATGAGAACGTTCAATACTTGGGTAAGCAGACAACAAAAGCGGCACCTTGCATGCTCTCTGCACAGAGCGCCACATGCTAACACATGGACTATAGCAATGGCCTTGACTTGGCTATTCTCGAAGCAGTACCCACTCGCGATGCTTCCATTCACCATCTACAGCACTTTCCATGTGCTCACCTACACCCGCTCGGTACTCCTTCCAACCCTCCAGCCACCACCAGTCACACCTGCTGGCCAGAAGCCCGCTTCTTCCGGTCTCGGCGACACCATCGGCCGCTTCGTTAAGGACTACTATGATGCTAGCATGTCGTTGGTCGCAGGCCTCGAGTTGGCATTGTGGTTCCGCATTCTCGGCTCTGCCATCCTCTTCCAGAAGGGCAGCTGGATCATCCTCGCACTCTACACCGTCTTTCTCCGCGCTCGCATCAGCCAGAGCACTTTCGTGCAAGGCACAATCAAGCAGATCGGATCTCGCGGCGATGCTCTTGTCAACCGCCAGGACATGCCACCGGCTGCTCGTCAAACCTGGGAGACTGCCAAGAACGTGCTCAAGCAGGTGCACGACCAGACCGACATCAACCGCTATCTTGGAAATGCTCCAGCTCAGGCACCAAAGAAGGCCCAGTAAGCGCAGAGCAACATCAACACGAAATACGCTGGGACGGCAGAAGCATCTACTTTGACGATGGAGTTTGATCGCAAGGAAAAGTTGGCACCAAGGGCAGACAAGTTTTGCACGCCTGGAGTGCAGTGGAATGAAAGGAGGCCGAGGAGTGGCCGAGGAGGGCACTCATGTTTGCGGCTTGCTCCAACGATTGGGAATTGACGCGGGAGACCTGGTGCATGACTTTGGCGACAATTGCGGTGCTTTCAGTATCGTTAGCGTACTGCATGATTACCTACCTATAGACTTTGCGAATGCCGAATACGTGGCCTCTGTCCCTCGGATTGTATAGCGAGCGCTCGAAGCGCTTGCGGTTGTTGCTTCAGCTGCAGCTTCACGTGAGATGAGCGTCCTTTTGGCCAATGGACAGCTCTTGAGATGATCCGCGTTGCAAGTATTGACAACATTTCCTCATTCAGAGTGAGTCCCAACTTAATTGACCGCCGTCCAGTGGCATTTCCATGCCGCGGCCATGCGCAAGAAAGGGCGCACGAAGCCGCGACGTGCTTGTACTGATAAGCCCGTTGCGTTGTCACATGCAGCTCTAGGCAGTTCCCGCTGTTCTCGACGTGTCCGCGAGTCCCGTACGGTCTCTGTCTTCAAAGGAGCCTCTCACTTCTGAACAACGATCCCTGGCGAACGCCATATATTTCAATTGCATTCAACGCGTTGTCCTGCCCAGGCACACTCCGTGACGCCATGTCGTTTTTCCGAACCAAAGATCTCGTGTATGCCCTACGCCCAAACGGTGCTAGGGAAGCACTTCTCCTTCGTCCACGCATCGGAGTGTGTGCTGGCGTGCTGCTCGAGGATCTTCGTGTTGGTCGCGTCCTTTCCGATGAGTTAGCACCATATCCTGGTCGAGCAGGGGAAAGTTGTGAGGATAGTACTCACGAGATCTTTCCGGCAAAAGGCGCAGTTGGTCTTGGGTTTTGCTGCTTTGACGGGTGTACCGTTGGGGTTGACGGGAACGCGAGTGCCGGCTGCTTCGGCCTTTTTGTGCTCGCGGTGAATGCGGTCTTTCTTGGAGATGGGCATGATTGCGGTGAGAGTGGGCGAAGTGGGAGAGGTCCGGTCGTATGTGGAGGCTGTTGGGCCGTGTCGTTGATTCGAGAGAGTTTTTTATTGTCGAGTGGTCGGTCTTTGTTGTAAAGGTAAAGTGAGGTGGTGGGGAGGAAAAAAGTCCCTGGTTCAGGATCTCATGATCGCGCTTGCTTCCCCGGATTTTCGTGGCGCGAACGCGAGACCAGGCAGACACTTCTTCACGCGCTGGACAAAGTGCTTTTAAGCATTGCCATTATGGGGATCAGATATTCACATCACTTCACTGTTGGCGAGCAGTTCTTCTAC
The DNA here is from genome assembly GCA_000223765.2 of Zymoseptoria ardabiliae STIR04_1.1.2. NCBI lineage: Eukaryota > Fungi > Ascomycota > Dothideomycetes > Mycosphaerellales > Mycosphaerellaceae > Zymoseptoria > Zymoseptoria ardabiliae. The sequence continues at coordinate 132,171 of AFIV01000169.1, read as the reverse complement.
AGTTCTTTAACCCTGTCCAGCGTCGCTTTCAACTCCATCTCGACGGAATTTTCTCACCAATGATTCAAGACTCTCCGACATGACCTGAACTCGACCATGGCCACCATCAAGGCCATCGAGCAACGCTCCGTCCACCAGATCCAATCCGGCCAGGTCATTGTAGACCTCAACTCGGTTGTCAAGGAGCTTGTCGAAAATTCTCTAGATGCCGGTGCCACATCCATCGAAATTCGTTTCAAGAACCAAGGACTTGATTCGATTGAAGTCCAGGACAATGGCAAAGGCATTGCGCCGGACGACTACGGTACTGTTGCCCTGAAGCATCACACGTCCAAGCTCTCAACATATGAGGACCTGACATCTCTGGACACTTTCGGGTTTCGAGGCGAAGCCTTGTCGTCACTCTGCGCTCTGTCGAAGTTTCGTGTCTTGACGGCTCGCGCGGAAGATGGAGCGATTGGGAAACTCCTCGAGTTTGAAGTGTCGGGCCGGCTGAAGGGGACATCTGTCACTGCTGCGCAGAGAGGAACTACCGTCTTTGTCGAGGACATTTTCCACAATCTGCCGGTCCGCCGCAAAGAACTGGAGAAGAACGTGAAGCGAGACTATACCAGAGCCATCACTTTATTGTATGCTTACGCCTGCATCAGCGTGGGAGTTCGCTTCATGGTCAGCAACTTGATGCCCAAGGGTAAGAAGGTCATCGTCTTCTCCACAAAGTCCAATACAACAACGAAGGAGAACATCACAAATGTGTTCGGGACGAAGACCCTACTTGCCCTCATCAGACTGGATCTACGTCTGGAAATGGAGCCGAGAAACGGTCCCAGCACGCAAGGCGCCCGCAACTGGTCCACACAAGCCGCCGATCGTGCCATGGAGGTACGTGTGGAAGGGCACATCTCTAGACCAGTCTTTGGAGAAGGTCGGCAAGCACCCGATCGACAAATGTTCTTCGTCAACTCTCGCCCTTGCGGACTGCCGCAGGTAGCCAAGGCGTTCAATGAGGTATACAAGTCTTTCAACGTCTCCCAATCTCCTTTTGTGTTCGCCAACTTGATCATGGACACGAATGCGTACGATGTCAACGTGTCACCGGACAAGTGGACCATCATGCTGCACGATCAGACCGCCCTGCTCGAAAGTTTGAAGGCGAGTCTTGCGGGTCTGTTTGAGAATACCGATCACACCGTGCCGCAGTCTACCCTACCTGCGCGCAAGCTCCCGGCCTACCAGCCACTGACGGTGAGTGGACCCTCGGCGGCGACGAAAGCCTCGCCTGGTGCCTTCGGCGATGATGACGAGGAGAGCGCAGACGAAGCCGAAAATCCAAAGCCTCCTCAAGCACCTCACGCAGCACGATCGACATCTACGTCGAATCTCATTCACGATTGGCTGGGAAGAGATTGCGAAGCACGCAAGGAGGTGAGGGCCCCTCGACGCGCAAATACAGTACCCAGCTTAGATGTGGCTCCAGCAGGCGATGTGCCGCCAGCTCGGGAAACGGCGCTTGGTCTGACGCTCGACGCTTTCTCCAATACAGAACCTGCAGGTATGGCACATCCTGATGCGGTGGTCGACGGTGACCGTTCACTCCCATCGACCTCCCATTGGAGTACGCAGAAGCCGAGCAATAGGACCAGCCAAGACGCAGTAATCAATCCTGACCCGCTGAGCACTCCATACGGTGACCTGTTCTCGCAAATACCGCCCATGGGACTGGAGCACGAACGCCAGTCCAGCCCCGGTAACGAACAAGCGCAAATTGGTGGGCGTGCTGCACCAGAAACCCAGGAACAGGAAGCCGTGCCTGAGCCGGCACAATCAGACGAAGACATGGAAGCCAAGGATAATATGCAAGATGGCCCAAGTCTGCCGTCTACATCAAGAAAGACGGCACCTGGAGTTGTCCAGAATGCTTTCGATCGAATGCGACCAAATCGCACTCCATTGCAGAGCGCGGACATCGTCGTTGGCGACACGAAAACCACGACCGTCATCGGTAACAGTCCGCCGTACAAGAAGCGACGAATCCACAAGGTTGAGAACTCTCAAGCAGTCGCAAAATTCGGCGCCAGCCCACTTCTTGCAATGGGACTGCGAAGAAACTTTGCTGCCCCGGGTTCTCAGCTCCATATAGAAAGCAGTGCACCGTCTGCTGATGGCACTGACAACGAGAGCGATGACGATGTATCGGACGCTGATGAAGATGGAACAGAGATGAGCGGCAATGCAGACACTCCGACTGTTGATGTGAATGCGACCGAGCAGAGCCCTTCCTCAGACCCTCTGGACGACCTTGCCCCTGCACCTGCTAACGACGACGAATGGGACGAGACATATGTCGACGAGGCCGAGGAGAGAGTGAAGCAAGACGCGAAGATTGCTCGGCTCATCCATGAGGCTGAGATTGCAGCTGCATCTCCTACTGAGGAGAACCTTAGGCGGGCCACTCAGATGATGAAGAACAGCGGCAACCGCAAGGACTCGACGTTACGTCTCACGCAGACTGTGGAGACCTCCTCCTCGACCATTGAAAAAGTTATCCGCTGTCTGAATGCGCATCGGGAACGCGGCTCGGATACAGGCAACGCGAATGCAACACTGAAGAATGCCATTGTGGAAGAGGGACTCAATGATGTCGAAGCTGAGGATCGGCTGTCATTGATCGTTTCCAAGAGCGACTTTGCGCGAATGAGAATTGTGGGGCAGTTCAACCTAGGCTTCGTTCTCGCGTTGAGATCCGGAGGAGGTGACCGAGATGAAGACGATCTTTTCATCATCGACCAACACGCTGCCGATGAGAAGTACAATTACGAGCGCTTGCAGCGTACAGTCACATTGCAAAGCCAACGTCTCGTCCGGCCCAAGGTCCTCGAGCTGACCGCTGTCGAGCAAGAGATCATCATCAACCACAGCGGCGCTCTGAAAGCAAATGGATTCGACATTGAAACCTCATTCGACCACGACGAGGAGGGCGATGAAGTTGGAACTCGCGAGTGCCGACTGCTGACACTACCCATGAGTAAAGAAAAGACGTTTGACCTCTCCGATCTGGAAGAACTTCTCCATCTTCTCTCCGAAGCTCCTGCAAACAGCGCAGAGATACCACGACCGAAGAAGGTTCAGAAAATGCTCGCCATGCGTGCCTGTCGAAGCAGCATCATGGTGGGCAGGACGCTCACGGAGGCTCAGATGAGGAAGGTCGTTGTTCATATGGGCGAGATGGAGAAGCCTTGGAATTGTCCGCATGGCCGCCCGACAATGAGACATCTTGCAGGTCTAGGCGCGGTAAGTGGATGGCAAGAGGGTGATCCGATGGGCGATGACGATGATGTGAAGCGTGAGATCAACGCTACGCAAGCTACTTCCACTGACTGGGCCGCATGGCTCAAGGCGAGGAAGTGATGCTGCTCTTGCATCTCTCTCGTGTGGAATACGTATCGAGGACGCTCGAGGGCGGCTTCACGAACATCCAAGTAGGCAAGGCACGACGACAGCAGACCATTATGAAAATGAAACATAGAACCTCAGCATCCGTTCCCCCAGTCTGGATGTATTTAGTCGAGGTGTATGTAAGAGTGTTGAACAAAGGAGACTTAGATTGATGCATGTTGGTAAAGGATGGCGAGCTCGGTGTAGACTTATCGAGGATGAAGGAAAGACACGGGATATAGACGACAATACGAGGAATGATATTGCAGGCTTAGTGTACATCAAAGGGTGTGAAAGAACACGACGAAGGTGTTATAGCTAGTGCGACGTGGATAGACCCTCATTAGGTTATTACACGAGCCTTTACGTGCGGACCCACCTCCGCCGCATGTGGGGGTTAGAAATCTTGTGGACGTCGGAGTCATTTCATCCCAACAAAGAACATCTCTCGCTACTCTATCACGCCCGCGCATTCCCACCCACCTCACCTGGAAAGACCAACACAACACCCCAATCATGTCGCTCACCAACTGCCGCTTCTACGAGGAGAAATACCCCGAAATCGACTCCTTCGTCATGGTCAACGTGAAGCAAATCGCGGAAATGGGCGCATACGTCAAACTGCTCGAGTACGACAACATCGACGGCATGATCCTGCTCTCCGAACTGTCTCGACGACGAATCCGATCCATTCAAAAGCTCATTCGAGTCGGGCGCAACGAGGTCGTGGTGGTGCTGCGTGTCGACAAAGAGAAGGGTTACATCGATCTGTCGAAGCGTCGTGTCAGCCCGGAGGACATTATCAAGTGCGAGGAGCGATACAACAAGTCGAAGATGGTTCACAGTATCATGCGTCATGTTGCTGAGAAGGCGAACGTCCCGATCGAGGAGCTTTACCAGGATATTGGCTGGCCTCTTAACAAGAAGTATGGACATGCGGTGGATGCCTTCAAGCTGTCAATTACCAACCCGGATGTGTGGAGTGAGGTCAAATTCAAGAACAATGTCATTCGGGACGAGCTGCAGTCGTACATTGGCAAGCGTCTGACACCACAGCCTACCAAAGTCCGCGCTGATATCGAGGTAAGCCGAATATGGAAAGTGCATATGTTTTGCTGCTAGGCCAAGACTGACACAATACTTCAGGTCACCTGCTTCGGATACGAGGGCATCGACGCCGTCAAGCGAGCACTGCGCTGCGCCGAAGCCAAGAGCACCGAGGACACCCAAGTCAAAGTGCGCCTGGTCTCTCCCCCACTGTATGTGCTCACCTGCACGACCGTCGACAAAAGCAACGGCATTGAGGTTCTGGAGGAGGCTATCAGAGAAGTCGACGCGAGCATCAAGAACGAGGCTGGAACATGCATGGTCAAGATGGCTCCGAAGGCGGTCACGGAGAACGACGATGCTGAGTTGCAGGCGCTCATGGACAAGAAGGAGAAGGAGAACATGGAAGTCAGTGGAGACGAGGACAGCGAGAGTGATGATAATGTGGTTGCATAAGTGGCTGCTGCAAGTCATTGGCGTATGGAGTCGAGAGGATAAAAGTCAGGGTTCGGGTCATATTGGCAGCATTTGACGGCTATGGACTCTGTCGGTGCGCTAGGGAGAAGCAATGATCTTTTGCGTGAGGTGATGTATTCACATCGACGACGTGGACGGCATACATGAGCTACGATCATAAGCCGCTCTTGAGACAGGCGGATGGACGAGTTAGATGTCGCTGATGCATGAATAGAACTTGCAAAATGTTGCTCAATATCAGCACTTCTACAACCTCGCAATCTCCTTGCCTCCGGTATAATTCAACACCCAATACACCATTATCATCAATTTGCGACGCCAAGTTCTGGTCCACGATAAGTTCTTTCCTCTCCACGCGGCCCAAGCTCTGGATCCAGTCCACTCGGAGTTTCCTTGCACAACACCATCCTGACCGCCGATATACGCAATAATCGACTTCTCGCCATAAACGAACGGCTTCTGCCCGTCCGTATCCCGGTTGAGAGCATGCACCAGATATTGTGCTTTCTGTACCGCGACCTCGGCCGTGGTGGGCAGGAAGTATCTCTTGATGTCGGCAGCGTCTCCCAGCGCATAGACATCCCTCATGGGTCTCTTGTCCTTGTCGAGCACGTGGAGATATTCATCCGTCATGATCCGTGGCAACTTGTCGGTCTTGGCCACATCGAGATTATCGACCAGAGCGCACTGTTTGTTGCCGGCTGTCCACAACACCATTCCGCAACCTATGCGGCCTTCGGCCTCGGTGGTGATGGAGTCCCGCTCGACCTTTTGGATCTTGGAGTCCGTGAACGTCTGGACGTTGCGCTGGGAGAAGCTTTCGATTGAATGCTTCTGAAGGGCTTTCTCAAAGTCGCCGAGGATACTGGGAGCGGCGTCGTGGATGGCGATGGTCATTTTGCCGGCCAGGTGTGGATATAAGAGTCTAAAGTCATTGTTGTAGAGATCGCTGATTTCTGCTGAGATCTCCACGCCGGTTGGCCCGCCTCCCACGACGATAATGTGCAGCAGTTGGCGTTGTTCCTGGTCGGTGATGCCGGGTACGGAGGCCAGCTCGAGCATCTGCTTGAGGCGGTATTGCACGTTGCGAGCATTGGCGACATTCTTCAAGAAGAAGCAGTGCTCCTCAGCGCCTTCAAGAGTGGAACAAAGTCAGCAGGTGGCTCAGATGTTCGTAGGGGGAAAAGGCTTTAATACCAGGCGTGCCGAAAGTGTTGGTTATGCAGCTACTGGGTGTCAGTTGATGTCCTGCGATGCCATTTGGAAGAACTTACCCAGGGGCCAGTATCAGGCGATCGTACCACACATCGAATCGCCTGGAATCACCATCTTGGACGTCACATTCCGAGCGACATGCACATGTCTTGTCGTCGAAGTCCACGCTTTCGACTCTGGCTTTGTAGAAAGTAATACGTCGAGATTGGCGTCGAACAGGCTCTTCTGCGACCGAGAAGTCGAAGATTCCGCATGCTGCACTGGCCTGCCTTGTTGTTAATATAGTGTTGTCATTCACGTACTGGTGTTGATACATACCAATAGCGGAGTGTAAGGTCGAGTTTCTTCGGGTGAGATCACAACGATGTCGAATTTGCTATCGTCGAGCTCCTGCGACAAGACAAATCCGGCCCAGCCTGTCCCTACGATGACAATTTTATCTCTTGCTTCTGCCATTGTTCCGATGTGATGATGTTCATGAGATTTGCTGATTTCAAAAAAAGTTGTGAATGCATGACGTACAGATCTTGGACGGATCCATTCTTGCTAGACTGATAGCAGCCGTCGATGTCGATAAGAAGATTCAAACCTTCTCTGTAGCATCTCATGTCTCGAGATCTTGTATCTCGAGATCCCAAGCAGCACACCTTTGCAATGCCCGACCTCTACGTGTCGCCTTTCTTTGATCGAATGTGCTGCACGCGGACTTGGTTTACCCTCGCGAAGAACCTCACTTCGATGGAGTGGCACATTCTCACACGGCAGTGAAAGATTGACCGAGAACGTGTACAGTCTGCCGGTAGTACGTACCCAGCTCCGACTGCTGCTGCGATTTGCCGGTCTTTGAGGTGCGGTCGAGTACCATCAAGGTGGGGTACGTCACCGGTCGACTTCAACTTCCACCCCACCGATAGCGATATCGTTCCAAACTTCCCTTCATACTAATTATCGGCAGTTGAACCTGTGAATTATCAGCTCGGCATCTCACCTGGCCTGACTATCATCTCCACAGGTCGACAGTTGGTCTCGATTTCTCCCTCCTAGTCCCTATCCCAAACGCTCAAACAATACGTTTACCTGAGATCATGCCTACAGAACCAGCGTCGCTCCTCAGTCTGCCAGCAGAGATCAGGAACGCGATCTATCTCTACGTCTTCGACCCAAATTCAGAAGATTCCTGTTCAATCCCTCCGAGCAAACCGAATCCGCTTGCGTTATCGCTACAGCTCCAAGACTTCCACTCCTACATCACGGCCCGTCACGATGCCAATAGAGCTGTCCGTGAGCTGAGCATACTCCGCACTTGCAAGCGGATCTACGACGAAGCTCAACTACTCGCACTCTCTTTCACGCCGTTTCACCTCTCCGGAGACTGCACATATCCAGATGTCTTCGATCTGCGGTCCCGTGCATTGTCTGCCGCCAAGATCGGTGCGATCCGACATCTTACCCTTACCGCTCGGATCAGTCATCTCAGGGCTCTGAACGAGGCCTGGGCGGGAACACCTTTCGGACATCCAAGCCTGCGACTCGATACCCTGACGATCATCCCCAAGCGGCCCGAGGTGTTCGCGACGGCATTCGCAGAGATAGCAGATCTGAGCCAGAGTCACACCTTGGCGTACATCTTCAGCGAGACTTTGAAGGGATTGCGGAATGTCAAGTGCATTGAGGTCCGGAATGAGGGCTGCTTCAACGAGACGGTGTGGCGGCAGTTCTATAGGGCTTTGGTATACCGTCTTTGGCGTTGGGGAGGCGGCAAGTGCGGCGTGAGGTTCGAGAGTGGTGACACAGCTCCTGGTGGTACGGCGGAGAAAACAAACCACTGGTTCCGGGCCTACTTTACGGAGGATCAAGGGATCGAGTGTGGTGAGGAGGTCGTCCGGCTTGTTGGGCTCACTGGGGAGTTTCCCGATCCGAATCTCGCTGGGGTGGGACCGTGAGGAATGATCTGCCGGAGGAATGGCAGAAGCAGTGTCCTATGCGCATCAAGTCAGCAGCAAGAAAAGATCTGTACTTGCTTCAACAGCAGGCATGCACGTTGTCAGGCCACATCTAGCATTGTGAAGTCGGAGAGTTGACTGTTCTCGTTTTCTGTCACGTATCTCCTGGAGAGCAGTATGAATGGCAATGGATGGTGAATGGTGATCATGTTGTCCATGGGAAATGGAGCGACTCAATGCGGAGAGCAATAGAGCAATCCGACTAAGCTCAATCAGGCAATCGCACCCGAAACGTGGACGTTCAAATAGAGTTTGCAGATCTGAAACGCATGGAGCGGCGATACCACAATCGTCTTCAAGGTATTCTTTTTTGCCTCTTTCAAGCTTTTCTTTGGTTTCTCCTTGAGGTTCTGCTAACATTCTTGGCCCAGCATGAGTGTTCGCAGCGGTTCGGTCGAGCGACTCGGGAAACAGCCGACCGTTGTCGACATCGACGAACAACCCACAGCCGGACCATCGACGAGGCGAGATGTATCTGAAGGCGATTTTGTCACTGATCTCGAGGAACGGGAGCTCAAACGTGGTCTCAGTCAGCGACATATCTCTCTCATTGCCATTGCAGGAGCCATAGGTTCGAGTCTTGCGTGCAAGAGGAATTTACATTTTGCTGAAACGTGAACAGGGACTGGCCTGTTCCTTGGCCTGGGCTCTTCGATACGGACGGCGGGGCCTTTAGGTTCCCTTATCGCATATACAATCATCGGATTAGTGGTCTGCGCTGTGCAGTTTGCTCTGGGAGAAGTTACTGCACTTTTACCTGTGACGGGGTCTTTCGTCAGGCATGCGGAGTTCTTTGTGGACCCCGCTTGGGGGTTTGCGATAGGATGGAACATTGTGAGTACTCGGACGATGGGTGAATAAGCATTGTCTGACTGCTACAGGTGTACGGTAACTGGTTCTCGATCCCCGCGGAGATCTCAGCCATCTGTGTACTTTTCCAATACTGGACGCCAATCAACTCCTCGGTGTGGATCATGCTCTGCATCGTAGGAACGTTTCTCGTAGGAATCTCTTTAGTCAGAGTGTATGGAGAGGTTGAGTTCTGGTAGGTCTCAGGGAACGGTCTCGTATATACATTGAAGCTGACTTGCTCAGGTTTGCCCTGCTCAAGATCTTCTTCATCATCTTCTTGATCATTCTCGGTCTGGTCATCAGTCTCGGCGGAGTGCCAGGCGTAGAGCGGTTAGGATTTCACTACTGGAAGACTCCGGGCCCGTTCGTGGAGTACATTGGCTCCGGCGCTTGGGGAAACTTCCTGGGCACCTGGGCCGTGATGGGCAACGCAGTCTTCTCCTTCGCAGGTACGGAGTCCGTCGCCATGGCCGCCGCAGAGTGCCGCAACCCTCGACAGATCATCCCGAGAGCTTGCAAGCGCGTCTTCCTTCGAGTGGCATTGTTTTACGTCTTGTCTGTCATTGTGGTTGGCATGCTCGTGGCCAGTAACGATTCTCGTTTGAACGATCAATCCGGCACGGCTGCACGGTCTCCGTTTGTGATTGCAGCGAGCGCTGCTAAGCTGAAGGCAATCCCCTCGCTGGTCAACGCGGTGGTCATCACTTCGGCGTGGTCGAGCTCGAACCAAGCGCTGTTATCCGGAACTCGCGTGCTGTATGCACTGGCGTTGAAGAAGCAGGCTCCAAAAGTGCTGCTTCGCACGACATCATGGGGTGAGTGGATTGTGGATGAGGAATGTTCTGCTGCTGATAACTTTGGTAGGCATACCTTGGGTGGCGGTCCTCGTCCAGACTGCATTCATGTTTCTGGCGTTTTTGAGCTTGAGCAGCGGTGCTCTCACGGTTTTCTACTGGCAGGTCTTTCTCTATCTTACCTTATCTGCGTCAGCCGCTGACCACATACGCTTTGCTTTTTAGGTTTGTCAACCTCACAGCCTGTGGTGTACTCATCAGTTGGATATCCATCCTCATTAACCACCAACGATTGATTCTGGCCATGCGGAAGCAAGCAATACCGATGTCACTTCTACCATGGCACAACAAATGGACGAGGGTGTCTACCCCAGCTGCACTGGCGATGTGTGTTGCTCTGCTCTTCACTTCGGGATACTCGGTCTTCACCAAGGGAAACTGGAGTGCCAGCAGCTTCGTAAGCAGCTACCTGGACATTGGACTGGCGTTGGCGGCTTGCTTGATCTGGAAGTTTGCCAAGAAGACCAGTCTCGTGCGGTTGGACGAGATACCCCTGAAAGAGGCTTTGGAGGAAATCGCGCGGAATCCCGAAGACCCGGAGCCGGAGAAGAGGGGCTGGGTGAATGTGTTGGGGTGTCTGTGGGATTGAGATTGCTGACCGGAGTCCGGTCTCCCAGTTGAGGGCCTGCCGGCGAGGTGATGCCAATGTTCATCTCGCGTGTCCTTCTGAGGCCCTGGCATTCAGTGCGAGCATATGCTTCATTACTTACTTGGACCCACCTGCATCCAGCAGTTGCAGTTGCTCGTATCCGCCTGTGACATTCCCCATGGACCGTACACCACATCTTCCTTTGGTTTCAGGCGTTGTGCATTTTCTATCCGCAGGGCGATCAATGGGGGTGAACCGGAGCCCTCCAAGCTCATGTCATCTCGCGAGAATGTCCATGATCGTCCAAACGAGGTGTACGGGTGGTCTCCGACGGGTAGAGGAACCAATCTGTGCAGCACCTGAGCGTATCGAACGTATCACTGTCTGGATAGTGGCCATACCGGGGGCATGGGTGTAATCTTCGTCCATCAGAACCACTGACCTGGACCAAGATGGTGGCATGATCGACAGTATTCGCACGCACTGGTGTCCTCTTTGATCGGCTGTCAACAACGGAGGTCTTAAAGGTTCAAGGTTGGCCCATTGACGAAGCCTGGTCGACGCATGATGTCAATCGTGTGCTGTGCTGACCGGGCATCGGGAGACCTCAGCAGATTGCCCCTTTCCCGAAACCATGTCAACCTCCGGAGAGCGTCGGCAAAGCAAGAAGTGAAATCTTATTCTACTGTCTGCATCATTGTATCAAAGCACGTCGTCGATACGATCTCAGATTGGCGGAGAGTTCCAGCCTCTTACTTGTTCGTGCGAGACAGATCGCATGATGAGTTCGGGTGTGCTGACACTCGGTGAGACTTGAGAGACATTGAGAAATTACTCCGTTTCGGAAACCTTGTCAGCGTGTGATGAGGTAGGCGTGCTGACTGCTGATCGTCGTCGAATGACATCGACGGATTAGCTCGTATTCGACGCCCACTGTTGGCGACCTTGCACGGACGACGTGATCGGACCACACGTTCTCACGGAGCATCGCGGACTATTCTACCAATACTTCCTCGAAGAGGAGTCCGACCGCGAGCCTTGTTCCTGTATGCACGAGACAAGTCGTGCGGGGACCTGAAAACGGCCTTTCGTTCTTCTTGTTGCAGCTTCTTTGCGACCAATCCAGGCAACGATGAAAGATGGCCAGCCCAGCACGCTCCCTCATCACTCGAACGACAAGGATATGAAACCGCATTGACCGGTGATCCAAGCGCCAGCTGGGATCTTGAAATTACCGCTAGGATGACTGAAGCACATTTCTCACCACGGATGCTCGGGAAGACATTTTTCAGCGAGGAGGTCGAGGTATACATAACTCCCCTCTACTCCAACATCTTGCCTTTTCTTTCGTTTCAGCATCGACATCGAGTCTCGATCTCTATCTGCATCAAGCATCAATCATCAAGCATCAAGCATCAAAAATCACTTTTGGGATCAGTTTGACTCCAATCACAACACAACCGAGGAACATCAACAACATCCGACAAGATGCAGCTCTTCAAGCAACTTCTCTGCCTCGTGGTCACCGGTTTGCTCGCTGGCCAGGCCTATGCCCAATGCGGCGGAGGTGGGTGACTCAGCGACTGTGCGATGATGCAGACGACGATTACTGACATCGCTACTCCAACAGTGAGGTGTGGGCCCGGAAAACCCGCGTGCTGCGATGGCCACAACTGCCAGGCCGGTCAATGCCATCCTTACTAAAGAAGTCTCGATGGTTCAACCAGAGTCGATGCGGCCTACAGGGACCCTTCTGACCTGCCCCAGGGTGCCGTCGAGCAGGCTAATGCAATCAACCGAAAATGCCGACCATCGATCGACCTGCGAGGGCACTCATACATACTCGACATCTGATTCTGGTGACGGACGGAGACAAGGCAAAGGCCACAACACTTCGTCTGGTCTGGTGAAAGTTCTGGCTGGTATGAAGAGAACCTGCACGTTTTCATTGTTGGGCCTTTGTGGCGGAGAGGAATTGCGAAGGCAACTTGGTGTATTATCTGGCACTCGGTCTTTTTTGTCGTTGGAGAAATGGGAAACGGCAACATCACCTGGCTGGTATGGTCTTTGGCCAAGGATTGAAGGAGATATGCCTGCCATCAATTCGAATGTTCACGATACATGCTTCTCCAATGTCTTCCCGATGTTTGATGCCAGTTGCAACGGCGTCACGAAAGAGATCCCCACCGCACGGCCATTCGAGGGCTCTGCGACTTCCTCCGCTCTCCTCGCTTTCTTTCCTCCTCGCTCAGATCAGCGTAATGGTACAGTAGCGTGGTTCTCCAAATTCGAACGCACTGTTTTTGCTTTCTGGGTCGATTGCTTATATGCAGCGGAGGACTCTTGCTCTGTTTACGAAGCCCGGTCGACGCATAATGTCAGCTTCAAGCTGACCATTATCGGAGACATCGGATGATTCTCAGATCGTCCCTGCGACAGGTTGCCCCATCCCATCCCTTTGCATCTCCAGCGGCTTAGGGTTCGAAACCCGTGAGCTGAAACCGTGAGCTGTTAGCGTGGTCGTCTTCCCTGTCAGGCCAGGGCGAAAGCGTGGCTTCGATTGGTGAGATCCTTCAAAACATGGGATTTTTCACATACAGTCGGCCGGAGCATAGGGATCCCTAGTAGGTACCTGCTCCACCGGCCGAATCTGCAAAGGGATTGCAGGTAGAGCGGTCCGATCTTGGCGACGTTGGCGTGAGAGTGACCGCTTAGTGCGGTCCTTCCCCTTGTTATGTCAGGTGGAAGCGTGTATGCGATTGGTGAGATCCTTCAAAACATGGGATTCAGCGCCCGTCTGATCCCTATCCTAGTAGGTAGAACTAACCTGTCTCCATCCGAGCAGTTTGCAGGATCACGAGACCTTGTCGACGCATGATGATGTGAGGTGGGCGTGCTGACGGCCGATGATGATAAGGAGAGATTGCCACGTATGCGCCCTTGCTAACGACACCTCCAGTGTCGCCTTGAGAACATTGTCGGGAATTCGGATGCTCTTCTCAATGCCGCCAACGACCATCTTCTGAACCCTAACCAAAGTCGGCGCAACGGCACTCATAGTACGTACAGCAGCCTGGAGCCTCGATGTGTCGTTCGTTCGTAAAGCCACTCCGGACCTGAGTCACCTGAAAGTGCCCATGCCTTTGCAAAACAGCACAACATTCGGCGACAAGGGATGAACACTGGCCAACCCGGTGCCCTCGTACAACATCTGGACTGGAAGCGAGCCCTTGGGCATGACACCGGCCTTTCCGCGCCAATGATAGACCTTGTCGACCGTCCGCGCTATTCCAGGATACGGGTTGTACAAGTCCAATGACAAGAAAGTGGTTCGACGGACGCTCGGATGAACATTTTCCCGAGAACAGTTCGAGTGAGACTTAATTCTTAAAGGCCTGCCCTTCCGACATGTTTCCTCTTCTTCGGTATCACTCGAGTCTCGATATCGCGATCGACACGACCAAACGCTCAAGAACGACTAAACACTCGAAATTGCATCGATGACCATGCAGATCTTTCGGCTCTCCATTTTTCTCGGAATGGTTGCGACTTCCCTCGCCGACAGCTGGTGGGCCTGTGAAGGGCTCGACTCGGGGGATGGATATCCTCATGGGGCGTGTGCCAGAAATGACCATGACTGGAACAATCCGGATGACGGGGGAATTCAAAGTTGTAATGAGGTACGTGGCCAGTCCTTCAAGCACAAGCGTTAGTGTTACAAGCTGACTCTTTCTTGAAGGATCATCCGTGCAACCTCGCTCCATTTCCCCATGGATGCAGTCCGAATTGGGAAAACTCAGGTACGGCGTGGTGCTGAAGAGCCAAGCATCGCCGCATCCAGCAATCGCGATCCCGATATCCTTCACCAACTTCGTGCATCGACCTCAACACGACAAAGGGTCAGATTGTTTGTCTTGAAACTGCGCCACACATCTTCAACACCGACATCCGCCACCTTCTTGCTCCGACTCCAAACAGCGTGGCAAAGGCGGAGCTCAATTCAAACTATTGCCATTCCTTGGAAAAAAAGGGGGAAAAAGGAAATTTGTGCATTTTCTGACACTTAGCCTTTTGTGTAGTAGAGAAGGATTGGAGCATCACCTGACTGCCATGGTCTCTGGCCAAGTATAGAAGGAGATATGGCTGTCATCAACTTGCATGCTCATACTCCATACCTTCTCGCGTGTCTCAAGTCTCCGTGGAAGAGTGAGCGCAATTGCAATGTCGTCCAAGCTCTCGACGGCGGAAGGGGCGTCATCGGCCTCGAGAAGTCGTGCAGTTGTGTAGCTTGCCAATTGAGAGCCGACTCCGCCTTTACAACGAGCAGCGCAAGTGCACCTCTCTTCTCCGCTCTCCCCCGCCTCACCACTTGTGATCTCGATCGCCTCATGCTTCGTAGCTGCGTTTGCACTTGAGCTCTCCGCCGGATCAGACTATTGCACATGAAACGTAATCTAGCGCCACACGGTACGACTGATGCAATTCACTAGGCGCTCCTTTGCCGTCGAGCTTAGGCAATGCTGGTACATACACCACGAAAACATGCTTGAGCACAAGCTCGATTTCATAGGCGACGGCAGAGGGCGCTTTTGCCGGTGGAGTGGAGGCGGCGAGATTATCACTAATGGCACCGATAGTTCCAGAAGACTTCTTTGGCAAACCAGAGTACAGAATGCCACGTAGTCTTTGAAGTGGAGAGGAACCGCGTGCATAGTAAGATACTGTCCAGACGATAACCAGACTCCTCGACCGCCTCTGTGCTCATTCCCAGAGTGGTCGATATGAAACGTCATCAATGAGGTGTCATCAATGAATTCCTAATATGACGGGCCCCTTGATGAAATATAACGAGGTTACTGATGATGTGAGAAGTCATTGATGAGGGCGAGGGTGCATATAGTCCGAATATTGTGGGTAATCATCCCCATTAGGAAGGAGGTGGTATTAACACCACCGTAGCAAGATGCTAAGCCGTCATATATGAGGATCCATCAATGAATTATGACGACCCCTCGCTACTGATGATATGACATGTGACGACCGATTCACTGATAAGTCGTCATATCGACCACTCTGCTCATTCCCGTTATCGCTTAGGAGTCATCCACCTTCGTCCATAGCGCCGAGGTGTCCCTAAGCTTCACGGCTGGCGGGCATGGGACGCCAGAATCTCCATCGCGAGTGGAGGGCACCCAGATGTTGATCGTAGCCCACGACTGCAAACGAGACGGAGATTTCGGCACTAAGATCGTCGCTGATGGCGCCAATTGTGTACGGGATGGCGCATGGCTGCCTCAAAGGCTTTGGCGGAGATCTGACGTAGGTGACAGATGCGATGTCCGGCGCGAACGTTGGAGCCGAGATATTGAACGGAGACCTAATGTACATCAGGCAGGTCTGGCCAACGACTGGGAATGGCTTCTTGGGGATTGGCATTCTCGTCCTCAGCTTCCTTGAACCGTTTGGCGTCGTGGTAAGAGCGTACTGCCATCTCCGGTATGGGCTGATCGGGGTTTGGAGGGAGGAACTTGTCCGCTTGGCCATGCTTTGCGTTTCCTTGCACCCAGGGCAGTATATTCCCATACTCGATCTGCTGTTCGGCAAGGCGGTGGACGAGTTCATGCTGACTGGCTCTTTCTGACCATCGATGGGTCCGACGAAGACGTTTAAGTTGATATTCCCCTCGTCGTCCTAATCAACCGTTCGGCTGTCTCCACATGGCAAAGCAAAGCAAGACAACCTCGATATCGTACTTCCGTCCATTCAAGTCATTCTCGGCACGATGGCATTGTTGAAAGAATCGTTAGGATCCTCCTGCGGTTGGTTGATTCCGTGGCGGCAGTGCTGCGTTTCTGGGCGGCAGGCTCGCTGGTGTGAAGTCCTGCACCAAACATCGGACCCTCAGATTTGCTGCCAGCTTCATAGGCAAAATCTCCTAAGCGAGTTCAACCAGTTCGGCGTCCAACACAAGCTCAGAAAGCTTGAAAGTCTGCAAAAAGCGAGGCCGATCCTGATCTTCACCTCCTGGGTGCCGTTCTGACTACTGCGCAACAAAAATGTGCCGACGATGGTTGTCAGTCTCCGAACAAGCGGACCATAACTTTTTACAATTATCTCGGCGTTGATGTTGAGGCTGGTGGACTTCCCTGCCGCGGCGAACAGTCTCTTGCTTGTATTGGACCCAGAACACTGCGCAACAGTGTTTCCATTCCAGCAGACACATCGAATAACTCCTTGTTCTGCAAAGCGATGCAGAGATCGACAGCGTCATCGACTTGCTGGCCGACCAGTTCGTCCTTGGCCCGCACGAGCTCTTGGTGAAAGTCTGGTAATTGGAGGCAAGTCGCAACTGTCTTCATGTCCGATAAGTCGAGAGTATTCGAATCGTCTTTTCGTCATCTGAGCTTGTGGTCGGACTGCTTTATTCCTGAAGTTCGGTCTCCTATAAATAAATGTTTAGATGGCCTGCGACACATTGCACCCTGCAGTGTCCGAGTCCGAGTCCGAGTCCGTGTCCGTGAGCTGGAGATCCGGCGAACAATGATGTCAGATATGGGCGAGGTTGTCATTCCTCTGGTATTCTCGCTCGCTCGACCCGTTTCATTCGTTCCGTGCAGCACGTTTCGGCTGAAATTTTCTCATCACACGGCCTTCATTACCTTCCACCCTCCGTGAGAGATCCTTGCTGCGATCAGCAAGCAGCCTGCGGCCACTGTCAACAGACCGCCAAATAGCCAGACATATCGGTAGTCACTGGCATGCAGAATGGCCCCTGATATCGGTGTTCCCACCAAAAATCCAATCGATATAATTGCCAAGCCCATCCCAATTCTCGTCCCAACCATTCCTCTATCTTTCGTAATGTGCACAAAGATGGTCGGTGGGAGACTTACGAAAGTCCCCGACACAAAGCCATATAGCACGCAGATGACTATCACGGAAGCGATGCTGTGAGTGGCAATCAGACAGATGCATAGTACACCTGCTGCGAAGACGCAGGGTATGACCACGTTGAAAGGGCCCACGCGATCGGCGATGATACTTGGAATGACACGACCGAACGCGCTGGCAGCGTTGAGAATGGCGAGGAGGTAGAAAGCGAGGTCGGGTTTTGCCAGACCACTGTCGATGGCGTATGACTGGATGTAGAAGAAGGGCGTGTATAAACCCTATTCGACAGGTGGAATTATCAGCCAAGACTTGGACACGATTGAGGCCTCAGTCAGGAGCTAGGGAGATATGCGGAAAGCAAGCTCAAGAAGGATGCTGACCTTTGGTCTTACTCACGAGAAATCCAACAAAAGTTGCGAGGGAAAAAAGGACAAAAGGCGGCTCGCGAAAAGCAGAGAGGTCGATGATTTTGCGCTGTCCAGCAGGGACCACTCGGACTTTGAGAACCAAGTTGGAGATGGCAAGCGTGGCGAGCATGATGAAACCGAGGACGCGAGTGGTCCAAGGGAATCCAATTGTCGGTTGAAGGCGATGGAATACGATCGGATATATGACCCCACCGATGGAGGACCCAGCAGCAGCGAGACCTAGGGCAGTGGACATGCGTGTAGAGAAGTAGGTGCTCAGAATGGCGACACTAGGAGTGAACATGCAGCCTGTGCCGAGGCCTATACACAAGCATTGCGAGAGGAAGATTTGCCAGTATGTGGTGGACAGGGAGAGCATCATTTGGCCGAAGACGACGAGGAAGGATCCCGTGAGGACGAGGGAGCGGAAGTAACCCGCGTCATAGATGGGACCTGTAAAGATACCACAAAGCATGAGGAGCGTGCCTTGGAGGGAGCCGATCCAGGAGATGCTGGATGGGGATTCTTTCGAGAGGAGGCCGGTCTCGTAGTACGTCTGGTATGACTACAGAAGGGCAGAAGGGTCAGCGGTTGTTCGATCTCAGCGTGTAATTGCAGACCAGGACATGCTCCGCAAAGCCAGAGAGTCAATATCGGACGACTACACGCCTTCGACCCTTCGGGTTCCTTACGCCGAAAGTATTCACAACGCCCCATGTGTTCAGAATGAGCATGAAGGACGAGAGAACCTGAAGCCATGCGATGAGACCGCCGTTGGGAACGAGGGAGATGTCGTTGACGGAGGGTTTGGCCAAGGCGGCTTCGGAGAGTACGGCGTCATCGTGTTGAGAGGAATCGAGTTCGCTGGATGTATGTTCCGGTAGCTTCATACGATGGTCTCGCTGGCCGTGGTCCTGTCTAAAGTTTGTGCTGATATCCTTGGTCTCGATCTCGACATGGAAGGAAGAGTGGCGAGACATGGCTGCGGGCAGCCAAGAGCTGGGAGATTGCGTCTGAGATTCGCGATATGTTCGTAGAAGCACCGTCCGGCTTTTGATACTGACGTCCCCATCGAGTCAGAGGAACATCTTCGGGGGTGTGTAACATGGTTGCGGCGGGTAAAAGTCGGCGGAAAGGTTTCCAGCGGAAATGCGTCAGGGATGTATCCCGGGACATCCGTGAAGGCATTGTACCGCTGTCAATGCTGTCATTCAAAAGAGCTTGTGTCCGCACTTTTGCAAGTATGAAAAGATCAGGTGTAGTTGGAAAAGAGTGTTTCCTCAGTTCAGGACTGCGCATAGGGTTGGCTGAATACCCGCTGCCGTTAGCCGACTCGAAGGAGCCAGATAGCCAGAGAGTGGATCCCGAGATTATTCCCGACTTCATCCCACGCTTCCTTCACCGCCTTGATTTGATACTGATGCTGACCGAAAGGATGTTGTGCGTCTCCCTGAGAAGAGGTAGTACCTGGCAACGAATCGCGCTGAGCGCTCGAGATCCATGCTACCTTCGGTACACTGGACCGCATCAAATGAACTCCTCTCCCGGATGCAGGACAGCTTCCGGAGGTGGGAGAACCCTGGCCTCGGATTGCTTGAGCGGGATGGCGTGGTCCTTCCACCAAGATATCACAGCGTTGTGGTCGTGGCACTTGTGCTCTGTCTCAAAGTCCGGCATCGTATTGCCCTCTTCATCCCGCCACAGAAAGGGGATGACTCCAATGTCTGCAAGGCAGAGAAGACGTTCTCGCAGAGCGTCGACACAGTGATCTGGAGAATTCTCAGCTTCCCCATCCGTTGAATAAGGCTTCGTCGTCTTGGACTTACTGAGGTGAGCCTTCATGAATGATTCATCCATTTCTTCGCCGGCTTGAGTACTCTTCTCGGCGTAATACTCATGATTGTAGTACAGGGTTTTCCGGATCGAATTCTGCCACGGATAAGTCAAGTCACCGAGGGGGTTGCAAGCAAGACGAGACTCACAAGACAGTGAAGTTGATGGATCATTTCTGGCACAACGGGATATTCTTCTGTTCCGAGCGTCTCCCGAGGAATCCAGTAGTGGCTGTTGTTCAGGCCGAACGTGGGACCCAACGCTTTGGGCAGGATGAAGTATGGAACTGTCGATCGAGAGTCAGCTGGCTGAAGAGTCCACAGGACTGTGAGTACCCACGCCATATTCCAAGATCGGCCCATGCTCGTTCGACCTTCTCGCTGGGAGGAGCAGTGTACTCGCTGTCCGTATGGAAGTGGAACCGGTCGAACCTCTTCAGAGAAAAATCGCGACTGATCTTGCCGCCATACACTGCATCGACTGGACCTCATAAGCAGATGTTCGCAAATATCAGTGCCGTATGATTGTGAGTCTACCTTGATTGGGGAAGTCCGAAGAGTAGTGGTTTCGGGCATAGTCCATCATCGTGAAGAGGGTCGTTAGGTTCGACACCACGAGCGCAGCAATGAACCAACGGAACTTCCAAATGTGGGCTGACCACGTCTGGTACTCGGACACCTCCTCATCACCGGCCTCGAAGCTCGACAGGAGCTTCATGGTGTCTTCTTTTCGATCTGCTCGTGGCATGTCATTACCTTTCAGTGCTTCTAAAGCCATTGTGTGCCGCGGGAATGCCAGAGACAAGTCGTTGTCGTACGATGCGCTGCCTTCTTCTTCGCAGAAAGTTCGGGTCCCGCATGTAGTCGTCCACATCGAGCGCGACCAAGATAACGACGTTGCATCGTGTGACCGCACTGGAATCAACACCGTCTTTGCGAGCTCGGGATAATTACTAGCAGGATTCACCATATTCGAGCGATGTCTCAGAGATGTCGACTCCAAAGCGCTTATCTGAAGTTCTTATCATCGTCGGTACGTAGATATCCCGGACCGATCGCCTTTAGCCCGGCCTTAGGCAACATTTTCGACGACCGCTCCAACCTTGTACAAGACCGTCCCCGGGAGTTTGAGCACTCTCGACGGCACTACTGGCTACTCTCTCGTATCGCTGGGTCATGCCGAAGCTCTTACGACATTCTCCCCCATGGGACAAAATGTCCGTTCCAGATCGAGACGTTCAAGTCTAAGCCAGGCCTGTCGGATTCCAACACTCCTCGACGGCAGATGACTTGGTCGAAATGATCTGCCGCAGAAAGGCCTATTAATCCGACGTTCGTGCTCGACGGCGACATCACGTCCGTGCCAGATCGAGGCGATGTGCCAGAGCGGTGTGGATAGCGGGTGTCTCAACCTGCGCCGACAAGTGGCCGCTTGAACAAGAGGGAGAGCATATAACATTCTCCAAGGTCCCTCATCCTTCCAAAGCCTAAAACAACCACGTCCATTCCACCTTGCTAATCACATCGAGCATCGCCTCCTCTCGTACCCTGACACTATGGCGATCATGCATGCAGCCATTCTATCTCTACTGCTGACCGCAGCGCTCGGGAGTCCACTGCCAGCGAATCCGGAGGCGAGAGATGCGGCGGAGAAGAGAGACAAGCCCGGCTACCCAACCGTGCGATTCTTCAAGTCTACCGGTAAGATGCTGCTTCCCCCGCTGGTAATAAAGTGCTCTGCTAACCGTTCCGTCCAGATGTCGAAGAAAAGAGAGACGCGGAGGAGGAGGAGAAGAGAGACAATCCCGGCTACCCGACCGTGCGCTTCTTCAAGTCCGCCGGTAAGCTTGCCCTTATCTCGTCGATTCGCCAAATATCATACTAACCGTTCCGTCCAGATGTCGAGGAAAAGAGAGACAACCCCAGCTACCCAACCGTATGCTTCTTCAAGTCCGCCGGTACGTCGCCTTCCTTCGCCTCAGCGGCAAACGTACCATGTTGACGTTCCGTGCAGATGTTGAGGCTGAGTAGGCAGCTGCAAGAGCATAATTTGACTTCGAAGAAGGTGAGACTCGGGCTTCCTGCATGACCTAAGGGTGCATAATTCAAAGGTGACCGGGTCCAAAGCTCGTTGGTAGTCGATGAGATGAGAGAGAACACGATTTCGAGGGTGCTCGAGTTTCGGATCGTCGAAGTTGCAAAACCCCCCGAAATCCAACTCCGATCTCCACACGCATCTTGATGTCGAACCACTTCCCGACCCAGAGAAAGTCGAGTGTTCCGCCGAACAAATGTTTGAAACAGATCTCTTGCAGCGCAAGTCTTTTGACGCCGTGGACGTTCTTCGGGTGTCCCGATTACCGGCTCCCGAGACACCCGGATGATTACCTGGTTTCAGGACACAGGCTGGAACTTGGGTGTGTCTTGCGGGCAGATGAAAGCTTTTGACATTGTCCAACCCTCCAGCAAGCCAGCTCCAGCCAGAGTCCAGCGTAAGCCGATGCGCATCGCGTGCGGTGAGGGCCACATCTCGATTGCGATGAACCAATCGCCCAGAAGGGAGAGGGAAAAAATCCAGGCATGGCCCAAATGACGGTCACCCATCACAACTCCCCACACCACCTCATCAACTCCCCATGACTCCTCCCCGCCCTCTCCCCACTCGCCACATCCACCACACACTGCACATGCACCTCGCCCTCCGCCTCCACGAACCTCACCTCCCCACCCCTCTCCAACCTCCCCGCCACATCTCTAATATCATCCCTCAGCGCCTCGAAGCCACCCGCCGTGATGAACATCTTCTCCGCCGGCACGGAATCCCAGAAATCCTGAGAGCCGGGAGGGTTGATGAAGTCCGCGTGAATTTCGTGGCGAGGCCGCCAGAGGTCGAGGAAGAGGTGGATGAGTGCGGGGGAGATGTAGTCTTTGTGGGCGTTGTGGGTGAAGCTCGCAGCGGAGGTGGTGGTGCTGACCCTGTTTTTTTTTCGTCGGTTGAATCAGTGAACAATCATGACGGAGCAGAATGCTCAGTTGAGATTCTCAGGGCGAAACGTACCACGGACTCAGCAGCACCACACCCCTCAACTTCCCTCCCTCGCCCAACCCTTCCACAACAGGAGCCTCCCGCAGCGGTTCCTTCAAATGTGCCAACAGTCCCAACACGAGATTTCCACCGGCGGAATCCCCCCCGATGATGATATCCTCCGCTCTCGAACCCTGCTCCATCAACGCTTTCAACGCATACGCCGCCTGCACCAATTGCCCCGGATACTGCAACCGCACCGTGAGCGTATACTCCAAAAAGACCACCCTCTCACACCTCGCCGCGCGAGCCGCTTCCAGCACGAGAGGCACATGTCCATTCCCCACGATCGGATTGCGATACCCCCCGCCGTGGAAGTAGAGGAAAACATTGCCTTTGCCCGGTCCCGTTGAGGAAGAGGTGGACAGGGTGATCTCATGTAATGTGGCGTCAGGGAATGGTCCGCAGGATATCACAGTGGAGGACACGGCAAGTCCGAGTTTGGTGCATTCCGCGTGGATGGACTGGCCGGTCGTGGGGCACGCGGCGAGGAGGGGTTCGCGACGGTTGAGGATGGTGGAGTTCCGGAGGAAGGAGACGATGGTTTTGCGTTTGAAGGACCAGGGTGCGGGGTTGGTGGCGGAGGAGACGGTGGGGAGGGTGAGGAGGGTGGAGAGGACTGTGGGGAGGCAGAGTTAGATGGGTGGGTTGGGGATGTGGAGGTTTGGTACTGGTTTTGAGGAGGGCGATGGCGTTGCCGAATTTCTCCGATGTGGAGATTGGGCGTTGGACGTGGCTGGCCATTTGCAGTGAGGGAAGTAGGAAGTAGAGATTGGGCTCGGGATGGATGAAGTATAGATAGAGAGAGTATAGTCTGAAAGAAATCTCAAGGAGCGGGATAACGATCGTCGTCCGAGGTTCCGATGGGAATCTTTCGGCCGTGATCAACCTATGCAGGTCCCCCCAAACGAACCCGCACCGCGAATACGTATGCACTTACAGAAAGAAGATGGACGACTTGCTGCTGCCTGAGCATGACGGCGAGTGTATTCACAGCAAAAGGGGAGAAGTCGGATGGGGGAAGGATTCTTGATCATTGAACCGACTCCGATCTTTTTCAACCGGTGCACATCCCTAGGGATCTCCAGAGTGACCATCCCGTTCAAAGTCCGTCTTCTAGGGGGAGACCCCCTAGGAGCCCCCTTTGCCTACCGGCGGCGGTGTCGATAGCGGAATCACGTAGTAGAATAAGTGACGTTAGGGCCCTTTTTTAACTTTAACTAACAGCCAATTAAACCTTATCCGGGGTTTTTTTAAAACTAGTCGACTATTATAGGCCCTTCGGGCTAATTACTTTAGCGCGAAATTAGAATATTAAAAATCTTAATTATAGACTACCGTAAAGGGCCTATAAAGGACTACTCGTTAGATTTCTTAAAGATCTGCCGCGCGGACTTACTCCGTCGCTTATACTACCTTCGCTAGACCTATATATTTATATTATATTTTATACTCTTCCGATATTTATTAGGGAATATTTCTTTAAAAGCTATCCCTCTACGCTTATATAAGCCCGGAAGTACCTATAAGCAAATCGGCTTTAACTACGAGATTTAGTGCGACGAGATTCGGTGCGACGAGATTCGGTACGACGAGATTCGATAGTAAGAGTTCTATAGTCCCTATAGTTAAAGCCCTTCTTTACGGTTCGACAGCAATAGAAATTCTACGAGGCCGTTCTTTATGTTTCTGTAGTATATTCGTGCTCGTAAGGCTTCTCTACTCGGTTTTATAAGCTAAAGCTGATTTTTATTTTCGAGCTAACGCGCTCTGGGGCTCCGTCATCCCCGGGGTCATGATGACATGTGCGCCTACAGGAAAGAGCGTAGACGGAGACTATAACGAACAAAGGCAGATAGATCTACTCCAGTATACGAACCCAATGCTTAAGCTTAGCTCAATCCACAACAACAGCAAGAGGAAAAGAAAACAACAAAAGGTATGAGACGAATATCTTCGTATTCAAAAGGTAAGGTAGTAAAAGGTGTATATACAAAACGCCAAAAGCTCGCGTGCAAAAAAATTGGTCTGGTATCGTCATCATCAAAAAAAAAAAAAGCAAAGTCTATCAACATCAACACCATCAACAACATTCCAACTTTCAAAACAATCTAGTATGAAGGAGCATTGAGGAAGAGACCCATGGTGATGCCACCGATCAGACCGGCGATGGGGATGGTCATGACCCAGGAGAAGAAGAGGAGGCCGACACGTTGCCAGTTGACGGCGCGGAAGGTGCCGTTGCAGAGACCGACTCCGACCTGGGAGGGTTGTTAGCAATGGCTCAAAGGCTTTGTCAAAGCAAGGGTGGACTCGCCGTCGCTCCAGTTATACACATGGAAGTGGAAACAGGGAGTTTGTACTGCGAGAAGATGAGGATGGTGATGGCGGCGCCCATTTCCATGGAGGAACCACGAGATGGGGAGTGGTAGGTGATCTTGTTGCCCATGACTATTGACAGTGTTAGCAGGTGTTCTCATCAGAGGAAGATGATCGGATGCCAACCGACCTCGCATGATGTTGTAACCGTAAGTGCAGAAACCGAGACAAATCGTCAAAGCGATGACAGCAATCTGCCAAAGCGGCACGGGCTCCTTGCTCTTGACGGTATCACCCGTCGACCAAGCCGCGTACATGGCCGCCCACACACCGACCGCATTACCGACATCGTTGGCGCCGTGCGCGAACGAAGCCGTGCAAGCGGTGATGATCTGGACGAACGAGTAGAGGTACTCGGTCTCGTTGGAATACTTGGCGGCGTTGTTGTAGACACGATCCATGCGACGGCCCTCGGGAGTGCCCATGACGCCGACCTGCGCCTTGTGGATGTCAAAGTTGACACCGTACAGCGCCATGACGACGATTTGCGCGGGGACTCGTTTGACGACGGCGATGAGGTTGTGCTTTTCGTAGATGGAGCCGGCGCCGATTTGGTTGCGGTGGAGGTGGCGCATGGCCCAGCCGAGGGGACCCTTGTTCTTGCGGAGGTCGGCGTGGTGCATCTCGCGGGCGCGGGCCATTTGGACCTTGTAGTCGGCTTGGGTGCCGGTGGAGAGGGCGGATTCGTCGGAGAGAGCCATGGGGTTGCGGCCGGCGGAGATGACGGTCTCGTGCTTGCCGTTGGGGGCGATGACCTCGTCGGAGCCCTCGGACTTGGTGTCGGTGATCTCGGCGGTCTCCTCACCTCCGTGCTGCATGACGGCGTAGTTGGGAACGCGGGCGAACTCGGCGTCGGCGGGGGCGGGGCGGGAGAAGAGGAGAGGTCCCTTGAGCAGGTCGTACCACTTGAGGGTGTAGTCCTTTTTGATGACGCGGGCGTGGACGTATGGCACGAAGAAGAGGGCGGCGAGGAGGGCGAGCGCCATACCGGTGCCGACGGAGACACCGGCGATCCAGTAGCCTGGCTTGGAGGTCAGGCCGAGACGGGGAGAACCCTTGTAGATGATGGACAAGCAGCAGATGGTTCCGGCGACGAGGAAGAAGAAGGGAGAGGTCCAGACGGCCCATGGGACAGGGTTGGAGCGGAGGTGAACGGTCAACTTGATGAGGAGGAAGATGGCGGCTCCGAAGAGAGCGGATCCCACGGGAGCGATGATCAGACCGGAGAAGATGGCTCCGAGACCAGATCCGTTGTTCCATCCCCACTGCACCTTGTCGGCACCCACAGCGGCGACACCGACACCGGCGATGGCGGAAACGAGCGAGTAGGTGGAGGAAACGTGGGCGGAGTGGCGCGTGCACCACATGACCCAGATGGAAGCACCGGCGGCGGCGCAGGTGAAGGCGAGGAGTTGGACGGGAGCGTTGCCATTGAAGGCGGCGATGGGGATGATTCCGTTCTTGATGGTGGAGGCGGTACGGGCGCCGACGGTGAGAGCGCCGGTCAATTCGAAGATGAGACAGAGGACCATGGCCTGTTGGTAGGTGACGGAGCGGGAGGAGACGGAAGTGGCCCATGCGTTGGCGACATCGTCTGGGTGAGGTGTCAGTGGTGTTGAGGAGGGATATGCCAGACACTCCACATACTAGCACCGTTGTTGTAGGCCTCGAGCAAGGCAAAGAAGGTGCCAATGGCGAAGACGTAGGTGTACTCGGTCAAGACCATCTTGTCGGGGTTGGGCTCCGGGAACAGAAGCACTGCTTGGCTGAAGCACAACAGGAGGGCAAAGACAAGAAATGTACAAGAGTCTTGCAAGATGTGTACCAAGGGAGAGGAGGAGTAGAGTGAGCAGGCGGTGCTACGATGGGGGTCTTATATTATGTCTACCAGGGTCGGTTGAGAATGAGATTCCCTCAGCCTCCCCGGTCCGCTTACTCTCCATCCATCCACCTCTCACCCCGAGGGAAGACTATTCTCCATGTGTGATGATTGCCACGGACAAAGGACCACTTCTGCAGTGAGAGAGAGCATGGCGTCTAGAATCGAACGTCCTTGGTCTTCTCCCGGTCGCGAGGGTATCGGGTCGTCTTGGTAGGGAAATGCGCATCTTCCAATTGTAGACCATCCAGCCAATCAGCGACGAGCGCATCGACACGTTGTCCCGACATGCGGTCCTACAAGCTCCCCCACTTTCTTGGCCGTCACTTGGCAACACCGCCTCTTTCCGTCGTGCTGTGTAGCCAAGCCCGACATCTTACGCTTGCGACTTCTTGCTCGTTCCACTGTTGTGACTGTCCGTTGGGGTTGATCAGCCTAGAGGATCTTGCCGTCACGCCGTCACGCCGCTAGGTGCCAAATCCGCCATGTGGTTTCCCTCGCACCACTCCACCGTTGGACCACCCGCACAAATCCGAATCCATGTCTTGCCCACGTGCAAAAGTATATCTTCACGTTCCTGAGGCTGCTCCCACCTCCGCCGAGTTCAGCTGTCCCACCGGTCGCCGGACATGGTCTGAAAGGGGCCTTACCCTCCGAGCTCTTCCAGTCCTGCGAGATGAGGCTATGCATGGAAATTCCCTCCATTCCCTCCGACGCCTGCTGGACTCCCACGTGCTCGAGCGCTCTCCACCGCTCGTACAAAGGCATGTCCACCATCTCGGCGCGGAACGAAACCTCCGAGGTGCGACGTTGATTCTGATGAGCCATAGCACGGCATGGAAAAGGTCAGAAACTGTCTCAGCTGTCATCCTACCCCGTCCATTGGACCCTCTCGCGCCTTGCGGCTATTCTCCTCCCTCCACAGCTTCTTGCACATGGTTGTATGCACGGCACGCACGGTGACACTCGCTCGCAGCTGTGGGATTGCATTCCAACCCACCCGATCATGCGTGGGTCCAAACTTTCCTCGAGGCTTACCCGAATAAGACGGTCTACTTCGCTACACATCACCTTTTCCTGAGATCCTTCCCACCCCAACGATACGACCTGCGATCTACAAACATATGTGGATCTCTTGCCACTTCCATCCACTCACGTCGTCTTTTTTGCCTTCCCTCCACTCCCACGATTCTCGACTGCCAAAGATCGCCGAGAAGCAATGATGCCAATCTTGCCAATCTACCTCAAGCTTGATGACCCCGATTACTCGGCGTGCTTCAATCGAAGGCTTTGAACAACACACGTGCTCTACTTATGAGAGATCTTGCTCCCGCGGACGTCGAAGTCTAGATTTCGAGTGGGAAAGATTTGGGATGCTGATCTTGGCTTCCTCGGTCGGTCTCGATGGTTGCGTCTTGTGAAGATGTGTCTCTAGTCTGGATGAATGACATGCGCTGATCCATGAGGGCTGAAGGGGCGAGATGGTCTTCTCCATCATCGTCAAGATTCAGAGATGCGATGTTCGCTCGATCGATGGGGAACATGTGGCCCGAGTGATGATGCTCCAGTATCGAGCGTTTGCCTGATCTTGGCGAGAAGCGTGCTGCTGCCATCGACGGCATCGAGATGTCACAGGTTCCAGACCGTGTCGAGCTCCCAGACCACTGTGAGATGTCATGATGCTGACGAGCGGTAGAATCCATCGAAAGCTGCGAATCGTCCTCCGTTGCCATCGATCCTGTCGAGTGCAACGCCAGCAGAACATCGCATACGGCCAGCGGGAATAAGCTCCAATGAGTCCCGCAACCAGCAACGCTTCATCGCCCACTCAATCTCGTCCACCTCTTACTCCGATTCGAAAACCCATGCGCCATCGCCGCATCCTCACGCTTCCACGTCAAACCTGCGTGCGATCGACGTGGCCAACACAACAGCAAGATGCGTAACCGTCTTTCACAACAGATACTCCGTCCGAGAATGCTCTGAGGACCGCACGCCTTGTGCACGGTATGAAGCACCGAGGCGAGGTAGATGCACGCCCGCACCAGCGGGATGAAGAACGAACTGAACCTGCCCTCGAAAACCCGACGAGCGGGTTGTGGTTGGCAATGATGTGGCTGGCGGAAAGGGTAAGGCCGATGTCCAAGGACGACGGAGATGAAGGTCGTGATGCAGTCGAAAAGTTCTTCGCACACGATATACTTGTGGCCAGGGAAGCTGAAGTCGCACGTCCTAGATCCCTTCGTTAGTAAGTTGCTCCCGATCATACGGTCGATCGTTACCTACTGAGTTCAGGAGCACCCGAGCGAGCGAGCGGAATAGTGCGATGGAGAAGAGACAGCCGACATGAGTAGACCCGTTCCGCGATTCTTGTCAGCCCACTGAATGTAGGATGCGGCTCAGCTTGTGTCAACATGTCCGCTGGCTCTGCTCGAAGAGTCTGGACATAGGTGCGCTGATCTTTCGATTTGCCGGTCCTGGCGACGTATTCGGCTTCCGTCTCTTACTCGACCTTCGGCGCTGGTTCGACCTCACGCTCACTTGCGACTTCGATGATCTCTTCGCTCGGGGCATCTTGCTGGGCGTGACGGAACAGTCTGCATGTTACGGTGCGTCGATGTACAGCAGCAGAGTGGTGAAGAGCAGGAGAACAAGTATGGTAAGTGAAGCGGTAGCAACGAGGAAAATGTGCGAGAACCGGAGACTTACACCCTCGCCGCGGTCGTGCGCGGGCTACACTCAACTGCTCACTCGCGCCGCATCGCCATATGCAAATCGATACGAAATGGTGGTGGGGAGTGAAGCGATTCGCAGATTCGGAGAGTTTGCATGGTGACAGGTCGACAAACAGAAGTGCAAGAATCACTACAGCCCTGCTGGCGACCAGTTCGGAGCTGTCCCGACACATCCACGCTTCGCCTGACGACAATAACCCGCGGTCAAAAGAAAGAGGGATTGATGGGTAAGCTCGTCGTGGTCGGTACGAATATTGACACCCTTCGCAGGTAATTCGAATAGCGGACTTGAGATCGCTGCATTCCCATCGCTCATCTTTCTATGCATCTCCGCTCCCAGCTATATCCTCGCCAGATGGGTGTCGCTGCGATGGTTTCGAACAGAAATAGCCAGTGCAATACGGCGTGTTGCATGCCGGCCCATCCATCACGGTTCCTCCGTCGCCATGGCACATTTCTGGAACAGCGACTCAGCTCGGCACGAAAGGCATCGACTCGACTTCCAGGAAGAAAGACTCACTCTCATACTCGGCGACCTTGTTCTTCTCCATGCAGCACTTGGTATCGCCGAGCTGTGTTGTTGAGAAAGAAGAGTCAACAAGGAGAGCTTTCTTACTCCCATGTAGATAACGTGAGAGGACGCTGTGGACTTACATCACCACCCCGAACCGAGGCACAGTTGACTGTTTCACTCGTCAGCGCGTCCGGCGGCGCAAAAGTCGCAGAACTTATAGGCGAGGATGCAACGGACCCCACCAGGTGAGCCTATCCGACCTGTGGCCGGAGCACCACTTTTGTTCGGTGTTGGCGGCGTGGACGACGGCGGAGAAGACCGTCGAGACGGCGAGGAGAGATGTGGCCAACTGCATCGTAGCTGGGTCTCTGGTCTTGGTCTTGGTCTGGTCTGGACAAATCGCGTGGACGTTTGAAATGGGCAAATGCACGAAAAGTCGGGAGTCGTTAATGAATCGGTGGAGAAGAGGTGGACACACGGGACGACACTTTTGATCTATCATGCGGGAAGATTCTGTGGGCTGTGCCGCTGTATGTAGGTGTCAACGAGCGAAAGGGCAAAGGGTCCCAGGTCGAATACGACAAATTCTTTCCCGGGCTTATCCTCGTCTACGTCAAACGCCGGCTTGTTGTGAGAGCTACATACACCGGACAGGGAATCGCTGCTCTTGATCCATTACTACCTAAGCACCTCCTCCTCATCGACCAGCACTCGACAGCAGCATTCTCAACCCAGTTTCGATCCATCTCCATCGCAGCCCTCTCACTCCGGATACCTTTCACACGGGAGAGCTGGCTCACTCATCCGACCCGCTCGCTCCTTCGAAGCGCTTGCGTGGCGGTGGGTCTCGATGCGGCTTGTTGCACCTGTTCTGCCCATCCTTCCCATTTTGCAGAGTTCCATGATCTCGATTGCAAATGCGAAGGGGGTGTCAGCGATGGTTCGGACGGCGGAAAGATGTTGTAGTCCGAGCACGAAGCCGGAACATAAGCTCGAGAAGCACTGTGGCGTTCGTCCTGCCTGCCCCGCACACACACACACTTACATTCTGTACGCTTCGACCCAGGCTGGGTCCAGGCAGCACACGTGGTTGCCCTTGGAATCCGCCCCGAGCTGTGTCACGAGAAGAGGCGAGTCAGCAAGAAGCCTCGAGACGCAGACATTCGAGACGGTGCAGGACTTACATCGCCACCTTCGGCATCGTCGCATTCGACTTCATCGCACCACCAGTCAGCATTCGTCCTCGCCAGTCGCGGAGAGAACTTCGACTTACCCCACCAATGGGTGTAGGACTCGCCCGTGCCGGAGCACCAGTGTGCTTCGCTGTTTCTGGCGCTGACGGAGGCGGCGAAGAACGCGGCCGAAGCCAGGATGAGAGACGTGGTGAAGTGCATCGTGGCTCGCTGGGTGGAATAGGAGATCGAGTCGGTGTATAAGATCGTCAATAATCGTCGAGTCCAAAAGAAAAAACCAGACCGAGCTCGCGGGAGGAAGTCGCGATGGGAAAGGAAGCAAAAAGCAATCGCCAGACGCACGTGGGGACACTTATACGCGCAGTGAAGACCTATGTATAGCTTTCGCACGTATACAAGCTCCCGAGCGAACAAGGATGGAACCCGGGTTCCAAATTTCAATTTCCTACATCCCGATCCTGGTCTTTCGTCGAATGCCGGTCTGTTGCCATTGTGCTTTCAAAGCGAACGCGTATCCTTTGCGCTCTCGTTGGTCTAGAACTCGTGTCGACTCTGTTTTCGAGTTGGACTTTGCGGGCTCGTACCCTGTGAAGAGTCGCCTCGTTGCCGGGCCTGGGGGGATCGTGAGGACCCCTGCATCGGCAATTGAAGATGGTTTGAAGTATCAAAGTGCCGAAGAGGCCGAGAGACTGCGTCAGGTTTGGAAAGAGCAGAGGTCTGACGAAGACTTGGACTCTAGGGCAGTGGTATAGACACCCGTCGGGATTGACTGCCGATAAAATCTGTTCTGATTTGCACGTTCGAAGTGGGCATAGATCTCTCCGGCTCCCTCCTTATCCTAATGCTTGTTAGCCGAATGAAGACTCACGTTCTGCCACATGTTCAGCGGCCTCAGATACTGCGAGGAAGTCGCTTGAGCACAATTACCCGATTGGGACGGATTTATGGGGCTCAGTGCCGCTAGTGTGAATTTTTGTGGGTCATCTGGTAGATGGATGTGAATGCGATGGGCTAACGGAGAAGGTATCAACGCAGTGTTCATGCTCCTTGGAAAAGGCGGCAGTTCAGAAGCGGAGTGCGGATTCGATTTGGTGCCATGAAACTGTGAAGGAAAGACCGAGTCCGAAGTGGTATCGGCAAAGCCACTGGAATGAGAGCTAGAAGAAGCACAGCATGTATGACTCCGTTGAATGCTGCTCACGCATAGGTCGTGATGCAACGACTGCTGCGTAGAAGGCCTGAAGAGCTTAGTGCGTTGCTTGTTGTGTCCTTCCTGCTAAGATCACGATACAACGCTGCCTTCGTTCACGCACTATTCCACATCATGATTGAGTGCAACTTCCTCACTCCATTTCTGAAAGCGTACAGGCCGTCAATCGCCTTCATCCTACCGTCTCGCCTGGCTTCCAAAGTCGTGGCGATGGCGAGGTCCTCTGCATCGACAAAGCAAGGCCTCCGTGTATAATCTGACACAGGTGTCGTCCGACCATGCACGCTTCGTGGACGGATCAACGGTGGTGCCTTTCCTTGCTCAGTCCCAGCTTCTGCTTCAATATGCGCATTGCTCCAGCGATCGCCTCTAACAGGAAGGATTCCCCAAGCTGTAAAAGCATCATTCTTATCCAACAATGACCTTTCTCGAACTCGAGGAGCTCGAGCTCCAGTGTGCATGTAGAGCGCAACTCGGAAGAGCGATTCTGCAACTGACAATTGCAAGAACTGAGCCCTTCTGTTCGGCCCAAACTCTGCATCCTCAGGCCAAGTCACCAAGAGTCGCCTGTTGAGACGACCGGACTTACTGCCGCACCCACGCTGGATCATCCAAACGAAATTCCCTCGCCAGTTCCTTGATGTCCTTCAACGTGAAGCCACAAAAGCCCGACCTCTTCACAATGTCCCAGGCTAGAGCTCTGATCGGCACGGCGATCTTGTCGTTCCACACGTCCTGAAACTCTCGATCATACCCACTATGAACCGGTTTCAGCCTGGACACTCTGAGACCATCCGTCTGGTCCCAGCGCAGTGTAACAGACGAGTCGTAGTGGTATGGCCGACCCGGCGGAGGCGTGTCGGACGTGGAAAGCTGCACTTCATCATAATATGAATCTTCAGGATCAATGTCGTCGTCAGCGTTGAGGGTGGTCGAATAGCTATAACAGCGTAGATCGACGTGGTAGATCACGGGTTCCATCGTGCCATAGCTGGCGTCGAGTTTCGTCTTCAAGCTACGTCGAAGGCCGAGCTTGCCTGCTAGGAAGTCGTAGTCATTGGCGAAGTGAGCCCTGGCAAACTCGTTGGGTTCGATGACTTCCGAGGGTTCTTCTTCAGCTTCTAGATTTGTGCGAACAATAGCGATGAGCTTTGTGGACTTGAGATACTCCGGTAGCATCTCTGCGCGCAGCGTCGGAAAGGCCTTAACAAGAGGCGGCTCTGTGAAGTGCGCGAGGTGCTGTTCAGCGCCGTAGAAGACTATGTCGTACACGTTACTGCGCAGCTCAATAGGCATGTCGTGGAAGGTCGTCGATGGATTCGCTTTGAATGGCGGGTAGCCCACTAGCCATGGAAGGGTGATAGGTGGCAGTGGTGCGTCCGAGTCGTCGGAGTTATTGCCCGAGTCGCCTGAGTAGTCTGCGGCATTCTCTTTGTCGGAATCTCCTCCGCTGCTCGAGTCGTCTGAGCTATCCGAGTCGTCTGGATCGCCTGCCGTCCTGCCTGAGCTCCTCAATCCAGATCTTGTACCTTTCCGCGGCGGTGGAGGCGGCTGTTTTCTGGCCGGTCCTGAAGATGCCGTGCTCCTGGGCGCTTTCTTCATGTTTGCGCGCCTTTCCGCAAAGAACTCTGGGTTCGCAACGCTCCGTACCATGGCTGGAACAGGACCGAGTGATTTTGAGAATATCGGATGATGAGAGTTCGACATAGGAGAGAGAAAGAAAGAAAGTCGACTTCCGGTTTGCATTCCATTCGACGGAAACGGTTGTGCACGGACTTCGAGGCAGCTTGTCACTTGTCAAAGGCTGTCATTCACTTGGCATTAGTTGCCAAAGCCTGCTCGTTGTGCTAGGGCCATAGCAGAAGCAAAGTAGTCAATGGCAGAGGATTGCAAGATAGCATGCAGAAATGCGCAAAAGGAAGAGACTTCTTAGGAAGAAAACGAGAGATGGAGCAACGACAGCATGCCCGCCCGACGAAGTGCCTGAATTTGGAAGACTGCAAACCAGACCCACCTCATATGCCGCGCCTACTCTGTCCACATCGTCCTCTATCCTCCGCACCATCCCCTCCTCATACCGTCAGAATCGCCCTCTTCACATTCTCAGTCGCACTCTTCGCATACTGCGCTTCGGGCGCATACATATTGAACCCATGAATCTGACCCGGATAAATATGCAGCTCGGTCTGCACGCCCGCGGCCATCAACCGCGCCGCAAACTGGACATCCTCGTGCACGAAAATGTCCAGCTGTCCACAGTCGATGTACGTTTCCGGCAGACCGCTCAGATCCTTGGCGCGAGCGGGCGCAGCGTATGGAGAGACCTCATCTGTCCCGCGAGCTTTGCCGAGCAGGGCGGCCCAGCCGGTGAGATTGTAGCCTGAGGTCCAGGTGGCGTAGGGTTCGATGCCGGCGATGGGTTTGATGTTCGTGTCGTCCAGCATGGGGTAAATGAGGATTTGTTTGCGCAGGGCCGGGTTGAGGCCTTGATCGCGGGCCATGAGTGCGGTGCCGGCTGCGAGACCACCGCCCGCGGATTCGCCCATGATGATGATTTTGGCGGGGTCGACGCCGACTTCTGCGGCGTGGGAGGAAAGCCATTGGAGACCGGCGTAACAGTCAGTCACGGGAGTCGGATCAGGAAACTCGGGAGCGAGGCGGTAGGTTACGGCGAAGACTGGGATGCCGGTGGAGTGGACGCGCTGTTTGATACCCGGGGTGAACATGTCGACGCTGCCGAGGATCATGCCACCGCCGTGGATATAGAAAATGACTGGAGAGGGCTCATTGCTGGAGACTGTGGTCGTTTCGCTGCGGAACTCGGCAATGTTGACCGTGTGACCGTCCGGAGCGGTGGTTGTGTGGTCCTTGCGTTTGATGGAGGAGATGTCCGGCGTGGTGGCGGCTCGCGCAGTGAGCATGCCTCCTACACGATCACGGAGAGCATGAGGATCATTGGGAGGGAGTGGTGGAAGGCTGGCAAGAACCGTCGCCATAGGAGCAAGAGCCGCAGCCAGCTCGGGGTCCAGTGTGAGAGCCATGGTAGGTGATGTGTTGAGATATGCCTGCAAATGCTCCCGGTCTCACTATATTGTGTTGCTTTGCTTGATGTGTTTGCAGCGAAGTCGACTGGATGAGGTTGGCACTGTTGAATCCCTCGGGTTGGAACGCCTCAAAGCTGCGGGGTTCTGAAGTCAGTTGGTAGCTTCACAGGCCGAGCATCCGAACACGAGCGCAGAGGAATGATAGCCGAATGTAGAGTAGCTCAAAGTTGTTCTTGCATTCTGCGATTTCACGAGTTCTCGCTCGTCCGCGGTCTCCGCGTATTCCAGCAGTGCTTTGCAATAGAGAACATCGCATATCGCGAGCCTGGTATGGCGGAAGAGACATGCTGATGCCAGACCCGGAGGAAGCTCGACCATGGAGACAGCACAGCAGACGGGATGATCACGAAAACCTGAGCTGGCCATGTCGTTGTTCCAGGACTCATCTTCGTGGATCTCCGAGCTGAATACGATTTTCCTGTGGCATTGGCGGCTCAATCTGGAGGATTGATCTCCCAGCAAAGATCTCGAACGACATTCAAATATAGTCCAAGCGAAGGGGCAAACTTTCAGTTAGCAGCCCGTCGCATACTCCTTGCAGTCGATCGAATGCGAGTGCTGCCCGCTGGTGAAGTCGACCTTCAAAGACGTACGATGGCATTCCCGACGCATGAACCCTGCACACTTTCTGCACGGCAAGCTTAGCTCATCCGCAAACTACGCCCTCCTTGGGTATCTCGACTTTTTCCTGGCCACCTTCTTCGAGCGCAACATCCTGCGTGGCGTCGCCGTTCTCCTTCACAGTCTCAATTCTCTCCTCGACACCCACCGCCTCCTTCTCCTTCTGTTCCTTCTCCGCCTCAAGCTTCGCCAGGTCCTTCTTGCTCAACCTCAACGAACCCTTCTCATACGCCTCTTTCGGTAGAGGTCGCACTCGAGATTGACACACCCAGAATGGACGTTTGCATCGCTTGACAGCTTCCATGCTCGACTCTGTATTCAGCTCCGCTGCCTCGGTCTCAGCAGCAGTCTCGCCTCTAGCTTCTTCGAATTCCGCCGGATTCTTCTCGTAGGCCAGCAGACCCTCTTTCACGGCTTGCTCGGTCAATGTGAGCACATTCTCGTAGGCATCCAGATCGCCTGGCCGACATCTTGCGAGCGCATCGCGGACGGTGTGGTGTGTTCCAACCAGTGATCGAAGGATGTGGAAGCAATGCGGTTGCATGGCTGTGAGGTTCGGGTCTGTACACTTCTCTTTCTTGCCGCCATTGCCCTTCTTTGCTTCAGCTCGCTTTTGCTTCTTTGGAGGTGGTGGACCTTCTCCGTCTGGTAGACTCCGCTTCTCGCCGAACTGCGGTTCTGACACATGGGCGGGCAGCGGGTCGGATGGCAGAAAGAGAGGCTCTCTTTTCGGCGGATCCTGTCGAAGGACGTGCTCGTGGATGATGTCGAGATATCGTCGCAGCACCGCATCGGTTCGGTAGCCTCCTTTTCCATCACGACCTCGCCAGTATTCGCGTCCTTCTTCGCCGACTGGAGGTCCTGGTGCAAAAATAGACGGATCGTAGAGGTTGCCTTCCGCGCTCATCACAGCGTCCGCTCCGGTCGCATCCAGACACTTTTGCAAGTCTTCGTATTGCAGAATGTTGCCATTGACGAACATGACCGTGTCTGGCGGGATGTTGTCTCGAATGTACCTCAGAATCGTCCAGTCCGCCAGTCCAGTATTATGACCCTTCTGGTCTCGCTGCCTTCCATGAACCGTGATGATACTCGCGCCCGCGCTG
Source organism: Zymoseptoria ardabiliae STIR04_1.1.2 (assembly GCA_000223765.2). Lineage (NCBI taxonomy): Eukaryota > Fungi > Ascomycota > Dothideomycetes > Mycosphaerellales > Mycosphaerellaceae > Zymoseptoria > Zymoseptoria ardabiliae. Next base: position 94,743 of record AFIV01000169.1, on the reverse strand, counting down.
AGTATCATTTTCGCGTACTCCAAGCTCTTCTCCTTCGTCTCCAAGATCCTCATCTTCGCCGTCACAGGAATGTCCAGATTCTTGTGCAGCGTATTGATCAGCTTGTAGATCGTGTCCCAATCCTCCTGCAAGAATGCTCCGTAGTGTCCTCTCTTTGCAATTCCTTGCGGGCACCCCAAATTCAGATCCACCGCATCACAGTACGGCTGAACGATCTTCGCCGCTTGCAACAACACGTCCGGCTCGTTCGCACAGAACTGCACGAACAGCGGCCGGTCCATCTTCGGATTGCCATCGAGATATGCATCCTCCTCGCTGATTGTCTTTTGGTGTTCCGAATCACCTCCCGGCGCAGGCAGCACGAGCGGCGGCTTTACCGGTTCGAAATGTGACGAGCGGTATTTTGGCGAGTCGATGAAGAGCTTCGCATGCAGCATGGGAGAGTATGCGAGGACTGTCGCCCGGAGGTCCGGAGGGAGGAAAGATCGTGTGAGGAGTCGCCAGGCGAACTCAGACTGGTCGACCATGGGAGCGACGACATATTTCGGCGAGCCGATGCTCTCGTAAAAGGCTCGGCCGTGGAGTTTGGTGGGAGTCATGGTTGCGTAGAGTCGTGACGAGAAGATCGCGGGAGTGGCAGTGTGTGGGGTGGGAAGTTGAATTGTCTGAGCAGTGAGCAAGCACGTGAGACGACGACCGAGTTTCTCCCACATCCAGTGTTGATGTCTTCGTGTCGTGGCGAGTGAGATGGTCAATGGGAGAGGGAGATTCGTCCGTCGACATCGACAAAATTTGGACTGGCGCGGCTAAACTTTGAACCTTGTCTGCAGCTTGCATTGACCACCTCACTCTTCGATTTGCACTCACGTCAACGCATCGACGAACTTCGCGTAAGCCTCACTTTTCTTCAGTAAGCATACCTGTTGTAAATGCGGAGATGGTGTGATGGATGTTCCCTTCGTATTCATTGAAGGTAGGCAGGGGCTCCAATGGTCAAAACCTGGCCGCCGCCCTTCTCTTCTTTCTGATTCCTTTCGTCCTCAACCCGATCAAGGAGAAACACCCTCCTCGCACATTGATCAGAGAAAAAGTCAAGAACATCAACTTTGCTCTCCAAACAGCACCCAAGATGTTCCCTCAGAATCTCCTCTTCTCCACTGCGGCCTTCAGTGCCCTGCTCTCTGGAGTCCTCGCCGCCTCGAAATACCCTTACGACACCGACTTCTGCCACCCGGTCCCGGCAACTTGGGCAAGTCCTCCTGCCACGTCAGGTTACTTTGTATCGCGTTGTTGTCTAATACCCCTTTGATGTTCAGGAAGGCTATGGTGTAAGAGTGCAACCCTGCAAGAATCCGCCAGACCTCTACAACTGGTTCGACGAGCGCGTGACCTGCGCAGAGCGATGTCCTTCGAGATGCCCGAAATGCGGAACCCATGACGCGACGACTGTGGGATGCCTGGACAGCTGGGTTGAGAATGACGTGCATATTCTGAGGTGTTTCTGCGGTGGTAGTCCGGGCACGTGGACTCCTGTTGGATGTCGTGAATAGTGATCGCGACTGGGTAGGTACATTTTAGACCCGAATCTCACTTCAAGCCGACCTCATTGCACAGACGACGTCCAGCAGAGACTCCGATAGGCTCGGCAAGAGGCGGAACAAGTGCGTGTCCATACGGACGAGCTGAAGGCGAATGGGAAGTGGCATCGCCGCAAATTGCAGAGGGGAGGAGTGTTGGCGGTGAGGGTCAAGGCAAACGCTTCCTTGACAGGCGTGCGAGCGTCTTGGATACGAGAATATAATCGCTGCTTTCTTTGGTGTTTGGTGTAAGATTGGTCCTAGGTCGGGTTAATAATGTATAAGAATGCTGTGGACTGGAGTACGAATTGAGCAGTGAAGCAAGCACGTGAGGCGTCCGGAGTCCTCCTGCACGCGGCAACAGCTTCGTTCGATTCTTGAGAACTGAATTTAAAGGTATGGTGGAAGAGGAAGAGGTGAGCGTTGTCCCGACCGTGAATCTCAAAAACAGTATCGTCGCGGTTAAACTTTGACCCCTGCATCCCATTCGGGCTGTCCTGACTTCACATCATCTTTCACTCTCACACTCCACACAACTCCGCGAGTACACAATGGGTCTCGACTGCCATCAGCTAGTAACCCGACGTATGGTTGGCGAGGAGATCTGGAACGCCTATCCGAAGAAATTCCACCACCACTTCGAGCCTGACATCGCATCCATACCCGAGCACAAGTACGATCAAACCTTCTGGATCGTGCAATGTGCCCTTCGACAGATCGAGTATTCCTGGGACTGGTCTATTGCCGACTTGCGAGACCAAGTGCTTGACTACGACGGTCCAATGGACGAAGACGTATTCGCAGGTATACAGGCCCAGCTCCAGCGTGCCCAGGAAGAGGCGACGAGATTACACGTGGATACAGGGGCATTGGAGGGCAAGGTAGAGCTGGTTCTCGACATGCGGCCGCTTCGCTCGCCGGAGGAGAACCGGCAAGTGACTATTGTTCGGGTGCGGGTTACAAGAGAAAGAATCGTTCAGCGGCTGTGCGACCAATACAAATTGGCGTGTAAGTGGGCTAGGGGAGACTTGCACGTATTCGGAACCAGATATCGATGGGGTATATTTGGACTGGATCCAGGAGCGGTCGATTGGTGGGCGCGGATGTTACACATTCCAAATAACATCCGTCTCCAGTCTTTGGGACTGATGTCTCGAGGACGATCCTACGCGCAGTGGTGATGTGACGATTTGAGGCCAAGAGGCAGTCGAAAAAGAAGACGGACACTCAAGAGGCGCTGCCAGCCCTGGCAACTAAAAGCCTTTTGGACTCGAAACCTCCCTCAGCAGACTCTCCGCTACCGCATGCGGCTAGTACGTCGCTACATCCGAGCCCACTCGTGACGTTTCGACCAACCTCAGGCAACCGTAAGACACACTTTATGCAGTTCACCTGCTGGCGCACCCAAACCCCTGCTCTGGCCCTCCCGAGTTCTACGTGCTCGTCGATATTCAGCTTTCTTCCTCCAGCCATCCTCTTCCCTACACCACACCACACCTCTTTCTCATCTTCACCACCCACACTCTGCGCATATCAGCCAAACATGCTGGTCCTCCCAACCCTCCTTGCGCTTTTGCTTGCGCTGGCACAGGGCCTCGAGATCAATCATTCCCCACTCAGCTCGTCAGGCGCAAACACCTCCAACTCCTCCGACGTCGACACTTCCACCGGCTTCAACCTCATCACTCCCGCCGTCAACTCGACAATCGCGCCACTCACCGAGTCACCCAACGATCGAAACTCAGACCGGGACTCCTTAGGCGGATACGCTTGCGACAACGACAACGAATGCTCCACGACTTGTCCACGTTGGCTGTACGAATACTGCATGGCCGAAATCCTGGACGACTTCACGCCGTACACCGCGTGCCATTGCATCCCTAGGATCTTCGCGGGCGATCGCGGCTTCGTGTGGGTCAACGGCACGGGGGTCGTGAAGGTGCAGGCTGTTGGGGTTCAGACTGTGCGCATAGGCAGGAGGGGTAGACGAGAAGGCTTGTCGAGATTGTCTATCGAGACTGTTCAAGCGTGATGGCTATGGCGGCGGATTAGTGGAGAGCCAGACTCTGGCTTTGGACGTGTTGGTACCGCTCGACGCACGTTTGGGCTGCGTTGGTTACAACCCTGCGACTTGTGTATCCTGCGTTGGAAAGTCATGATACCCGCTTTGGGATGAATTCGTTGGAAATGGGGAAAGCGTTGTCGCCTCAGGTCTGTTCTATTACTACACTATGCTCGACGATTTGCAAGCGCATTGTGCCGACTCGGGATCAACTCATCCACCTCCTCCACAAACGACAAAACCGGCCAATCCTCCCCATCAATCCATCCCAGCCCCATCGACCCATACGCCGCGGCCGCCATACTCACTCCAAACACCTCCTCCTCTTCCTCAGACCCCTCCAACATCGCGGTGTTCATACCGAGTCCCTCCACAACGCCGCGGAACGCCACTCGAGCTGCACGCGTCCACGCGCCGCTCGCGATGACGACAGACACATGCGCCGGCGTAAACACATCGCCACCAATGCGCTCGACTCGACGCTCGATGTGCGATCGGACTTCCGCGGTCCACTCTTCGCTCAGCTCCAAGACGTGGTCGAGGTTCGCGACCTTTAAATCTCGGTGGAATGTCCAGTATACGTTCACGGCTTGACACTTTCTGCTTTCCTGGGTCCAGAATAATAGTCCGACATTACTCATGTGCACCACCAGCACCATTTGCTCGGGATTCGCGCACTCTGTATACCATCGAGACCACGTCGTCGGCGTGCTGAGGCGCATCTCGCACACATGTCGTTTCGCGCTGCGGATCTGTTCCAAGCGCATTGGTGGCCCGAAGCGTCGCCGCCCGGACCGTTCAGAGGTCCGATCGGGTGGAAACCGGCCGCACGCACGACTTGCTGGAGGGAGATGAAGATGTGGGCGAACAGGATTCCCTCTTTGTCCGAGGCGAAGCGAGCGCGCCCGAGTTGTGAGTCAGAACCGATGTAGTAGGGGAATGGAGCGTCCGTCAAGAGGAATCGTAGATCGGAGACGACCACGTCTGAAAGCACGTTCTTCGTGAAGGCGACGTTGTATTGGGACTTGAGCCGTTCCAGGGCGTGGTCCTTGGTCTTGAGCACCGCTTCGACTAATGATTTGAGGTCGAGGACGGATTGTAAGTCTCCGATCGCCACGGGATTCTCGGTTCTGTCCATCCAGTCCGGAAATTTTCCTTTGAGCGCAACGTCTTCCGCCCAGTCGAACATCTGGCGCATGGTTTGTCTGTAGGCAAAACTCCCTCTTTCGTTCACGAGTCCTATGACCGAGCCATCGGAAAGAGACACAGAGCCGATGACTCGATCGGGTGTAAAGTCGAGTCCAAAGACGGGTGGCGAAGGCGGGATTGAGAGCGACTGTTCGGTCGCAATAGGCCCAAAATTCTGAGGGAGGGGGTCGAGCTCAGCATCGTGTCCCGACCACCAGTCATCGTCAGTCTCGTCGCAGTCCTTCGGTCCCGCCTCGCCAGCAATCAAGTCTTCTCTGCAATGCAGCAGCACGTATTCGCCTCGCTCGCCATATCCCGTGAGGTCCACAAAATCCAAGAGAGGAGAAAGATCAGAGACATCCGGATCCATGCTTGTAATCATCCCACCGGCAGCGGCCGCCATGCTGGAGTCGAACGTCTTGTCCCTCTCCCATTTCCCCAGTCTATTCGAAGTACTATCGAGCATCGTCAAATTCATCTCGAGCCCCACCGCAATATCGCGCAAAGCACCCCGTGCCTGCTCCCACCAGAACCCGCCATTCGTGATGATGGACACATTCGCCGTGGCATTCTCCCGATGTCTCGCATGCCTGACGACATCCTCGATGCCGCGACGGACTGCTGGGACCCATCCCGTATGATCGCTGCCCAAGTTTCGAAAGTAACTCCAGTTCTTGTCGATCCAGGAACTGCGGATGAAACTCCATTTTCGGTTCTGAATTTGACACCGTTTGATTCCTTCCGCCCATATCAGTACCCCTTCACTGGACATGTCTGCCACTACGACCACTTCCTCTGGTCTGGCGCACGTCGTGATTGGTCGTAGATATATATTAGGCGGTATGATGACATTTTCGTAGTAGAAGTCTCCTGAGTGATAGCTGGTCTCGCATATTCCGCCCGAGGCTTTGCAGACTGCCCACGTGGGCGCTCCGACGGGCATGCCTCGCCCGCAGACGTACTGGCGGAGGTCAAAGTCGTCATTTTCTCCAACTTTGCATGGTCGGAAGTGCGCGAGGTTGGTGGCTCGGCAGAAGGCCCACGAGAGCTGGAGAATCATCTTCGAATGCGCTTCCCAGTGGGCGGCCGGCTCCTTCACGATGCGCTGTCGGTGTCCATTGTCGTCCATTGTCCAGGCAGGCGGCCAGTCGGTGAAGAGGAAGCCGGGCTGCGATATCACCACTTGGGGTCGAGTTTCGGTGATTTTGACGTTGTGTTCTGCCTCCAGCACGTTCAGAGCCAGATATTTCGCTGTGGCCACGGCATTGGCAAGAGCTGTCATGTTCACAACCTCCTTGAGATCGCCATGGATGACAGGGTATTCAGGATCGTGCACCCAATCCGGCAGCGTCTCCCTCAGCGCAGCGTCTTCCGCCCAGTCAAGCATTTTGCGCATTGTCTCTCTGTACCAGTGTCCGCCTTGCGAAGCTACGAGTCCCACGACGCAGCCATTCGGAAGCGATGCAGAGCAGACGACGCCGTCGAGGGTGAAGTCGATACCGAAGACGGGCGGAGGAGGAGCCGGAACGGAGTCGTCGAAGTCGTATTCGTCCCAGAGTGAGGTTTTGGCGAAGGTGAAGGGGATGAGGAGGAAGAGCAGCACTAGCATGGCGCATAGGTTGCGCATTCTCGCGGAGTGTCGAGTCTGAGTGATCGAAGGCTGATGCCGCAATATGCTGAAGACTGCGCCAGATCGGGCGTTTGAATGTTGGTGCAGAGCTCGAGGCCACGTTTGCTGGTGAGAAATGCTAAGCGAACCGGAAGCCTGAAAGTGCCCGGGCTAGAGGAAAGGAAGTGAAGTGAAGATAGAAGTCGAAGCCGCCTGCCTTACCTGACGACTCCCCTGCGTGCAATGAATGTGTGCGTTTCTGCAGTCGAAAAGCTGTACATACCATTTGTCACGCGACACGGCAGCTTACCGACTATCTTCCCTCTCGTTGTGCCACGGCTCGCGTTTTGTGCGCTGCGTTGATGAATTGAGGATGATTCTGTTCGCTGCTGCATCCGTGACTTGTCCTCATGCTTGTCCCGCGCCGGGAGACGCTGAATGGTGTGGTCTTGACATTGGGATTGTTAGGTTGCTGCTTCATCGAGGATATGTTGATCGTGTCGAAAGCTGGAATGGGGTCATATTGGGATCGGCCGCCGACTGCATCGCCATCGCAGCGTGTTGTTCGCGTTTCGCTCCTGCTCCGACGACGCAGCGTCATGGCCGGGTGAGGAACTCACATCAGAACACTTTTGCGCTCCGCCGTTGCGAAGAATTGTGGTCCAGCTGGAACCTTGGGCTTGTTGCCAGGCTGAGACCGTTGGAACGGGTCATGTTGATGTCGCCTGCTCTTTCCATCATCCTCTTGCGGCACAACCTCGTGTGTCATGCTCCGACATCATCATCGCAATGACCTCATCCTCTCCATGGGTGTGATGAGGCTGATGGAGGGTTTGCCGGGGTAGAGGAGAAACTCTCTCATCGTACGACCACAAACCCATCGCAACCTTGGGGAACCTTGGATCAACCTCACTCGTCATCTTCTCACCTCACATGACCACACACACACACACACACACATGACCCGATGGATACCACGTCGCACCGTCTCCGCATCGACTCCGCCATGCCACACGATAGGCGCTCGAGGGGACGACGGACGAGGATGTTGTGCGCTCGGCGAATGGAGCCAGTTGCAGGGGGGTCATGTCATTGGCTCGGCGGCTCCGCTGTCAGGTACGCCAATCAGCGTGGAGATGGCCCTGAATTGTGAAACTTGCGATGCATTCCCGCGGGTGTGTGCGTTGCTTTGGTGTTGGCGCCGAGGGGCTTGAGGGGAGAGGTAATGGTCGAGTAAGAAGAGAGAAGAGGACGCGGAGAGGGAAAATGTCGTCCCGTCTGATCAGAGATGCGACGTTGGATCCATCTGCACCCGACAACGACGACGGTAACATCCACCTCGAGACGAGAACACTCTCATCATCAATACCATCATCGGGTTGTGTTCCTATTCTTGCCTCTTCCATCCGCTCGCTTCACTCGGCCCAGCCCTTCCTTCCCCTTCCCCTCTAGCGGGAACACGGACATCGGCCAAATCCAATCTCTCAACGAGCAACCCGACAGACTTCCCGGTTCTCTCACACTCTTGCTACACCCAACTTCACTCCTTCATCTCCGCCACTCGCGCAACCTTCACTTTGTCGCAGCGCATCCTTCTCCTGGGTCGACACCGACGACATTAATTGTATAATACCAGAATCGCATCTTGGATCGCCACGACACGACACGACATTCCCACGGGAACACTTCCACCGACTCTCCCCGGGCAACGCTACCCTAGGACGACGGACGGTTGTGGCTTGCGTGGCGGGCAATCTTGAACGGACGGGACCCACAGGACGGACTCACGACAATTCCAATCAAAACGAACGGACTCAGGTATCCGCCACTTTCTTCCTTTGCACAGAGTCACCTCGACGACAATCATCGAGAATACAGTACAATGCCGCCGCCGTGAATGGCATTGTATTGTCAATCCGACCACCTGATCCAGCAATCGCCTTCTTTGAATTGCATTCTTCCGTCATTCACTCTTTTGGGCCACACTTAAGGACGCGCCCATCTGGCTTTCGCGCGCGCGTCGAGCAAATACCAGACAGACATCTTGAACCCACAACCTCTTTGCCACTCATTTCAACAACACGAAAGTCATCACATCGACTACCGAACCCGACATCACTCCCGCCGATTCTCCACCAGAATCCAACAAAGCCTTTCCCGCGTGGCCTCGGGGCCTCTAATTGCCTTCCGTTCTTGGGCGGATCGACCTCCCCTATCCGCGCGACTCTTTGTCCTCCGCACGGGCCATTCACGGAAACCTCTCATCACAGTCGCTGGACGACTCGCCTCCTCCCCGTCATGGCCTTTCTCCACCACGACCATCGCTCACATTCTCATCTTCACGCCCGCGGGCTCACACTCCCTTTGGATGCCGGACGACAGGACGACCGAATAATGGCACCTCGAGATGCGCACTCATTACCGGACGCGATGCCCATTCCACGACCGATCGTGACGGATTTCGGCGATGCGATGAACCTGAGCGCCGCCGCGTCGCCTTTCTCCCATGGACTGAATGGCGTGGATCAGTACATGAATTATTTGTTTGCGAATGCTATTGTCGGGTCATTTCTGGTCCTTCTTGGATTGACATTAATATACCGATGGATCAAGATGGGAAATGCGCATATGCGGCATCTATTCACGATGAACCGGGATTCGGACCAGAGATATTTCATGCACAATCATGGAGAGTTCTGGCCGAAGGTGAAGAGATCCATCCTCTATGCGCCGTTGTGGAGGAATCGGCACAACAAGGAGATTCAGATTACACAGGCCGTCACCATTGGAACGTTGCCATCTCGATTTCATACGGTACTCTTGCTGGCGTATGTCCTCAGCAATATTGCCTACTGCCTCGCTCTGGACTGGACGAAGCCGGATTATGAGGTGGTGGCTGAGCTGCGCGGACGAACTGGAGTACTGGCTGCATTGAACCTCATCCCAACGGTCCTCTTCGCATTGAGGAACAACCCATTAATACCACTATTGAAGATCTCCTACGACACATTCAACCTCCTTCATCGATGGTGCGCAAGGATCATGGTATTCGAGAGTATCATCCACACCATCATGTGGGCGGTCAATGCGGTCAAGGCGGGAGGATACGATGAGATTTCCCTCTCGCTGTCCACCAGCATGAGCTACACCTGGGGAATGGTCGGAACGGGACTGTTTACCTTCATGGCATTGTCGGCGTTTGGACCGTTGAGGCATGCTGCGTACGAGACGTTCATCAACTCGCATCGACTGATGGTTTTGGTGTCGATCATGGCAGTGTACCTCCACCTGGATCTGGCCAACCTCCCGATGCTGCCGTATGTGCAGTTGAGTCTGGCGCTCTGGGCTGCGGAGGTGGTGTGGAGGATAGGAAGGATTCTCTACCACAACGCGAGCCGGAAGAGAGGATTGACGAAAGTGACGGTGGAGTGGCTACCGAATGACGCCTGCCGGGTGACATTCGAGTTGTCAAGACCGTGGAAGTGGAGGCCTGGATGTCATGTGCATGCGTATATCCCTACGCTCGCATTATGGTCCAGCCATCCCTTCTCCATCGCTTGGGCGGAGAATCGCTCCGAAGGAGCACCGATGGAGATTGAGATGGAGAAATTCGACAAGATGCCCGCATCCTCAACAGGCATCTTCGACCCGGCCGCCGCGCAGAGGAACAGCCACTTTGGCGCACGATCCTCCGTCTTCGCCTCACCTCTGCGAAACTCCGTCGCCGCTCCTCGGACATCCGTCTTCGCCCAACCCGTCCGCTCCTCCCACTACATGTCCCCTATCGCCGAATCACCCACCTCTTCAATCCACAAACTCCCCAAACTCGCGCCCACCACGACCCTCACCCAAACGACATCCCAAACCTCAACGCACGACCACCCCACCCCGGACCTCACCCTCCCCCGCGACGCAAACGTCACCTCCGTCTCCCTCGTCATCCGCGCCCGCACCGGCATGACCCGCCACATGTACAACCGCGTGGCCGCCAGTCCGACCCGCTCCTTCACAACCTGGGGCGCCATCGAGGGTCCATACGGCGGGCATGAATCCCTCTCCTCCTACGGCACCGTCATCCTCTTCGCGGGCGGGGTGGGAATCACCCACTGCATCGGATACATTCGGCACCTCTTGTTGCAATACCAAGCCGGCACGACGTCCACCCGAAAAATCCTCCTCGTATGGTCGGTCCCCACCACCGAATCCCTCGAATGGGTCCGCGCCTGGATGGACACGATCCTCCGCATGGAGTGTCGGAGAGAAGTCCTCCGCATCCAACTCTTCGTCACGAAACCGCGACATCGAGGAGAGGTCGTCAGCTCGACGGGAAGCGTGCAGATGTTTCCCGGCCGGTGTAATCCCACGACGATTTTGATGAGGGAGGTCCCCGAGCGGATCGGAGCGATGGGCGTGACGGTCTGTGGACCGGGTGCGTTTGCGGATAATGTGCGGTCGGCGTGTCGGAGTGTGGTGAGGGAGGTGCAGTTGGATTTTGTGGAGGAGGCTTATACTTATTGAGGGGGATGATGAGAGGGGAGATGGATTCTTTTTTTTTTGTTGATTTTGTTGCGCTTGAGCGAGCATTTTCTGGATTTGGAGATCTTCCTGCTTTGAGCAGAGGGGTGCATTGGAGAGTACAGTTGCATACGACAGAACGAGAGTTGAGAGCAGACGAGTAGTGAGCAGCGAGCAAGTGAGCGAGAGAAGCTCTTAACAGCAGATGTTCAGTATCTTGGACAGAATTTGAAAGGAAAAAGAATGACCCTTCTCTCTACCTCACTCATATCACGCTCGTCGTTAAAACACGTCTTCTTCATATCAAATAATGTTCTCCTTTCCTGTTGCCCTCTTCTTCCTGCTGCCCTCTTTCTTCGTTCGTGATCGTGATCTAGGAGTTTATCATGCAAAGTTGAACCATCCAATGGAAAGAGTGGAAGACATTAGGAGAAGGATTTAAATATAGCAACAGAACGGAACCCTCGTTCTGTTTTTGGGTGGGTTTTTCGAGGGACCATTCTTTGGGCCGGCATTCCCTTGCGTCCGTTCGGTGACGATTTCGGAACCGGGAGCGCTTTTGCTTTTGCTTTTGCTTTTGCATTGACCCGAGACCGAGGGACATCAGGTAGTCTACCCTTGTGCGGTGGGAAACATTGAATAACCTCATTCGTGCTCTCACTTCAATACACCGGGGACGATACCTTACCTAGTTCTCGGCTGACTGGGCCGCTTGCTTCTGCTCACCTCAATTGCATTGCATTGCATTGCACCGCATTCCCTACACTCCGTCATACCCCCAGCAGCCAAAGCGCCAGAAACCCCGCCAAGCCAACATCTCGAGTTCGACGAACCATCACGAAGGGAAACCACCACGACGACACCTCACCCTCTCACACACAGAGCGCACGAGAACGTATCCGTACCACCTTCCATCCGCATCCCTGATGCCCTCACAATGGCGGACCACCTGCCCCCCGAACTCTCCGCGCAACTGCGCCAGCTGGACATCGACCTCGAAGAAGGCGACATCACGCGCAAAGGATACGAGAAGAGGCGGGCGATGATTCTGGCGCAATTCCTCCCCGCGACGAATCATGCGCCGCAAGACGACGGCAGGACGGGGAGTATGCTCAGCCACGCGCAGGCGCAACAGCAGTTGTCACAAGGAGGAGGAGGTGGAGGAGGAGGGGGGCATTCGAGACAGACGAGTCGGGGGAGTGTCATTCCCGCGGGACCGTTTACGCAGGATTATTCGTCAGGAGGGGGGGATGGGTTTGGGGGACAACAGCAATATGATGGACGGGGAGGGGAGGGGTTCGAGCCGCCGAGCCAGGTGCAGCGGTTTCAAGAGCAGCAATTGGGAATGGCGCCGTCGCCGAGGGGGCAGCCTTCACTGCAGTTTGCTCAGCAGTCGCAACGGCAGAGTTCGTTCAGTATGCTGCAACCTGCTCCGCAAGGGAATCGGCCGGGGAGTAATCACAGTCGGTACAGTTCGATGGTGAGGGATGATTATGCGTTCAATCCGGATGCGAAGACGCCCGGAGGAGGGGGATGGGGAGGCAGTGAGGCGGGGAGCAGGATGAGTACGATGCTGGATTCACAACAGGGATACTTTTCGGATTTCGCGGGACAGCAACTCGCGGATCAAAGGCCGCGGGAGAGCTATGGTGGGCCGCAGAGGTATAGCATGGGCGAAGCTTTCTCCCCGACGGCGATGATTCCCCCTCCGTTGATGAGGGATGATCTACCGAGTGCGCATGTGCATCAATTACCACTGGAGCCGAGGGATGTGCCGTTCGCCGTGCACGACCCGCACAACAGCAGCATTCCCATGTCGAAATTCGACAATATCGGAGCGGTACTGCGACATCGCGGGAAAATGCAAGCCCGTCAACCGGCGTACTGGGTCCTGGATTCAAAGGGAAAGGAGACGGCGAGCATCACCTGGGATAAATTCACCTCCCGCGCGGAAAAAGTCGCACAAGTCATCCGAGACAAGTCGAATCTCTACCGCGGCGACCGCGTGGCTCTCGTCTACCGCGACACGGAAGTGATTGAATTCGCCATTGCGTTGATGGGCTGTTTCATCGCGGGGGTCGTGGCCGTGCCGATCAACAATGTCAACGACTATCAGAAATTATCCCTCCTCTTGACCACCACGCAGAGTCACCTCGCCCTCACGACGGATAACAACCTCAAAGCGTTCTCGCGGGACATTTCGAATCAGAAATTGAAGTGGCCGACGGGCGTGGAGTGGTGGAAAACGAATGAGTTTGGGTCCTATCATCCGAAAAAGAAGGATGGAGATGCACCCCTGCAGGTTCCGGATCTGGCGTATATTGAATTCTCGAGAGCGCCCACCGGGGATTTGAGAGGGGTGGTGCTGTCGCATCGCACGATTATGCATCAGATGGCATGCTTATCCGCAATGGTGGCGACGATTCCGACGACTTCGGCCAAGGATGTGGATACTTTTTCGAGTACACTGAGGTCGACGGATGGGAGTTATATCGTCAATCGAGCGGGACGGCACGAGACGATTATGAGTTATCTCGATCCGAGGGAGAGTTGTGGACTGATTCTGGGGGTGTTGTTGGGGGTTTATGGTGGGCATACCACCGTCTGTTTTGAGAGCAAGACGGTCGACACGCCGGGGTTGTATGCTCATTTGATCAGCAAGTATCGCGCGACGATCATGGTGGCGGATTATCCTGGGTTGAAGAGAGCGGCGTATAATTACCAGCAGGACCCCATGGCGACGCGGAATTTCAAGAAGAATATGGAGCCGAACTTTTCCAGCGTCAAGATTTGTCTGATTGACAGTCTGACGGTCGACGCGGAATTTCACGATATCCTGGCGGATCGATGGTTGAAACCGATGAGGAATCCTCGCGCGAGGGAACTCGTCGCGCCGATGTTGGCGTTGCCGGAACACGGCGGGATGATCATTAGTGTGAGGGACTGGTTGGGAGGGGAGGAGAGGATGGGTTGTGATCTCACGCTGATGAGGGAGGAGGAAGATGTCGAAGGGGACAGTGACGACAATGTCCCCGAGAGTCCCTCGACGGCGAATAATTACACCAGTCTGCTGGATAGCACGCATTCGGGAAAAGGACGCAAGGCGGTTGCGTCGTCGCAGAATAAGAGGGGACGCACGGAGTTGAGGGAGGTTCTCCTGGACAAGGAGAGTTTGAAGACGAATGAGGTGGTTATCATCGCGATGGGCGAGGAGGCGGTGAAGAGAGCCAATGAGCCGGGAACGGTGAGGGCGGGGGCGTTTGGGTATCCCATTCCGGACGCCACACTGGCGCTGGTGGACCCGGAGACGAATTTGTTGTGTGCTCCGTTCACGGTGGGCGAAATCTGGGTCGACTCACCGAGTTTGAGTGGAGGTTTCTGGGCGCTGCCGAAACATACCGAGACGATTTTCCACGCGCGGCCGTATCGATTCGTCGAAGGATCCCCGACGCCGGTATTGGTGGAGCCGGAGTTCCTCCGCACGGGACTGTTGGGTTGTGTGATTGAAGGCAAGGTGTTCGTCTTGGGGCTGTACGAAGACCGGATACGACAGCGGGTGGAATGGGTCGAACACGGCGCGCACGAAGTGGAACATCGATATTTCTTCGTCCAACACCTCGTCGCGAGCGTGATGAAGACGGTGCCGAAGATTTACGACTGCTCCGCCTTTGACGCGCACGTCAACGGGGAGTATCTCCCCATCATCCTCATCGAGACGCAAGCGGCGAGCACGGCGCCGACGAATCCCGGTGGTCCGCCGCGACAGCTGGATATTCCTTTCCTGGACTCGTTGAGTGAACGGGTCATGGAGGTGCTGTATCAGGAACATCATCTGCGGGTGTACTGTGTCATGATGACGGCGCCGAATACGCTTCCCCGGGTGATCAAGAACGGGAGGCGGGATATCGGGAATATGCTCTGTCGGAAAGAATTCGACAATGGGAATTTACCCTGTGTGCACGTCAAATTCGGCGTGGAGCGCGCGGTGCAGAATTTACCCCTGGGCGATGATCCGGCGGGGGGCATTTGGAGTCCCATGGCCAGTCAGGTGAGGCAGGATATGTTGGCCATGCACTCGGATAAACAGTACTCCGGGGTGGATCACAGGGAGGTGGTGATTGACGACCGCACGAGCACGCCGTTGAATCAGTTTAGCAATATTCATGATTTGATGCAGTGGCGGGTGACGCGACAGGCGGAGGAGTTGGCGTACTGCACGGTCGATGGACGAGGGAGGGAAGGAAAGGGCGTCAATTGGAAGAAATTCGACCAGAAAGTCGCGGGCGTGGCGATGTACCTCAAGACCAAGGTCAAAGTCCAGCCGGGCGATCACCTCCTGTTGATGTACACCCACTCGGAGGATTTCGTCTACGCGGTGCACGCGGCCATGTGTCTCGGCGCCGTGGCGGTCCCGATGGCGCCCATCGACTCGAATCGCTTGAACGAGGACGCCCCGGCTTTGCTGCATATGATTGCCGACTTTCGCATCAAAGCGATTTGTGTCAACGCGGATGTCGATGCGTTGTTGAAGCAAAAGGTCGTCAGTCAGCACTTGAAGCAGTCGGCGTTGATCCTCAAGGTGAACCTCCCGCCGACGTTCAACACGAGTAAACCGCCGAAACAATCGCACGGATGTCGAGATCTGGGACTGACCATTCGACCCGCGTGGATCGGAGCGGGCTATCCCGTTGTGATTTGGACGTACTGGACGCCCGATCAGAGACGCATTGCGGTCCAGTTGGGGCATAATACATTGATGGCGCTGTGTAAGGTGCAAAAGGAGACGTGTCAGATGACGTCGACCCGGCCGGTGTTGGGGTGCGTGAGGAGTACGATGGGATTGGGATTCTTGCATACCTGTTTGATGGGCGTGTTTCTCGCCACGCCGACGTATCTCGTCAGTCCGGTGGACTTTGCGGGGAACCCGAATATCCTCTTCCAGACGCTGGCGCGGTATAAGATCAAGGATACGTACGCGACGTCGCAAATGCTGGATCACGCGATCGCGCACTCCGCGGGCAAGGGACTGCATCTGCACGAATTGAAGAACCTCATGATCGCGACGGAACAACGCCCGAAAGCAGACGTGTACAACCGCGTGCGCCTGGCGTTTGCGCACTCCGCGCTCGACAAGACGGCCATCAACACGATTTACTCCCACGTCTTGAACCCCATGGTCGCGAGCCGGAGTTATATGTGCATCGAGCCGATTGAACTGTACCTCGACCCGGCATCTCTCCGGCGAGGACTGGTGGTCCCCGTCGACCCGGATCAGGAACAATTCGCGTTGTTGGTGCAGGATTCGGGGATGGTGCCGGTGAGCACGCAGATCAGCATCGTCAACCCGGAGACGAATCGGTTGTGTCTTGTCGGGGAGTACGGGGAGATATGGGTGCAGTCGGAAGCGAATGCGCATTCGTTCTATGGGACGAAGGATGCGTTTGATGCGGAGCGGTTCAATGGACGGACGGTGGATGGAGACCCTGGGGTGCGGTATGTTCGCACGGGGGATCTGGGGTTCTTGCATAGTGTCAGTCGACCGATTGGACCCGGGGGGAATATGGTGGAGATGCAGGTGTTGTTCGTCCTGGGAAGCATCGGGGAGACGTTTGAGGTGAATGGCCTGCAGCACTTCCCGATGGATGTCGAGGCGAGCGTGGAACGATGTCATCGCGCGCTCGTCCGGGGAGGGTGTGCGATTTTCCAGGCCGGGAGTCTGTTGGTTCTCATCGCGGAGGTGAGGACGCGCGCCTTCCTGGCGAGTCTGGTGCCGATTATCGTCAACACGGTGTTGAATGAGCATCAACTCGTACTGGATATCGTGGCGTTTGTCGCGTTGGGGGATTTTCCGAGGAGTCGGTTGGGGGAGAAACAGAGGGGGAAGATTTTGGCGAGTTGGGTCAGTCGCAAGATGAGGACCATCGCGCAGTTTTCGATCCGCGACCCGGATGCTGAGGGGAGTGTGGGGACTGCGGTGCCGGAGGAGGCGGCGTTGGTGAGGAGGCATAGTGGCCCCGCGACGAATGGGAGTAGTGTGCATAATGGGTCGAGTTTGCGGCAGATGGAGAGTGCGCAGGAGTTATCTGGGCCGAGGGGTGGGGAGGAAGGGGGGTTGTTGCCGCCTATGCCGGAGGATCATCTCATGTTACAGACGCATCCGGCGGTGATGGGGAGGGGAGACGATGTGGTGACGCCGACGGGGGAGACGCCACGGCCGTTGGCGTTGAATACCACGTTGCAGTACTCGCCTGTCGACTTTTCGGCCACGCCGGGGGAGGGGGATGGAAGGGGTGCGCCGCCGCCGACGAGTGGACCGAATTGGGGACTGGGCGATGAGTTGGATCTCCCCACGCCGGATAGTTATGGCAAGGGGTTGATGGGCGAGGATGCGTTCCGGCATGGGTATCCGGAGTATCCCTCTGGGGATGCCGGGTATGATACCGAGAGTCCGGTGGAGATGCCTCGACCGTTGGGAGGGGGGTTGAGGGTGGCGAACGCGGGAGGGAGGAGGGATAGTAGTAGTAGTAGTAGTGAAGAGGGGTTGGGAGGAGAAAAAGGAGGGGATGATTGGGCGGGAGAGGCTTTGAGGGATTTGAGGATTGAGAAGTAGATGGATGGATGGGGGGATCATTGATGGGGGGTGCGTTTTTCTGGCATGGGGGTTTGGGATGTGCATGGCGATGTACGACGACGGCGTTTTTGATGGAGGATGGAGGCATGTGTGTACGTTCGAGGTTTGTGTGGCTGCATTTTCTCTGTGCACGTGGAGACTCTCCTATTACGCATGGCGATGAATTGATGGAGACTTTGGAGTCGGAAGTCGTTTTCCCTTCGCATTGCACTATGAGCAGCTGGGTTGGTACCTCTTTGCCGGATACTCCACGACCGAAGTGTCTATGTTCATTACCGAGCATGGAAAGGGATTGCATTTTTCTGATGATGAAAGGCATGTCCGCGAAGTCATGATCAACTGGAATCCGCTGCATCTTGCAGTCTTGAGCTGACCATTTCTTGCCACTGTAGTAGTCACACGATTCCGCAATGCTACACGGCGGTAGTGCACTGTCAGCCGCTTATGGCAGGTATGACCGACAGCCTTTGTTCGAAGTGAATGAAAATTCTTTGACGCTGACGCTTCCGGACACTGGTACATATTCCTTTCGGAGAGCCGATTTCTTCGCTGATCGTACATGAATTTACATCCAACTATCTTGGACTCTCTGCTTACCTCTCGTCGAGCACTCATCCATCCGATATGACGAGGACTATCCCAACCCCGGGCAGTAGCGGGAAGCGGAAGACCATAACCCGGAGCCCAGTTCCTAAACACCCGATCTCAGCTGAGGGACATGTGAGGCCTCCTCTTAAAGGCACGAGACGTGGACTGAGGAGCTCAGGCAAGACAGCAGGAGATCCAAGCAGCTCGGACGACTCCGATGACTCCAGCAGCTCAGACGAGGAAGACCCAGATGACTCGAACGATTCAGTAGAATCGGAAGACTTCGGCCCACCACTACCGCCAATAACATTTCCATGGCTCGTGGGCTATCCGCCGTACAAAGAAGATCCATCAACGACCTTCCCTGATCTCCCCCCGGAACTTAGGTCCAGAATCTACGAAATGCTCTTTCATGACGACGAGCAACACATCGCTTACTTCGTCGAGCCACCTCTCGCAACAGCTTACCCAATGCTCCGCTCAGAGATACTCCCCGAGTACCTCAAACTCGCCAAGCTCATCGTCATCGTCCGATCAAACTTCCAGTACGATGAAATCGCCTCGACGGTGCACTGCATCGTCAGGCAAGAAACCTCGTGGGAATGGGCCAACGACTACGACTTACCCGCGGGTAAAATCCACCTCCACCGCAACGTGAAGCGCAATCTCGACGCATCGAACGGTCTCAAGGAGCCGGTCTTTTACCATATCGAAGTGAGATCTTTCGACATGTCCCGCGTGATGGAGTCGACATGGCATTCTTTCGATGAGGAACTGCACCATTCCACATCCAAGACGGACTATCCTGGTCGACCCTTCCACTACGACGCATCGGTCACGTTGAAGTGGGATACGACTTCGGGCCTCAAAGTCTCCAAGGTCGACCCCTTTGGATTCAACGACGCCAACTTCCAGGGGGAGTGGGTGAGGAGGATCGCTTGTGAAGTGCGTGCTACTGCGTGGGAGATGGTGAAGAGGCCGGGCTTTTGCGGGTTCACGTTGAGGGACTTGAAGGATCTGGCGTGGTTGTTCCGGCTGATCGATTCGGAAAGAGATACGGAGCTGTGATGCTTGGTACGGAAGGTTTCGAGAGTTCGGCGGATGATAGCTCACTGAGAATGTGAAGTCTGTCGGTGTGATGATGAGGATTCTTTGAGAGGAGAGATGAGAATTGTCGATAGACTGCGGCGTCGATACAGTGTATAGACATGTGTATTCCAGTGTGTTGATGAAATATCCAGTGCATGCAGGCTTTGTTATACTTCGTACGTCGGGACTCCTTTCTCCGCACCACGGGAACGGGGACCCTTTGGCGGCCATGAACGACCTCCTCCATCTTGAACGATTTCTGGGTTTGACTTATATAGGAGGCTCCTCCTACGTTACCATACCGGCGACATACGCTCCTCCCTACCACTCTCGGATCTCGCCTCCAGGCCCGTAAAAGATCGGCGATCTCCACGCCTTTGCATCGACCGAAGCAGCACGAACGGCATCCTCGTCGATCTCGATGCCCAGTCCTGGACCTGAGGGCAACTTGATCATCCCATCCTTCACATCCCAGATCTCCGGATTCTTCGTATAGCTCAGCAGGTCCGCTCCATCCACATTGTAGTGTATCCCCAGCGGCATCTCCTGAATGGCAAAGTTGCCGCAAACCGCATCGACTTGTACACTCGCAGCCATCGCGATCGGTCCCAGCGGACAATGCGGAGCTAGAGCGACATCGTATGCCTCTGCCATGCGAGCAATTCGGAGCGTCTCGGAGATCCCACCGCAGTGACATATATCCGGCTGTAAGACGTCAACACACCTCCCCTCCAAGAACGGCTTCACATCCCATCGACTGTACAACCTCTCACCCAGCGCGATAGGCGTACTAACCAACCTCGCCAACTCCTGAATCCCCTCGATATTCTCACTCAACAACGGCTCCTCAATAAACATCACCCTCTCTCCTTCCAACAACTTCGCGAGTTGCTTCGCCATCGGCCTATGCACCCGTCCATGAAAATCCACACCCACATCCAACCCCAACCCCTTCACCGTCCTCACCCTCTCCACCGCAGCGTCCAACTTCCCCGGCGAATCCAACCACCCCAAATCCTCCGTCGCATTCATCTTCACAGCTTTAAACCCCTGGTCCACCCGTCCCTTCGCCATGACTTCCACATCCCCCGGCCGATCCCCTCCAATCCACGCATACACCTTCAATTCCGTCCTCACCTTGCCTCCCAACAGGTCATAAATCGGCACTCCCAATCTCCGCGCTTTCAAGTCCCACAACGCGATGTCGATGCCTGATAACGCGGACATGAGAACGGGACCCCCGCGGTAGAAACCTCCGCGATATCCGAGCTGCCAGATGTGTTCGATGTCGTCGGCTTCGAGACCGAGGAAGCGGGTGCGGAAGGCATCGAGGCAGCCTTCGACGGCTTCTGTGTGCCCTTCGAGAGAGGCTTCGCCCCAGCCGGTGTTACCGGAGGAGTCGGTGATTTTCACGAAGAGCCAGCGGGGTGGGAGGCGGAAGTATTCGATGGAGGTGATGAGCATTTTGGATATGATTCTTGGTTATGATGGCGATTGAACGGCCACAGGATGGTCGATGAGGCGAGGACAATGTGCCTTCATGAACGACTTACGAATGATTGAGACTGCGGGTCATGTACATGTATGTCGCTTGCATTTGACCCGAGGGGAAGGTAGAAGCGGAGAAATGTTCATACGGACGTGAACGACACGGGAAAAGTGCATTGTCGCATCGTCTTCCGCGCGGACGGCATCTCAACGATTGTTAGCGACATTGAGACTGCCTGACGTGGACTGTGGGATGGAGAAAAGGGAAAGGAAGAGGAGGGAAAGGGATATATATGTATATACCACTCCCAGCACGGACCCAATGATGACTTTCACGTTCACTTTCATGTGCGCGTCTTGCCCCACGTCTTTCAGAAATTCCATCTTGCAATCTCAAAAAATGTACATCGATATCTTTTCCCTCTTCACGACATCTACGGCCTCGCGGAAATGGTCAACAAACCGCATGCGCCTCGAGCCGGCAACAAAAAGAAGACTCCTGCCTCCGCCGCCGCACTGAACGAGGAAGACACGAGCTACATTGTCTTTGGCAATGAGAAACCCAGGAAACCGAAACCGACGAATACAGACGAGCCGCAAGCGAGTGGAAGCAAGGTGAAATCTGGCGCTGCTGGGACAAATGGCGCAGCTACAGAAGAGAAGAAGCCCGAGGAGAAGAAACCAGATCCCAAGATCCTCATTGGAGGCCCATCATGGACAGGCAAACTACCCATGACCCTCTTCAACGAGCACTGCCAGAAACAAAGATGGGAAAGAGTCGAGTATACAGTCCACCGTAACGGCCAAGGCTTCACAGGAGGCGTGATCATCAAGAAGAAGGATCCCAAGACCCACGCCTTGACTATTCTCCCACCAATCATGCCGCCCATAGACTACAACAAAGAGCGAGGGACACAAGAAACCGCGATCGAGGCGCGACATTTCGCTGCGGCGTATGCGCTCTTCCGTGTCAGCAACATGAAGAATATACACATGATGCTGCCGCCGAAATATCGAGATTTGTGGAAGGGAGACTTTCAGGATTTGAAGAGCGAGGCGACGGCGAGTGGGCAGGGATATTTGTATGAGGCGGATCCGTTTCTGGCGAAGAAGAAGCATGATGAGGCGATGGTCGCGAAGGAGAAGGCGAAGGTCGAAAAGGCGAAGCAGAAGGTCGAGGATAAGAAGTTGGAGGTTGTGAGTCTCGACGGGCAGGTGCAGAGTAAGCACGTTCTGAAAGGATGGATGAGAGTGCCCAAAGTCGAGATGGGATTGAGGACAAGGAGAGAGGTTGAACGATTGATCCGACAAGGAGGAGCGTGGAATCCGCATGAGGTGGTCTTGACTGCTGGGCAACGGAAAGACATTGTGGACGATCTGTCGAATATCGGCTTTCGCAGAAGTCACGCTGAAGAGGCTAGTGAGATCTGCAAGGATCGAGAGGAGTGTCTGGACTGGTTGCTCATTCATGTGCCGGAGGACGATTTGCCGAAGTGGACATTGCCGGACAACTATCTCGCGGGTGTAAGCCTGGCCAGTGGTGACATGAAGCGGGAGGGCAGATTGAAGCGACTCTCGGCCGCAGGATATTCCGCCGAGCTTTGCGCGGACGTGCTCGACTCTTGCAATGGTGACGAAGCTCGGACGGCAGAGATCCTGCAATCAAGACTGTTGGAGCAAGAGGCTATGCCTTCGACAAGCTCTACTGCATCGTACGAGATATGGGACGAAGAGCAGGCGACGCTCGAGGCGATCTTCGGCGATCGCTACACCAATCACGAAAGATTATGCACAATCACATTGGAATTGCAGACACCATCAAAACAACCGATCGTGCTCCGCGCTCGCCCTCCGAGCGATGGCTACCCGTCAGCACTGCCCGTGCTATCAGTCGATGCGGATCTTCCAGCATACGTCAAGCTCAGTCTTCTCAAGCAAGTCCTCACCGTGGCAAAGGAAGAGTACAGCGGAGAGCAAATGCTATTCAGCATCATCGACTGGCTGGAACAGGACATTCCTCGTGTGATTGAGAATCCCGGCAAGCTGAGCGAAGTCGCCAGTGCAACAGCTGCTTCCACCACAGAGCTTGCTCGTCCGCCTCGAGCGAAGAAACAAAGGAGACAACCTCACCCCATCTCGTGGAACTCCCAGAGTGGTGTCAGCCAGCGTCTACTGGATACTTGGAGGTCAAGACAATCGACTCCCGACCAGCAGCGAATGATGCAAGGGCGACAAGGACTGCCAGCGTGGAAATTGCAGGACGCTATCATTCGGTCGGTGACAGACAACCAAGTCACAATCATTTCTGGAGAGACGGGATCCGGAAAGTCCACCCAGTCCGTGCAATTCATTCTCGACGACCTCCTTGAACGTGGCTTTGGCGAGCAGGCGAATTTGATATGTACTCAACCACGTCGAATCTCAGCTCTCGGTCTGGCAGATCGTGTGGCCGACGAGCGATGTGGCAGAGTCGGTGAAGAAGTCGGATTTGCCATTCGAGGCGAGTCGAAGCAGAGGCAGGGCGTCACGAAGATCACATTCGTCACCACTGGTGTCTTGCTTCGAAGATTACAGACATCGGGAGGCAGCACTGATGATGTGGTGCGAAGTTTGGCAGACGTCAGCCATGTTGTCATCGACGAGGTGCACGAGCGCTCTCTTGATACCGACTTCTTGCTGGTGTTGCTGAGAGACGTGCTGAAGAAACGCAAGGACCTAAAGCTGGTGTTGATGAGTGCTACTCTTGACGCCAACACTTTTGAGAACTACTTTCGAGCGAGC
The DNA here is from genome assembly GCA_000223765.2 of Zymoseptoria ardabiliae STIR04_1.1.2. Taxonomy (NCBI): domain Eukaryota; kingdom Fungi; phylum Ascomycota; class Dothideomycetes; order Mycosphaerellales; family Mycosphaerellaceae; genus Zymoseptoria; species Zymoseptoria ardabiliae. Next base: position 71,215 of record AFIV01000169.1, on the reverse strand, counting down.
TCGACAGTGGGTAAGGTGGAGATTCAAGGACGGACGTATCCAGTGCACGACATCTACCTCGACGAGATCGTCCGCATGACTGGATTTGGCACTGTTGAGCCTGAAGATCCTACGGAGCCAGAGATCGCTCCGAATGAACCTCACTATCACGCCTCTGGCACTTCGACACCTACCTCAGCCCCTCCCAACATCGGCAACGCTCTACGAGCCGTCGGCACAAGAATCAACTATGAACTCATCGCACGAACAGTCGAACACATCGACCATCGTCTTGGCGACATCGAAGGCGGCATCCTCATCTTCCTCCCCGGTGTTGCAGAAATCGACCAAACTTTACGGGCCCTCCGCAGCATGTCCAATCTTCACGCCCTCCCTCTCCACGCCTCCCTTCAAAGCTCCGAGCAACGGAAAGTCTTCCCTCGAGCTCACTCGGGCATGCGAAAAGTCATATGCGCCACCAACGTCGCAGAAACGTCCATCACAATTGAGGACATCGTCGCAGTCATCGATACTGGCCGAGTCAAAGAGACGAGCTTCGACCCTGCTAATAACATGGTCAAGCTCGCGGAAGTCTGGGCGTCTCGAGCGGCATGTAAGCAGCGAAGAGGTCGTGCTGGACGTGTGAGGGCTGGTGAGTGCTACAAGCTGTACACTCGCTCTGCAGAGGCGAAGATGGCGGAGCGACCGGATCCGGAGATTCGTCGTGTGCCGTTGGAGCAGCTTTGTCTGTCGGTCAGAGCGATGGGTGTGAGCGATGTTCCAGCCTTCTTGGCTTCAGCATTGACTCCGCCTGAGTCTCTAGCTGTCGCTGGTGCCCTGAAGCTGTTGACGAGGATGGGTGCGCTGGACAGTGCCGACCTGACCGCACTCGGACGGCATCTTTCGATGATCCCAGCTGATCTCCGTTGTGGCAAACTGATGGTCTACGGCGCCGCGTTCGGCTGTCTGGAAGCCTGCTTAACAATCGCTGCCATTCTCACCGTCAAATCACCCTTCGTCAGCCCACAACCCAAGCGAGAAGAATCCAAAGCCGCCCGCGCAGCCTTTGGCGGTGGAAACGGCGACCTCCTCTGCGACCTCCACGCCTTCGAAGAATGGTCCTCTCGTCGATCCGCCGGTGAACCCACCTCCATTACCCGCCGCTGGTGCGACGAAAACTTCCTCAACCACCAAACCCTCATGGACATCTCCACCAACCGCACGCAGTACACCTCCTCCCTCCAAGAAATCGGCTTCCTCCCTCTCTCCTACCGGCCCAACCATCCATGCGCTGCCGAGTTCAACGCCCACAATACCAGCGAAGTTCTCATACGCGCCCTCGTCGCGGGATCTTTCCAACCTCAACTCGCACGCATCGAATTCCCCGACAAGAAATACGCGCAAGCGTCTTCAGGAGCCGTGGAGATCGACCCCGAAGCCCGCACGATCAAATTCTTCAACGAGGAAAACGGACGGGTGTTCGTACATCCTTCGTCGACTCTCTTCGGCGCGCAGACATTCCCCGGGAATAGCGTGTACATGAGTTATTTTACAAAGATGGCGACGAGTAAAGTCTTCATCCGGGATCTGACGCCGTTTAATGTGTACAGCTTGTTGATGTTCTCGGGACCGGTGACGATCGATCCCCAAGGCAGGGGTCTGCTGGTCGATGGATGGGTGCGGTTGAGGGGCTGGGCGAGGATTGGAGTGTTGGTTAGTCGGATGAGGATGATGTTGGATGAGCTCTTGGCGAGGAAGTTGGAAGATCCCGGATTGGGCATGGGGGAGAGTGAGGTTGTCAGGGCGGTGAGGAGGATGGTGGAGTTGGATGGTTTGGATCGATGAGGAGCTTTTGCATGAGCTGCGTCTGGTCTCTCTGCACAGCATCGAGGAGGCATGGCAGGAGGCATGACTATTCATTGCTACACTACATCGTTGACTCGCTTCCAGCTACATCGTACCGCAAATTACGCCCAATATGATCGAGTCTTCGCAGTCTCCAACAGCTTCAACAACCAGTGCGGGGATGCTCTCTGCTTACGATTTCACGTCCGAGGTCTTGAGAAGAATGCCTTTAACCCAAGAAGAGCATTGATTTGGTAGAGACAAATTGGCTTCGTTTCAGCAGTCCAAACTCGAGCAAAGAATATAGACCATTGTGGTAGACCAGAAGGATGGCGGCCTCAACTACAGAACGAATCTACCACCATTGTCGACGACATGTGGATATACCTCCCGTCGACCTGCTCACATTGCTCTTCGGTAAACAGCATTCTCAATCTCCAACAAGACTGTTCAGCTTACCCTCGCCCCAGACTCCGAACACAGCGTCGCCGAAGACTCCACAGTCCTGCACATCGAAGCCGCCGATCCCACCAACAAAATAACCAAAGCTGAGCTCCGTCTTCTAGTCGAGAACATCGCCCACGGCCTTCGGACACAATACCGCATCGGCTGGAACGGTCCCAATGTTGATACCGTCACGGTCATCACTTACGGACAGATCCTCGTGCCCGCAGCTCTTTACGCTGTGATCGCCGCGGGAGGAGTCTACTCCGCCGCAAGTCCTTCTTCTACGGTATCCGAGTTGGCTCGACAGGTCAAGATCGGCAAGAGCAACTTGATCATTTGTGGAGCCGAGCACGTCGATGTTGCGTCCAAAGCGGCGAAGGAGTGTGGCTTGCCGTTGAGGAATGTGTTGTTGCTGGAGTCGGGAAAGGGGAAGTGGGGACTGAAAAGTCTGGAGGGCGATGTCAACGCCGTGAGTAAAGGCAAGCAGAAGTGGAGGAAGATTTTCAATCCGCAGGTGTTGAAGGAGAGTCTGATTGTCATTTTGTGGAGTTCTGGAACGACTGGTCTGTATCTTGCATCTTCCCTATTCTGTACCCAATGCTGATTGCAAGACCAGGGCTCCCCAAAGGAGTCATGCTCTCCCACGCCAACCTCGTAGCAGAAACCTACCTCATGGCCCTCTCCGGCCGGGACTGGGCCGCCGCGGAAATGGAAAAGGGAACCTACACCCCGTCCGAATACAACACTCTCGCTCACCTGCCCATCAGTCACATCGCGGGACTCTTCGGATACATGGTCTTTCCCTTCTACTCCGCCGGGACAGTGATCTGGATGCGCAAGTACGAGTGGAGTAAAATGCTCGCTGCGTTGAAAGCGTTCAAGATCACGGCTTTCTACACCGTGCCGTCGATTTGGTTGCGTATCTCCAAGGCGAAGGAGATTACGGATCATTTGCAGTATGTGGAAGCGGTGAGCACGGGCGCTGCGCCGATGGATAGCGAATTGCAGAAAGCGGCGAATGCGAGGGCGGGCGATGGGAAGAGTTTGTTCATTGGTCAGACTTGGGGATTGAGTGAAACGACGGGCGCGGTGACGGCGATGCCGAAGGGGGAGTCGGATGATACGGGGAGTATTAGTCCGATTTTGCCGATGGTGGACTTGAGGATTGTGGATGAGGATTTTAAGGATGTGGAGCCGGGTCAGGAGGGGGAGTTGATCGTGAGGAGTGTGCTGGTCACGAATGGATACTTTGATAATCCACAGGCGACGAAGGAGTCGTTTCATGGGGATTGGTTCTTGACGGGAGATATTGGTGTGATGAGGGATGGGAAGTTTTATGTTGTGGATCGGAAGAAGGTAAGATTTGCTCATACCATCTCTTGTGATACCTGCTTGCTAACTGCACGATTTGTAGGAACTGCTGAAATACAAAGGCCTTCAGGTTGCTCCCGCCGAGCTCGAAAACATCCTCTTTACGCACCCGGAAATAAAAGAAGCCGCCGTGGTCGGTGTGCCCGCTCCCAACGATCCCACTACCGACTTGCCGCGGGCATATGTGGTTGCGGTGGACAGAAACGATATCTCCGAGGAGGAAGTGAAGGAGTTTGTGAAGGCGAGAGTTGCGCAGTATAAGCAATTGCGCGGTGGTGTTGTGTTTCTGGATGAGATTCCGAAGAATGCGATTGGGAAGTTCTTGCGGCGGGAGTTGAGGGAGAGGGCCAAGAAGGAGCTGAAGACGGCGAAGTTGTGATGTCGAGTATCGTCCTCCTCTTTGACGAATCGCAATGGATTACGAGTCCATGATCCACCCATTCCTGCAGGGGCGGGGCCAACAACGCGAGACTGTGAAACTGTAGTCGTTCGAGAAGAGCTCTAGCCCATCAGTGCCTGCGGTGACGTTCGGGATGGTTTCAAATTGTCGTTGATGATTGCTCTCACTGTTTCCTCGAGCAGGCACAGTGAAAGCAGCATAACAAAGTTAGAGAGACAATATGTGTATGACCGCCAAACGTCGAACCCGGGCCGTCGTCTGCACCAATCCGGATCTCCTGCGCGTCGAAGCCGGCGCATTCGGAGGAAGTCGCCGTACGAGAATAGCACCATTAGGGTGGCAAGAAAGGACAAGGGGAAGCCAGTGATGATAATCAGGACCGTCGTCAAGAAGAGTATCGGGTATCCCATCAAGTCTATCATCTGGAGCCGGAGATGTCCGAGGGCAGATTGTGCGCCTGCACTGATACAGATGTAGGCCAGAAAAAGAGCCCATGCGAGCCACATCGTACAGACGTTGAGGATAAAGCAGACGTGCAGTTTCTCTATCCTCGCCATGCTGGCCTGGTTGGATGCGCTATGCTTGAAAAGAACGTGATAGTCTAGTGGGCAGGTGTTGCGGCCTTCATCGAGCCACGCAAGAATGCATTCGCGGCAGTAGACATGGCCACACGAGAGAAAGACGGGCTCTTTGCATTCGCCCTTGCATATTGGGCAATCGTATTGCACGTATAGCTGGATTGACCGCATAGCGGCCAGGTATGATGTCCTCGCTGGCTTCTCTTGATCCTTAGGCGCTAGGTGCGACGTAACTTCCCAGGTGACGAGAAATTGGAAGAGAATGAAGAGTGAGAGCTTTGGCAGGAAGCTTGCTGCCAGTGGGCCCAGGAATAGATGAAAGGTAGTTGATGTAGCGACGTGTTGGCGGAATTCGGCGTCCATGATGGTAGCGATGATTCGGTCCATGAGCTGGCCATGTTGTGCCTTGATGATCGTATGGTGGTGGAACGGGGAGTTCGGGTGCGCGCGTGATGCGTTGTCGAAGAATTGAACTGAAAGTAAATCAAGTTTGTTGGCCAGGATGAAAAAATCTGAGGGGGCGCGCGCGAGTGAATGCCGATTATGCATCGAGGTGATTCGAAAGTGCCGGAATCACATGCAAAGGCAGCTATTTTGCGCTAGTAGTGTTTGTCTACTCACACACGTCTTCAGCCTTAGGACAGTAGACCGTACAAGCAGAAGTGTACAAGCAGAAGTGCCATCGGAAATGTTGCCTCAGGGGAGATCAGCGAGTATTTCTCATCTGTTCGCGCAGTTTCGCGGCCTTTGTTCACTTCGCATGAAGGATGATCAAATATGATCGGGAGGCACATCTGAGTGCTAAGACATGACTTCAGGAGAATATCTCCTGCAGCTTCGCGATTTCAATCAGCAGTCCCAGTCCACGAACGACTGTCAGCAGTAGAGCTCCTCGGCCAACCCGACCTTCGTAATGCCTCCACCAAGCCGAGCCATGAGAGTGCCACGACTTGCAGACAACGGCGAGCTCCCATGATGTTAGCAGAATCCTCATCCAGGCCCAAATGTGACGTCCAGAGCACCCGATGGCATTCCACAAATTGTCCACCAGCCACGAGCGCTGAGTCGGCAGGACGAAAGCGCACATCAGCATGGCGGTCATACCGCACACGAGCACACAGACATCGATCTTCAACAGCGCGGAGATTCGGCCCTCATCCCGCAGTGGATGCGAGATCACTACCTTCGAGTCCAGTGGACAGTAGTTCCTCCCAAATGCGAGCCATGCATGAATGCACTCGCGGCAATAGACATGTCCACACGAGAGAATGACAGGGTCTTCGAAGCTGTCCTTGCAGTGAGTGCACTCCTCTTGCGCGGTAAAGAGGCGACTGGGAGATGGCAGACTGCTGAGGTACGCTCGGTTGGACGGAAGCGCTGCGGAATCCGTGGACATGGAAGACACCAGCTCGTAGACGCCGAGGAATTGTGCAACGAAGAAGAAGGGGAGTTTCGGCAGGTATACGGCCGCCAGTGAGCCCAACAACATATGCGCAGTGCTAGACGTAGCGATTCGTCCGATTGTTGAGCGAATGGAAGCCATGTTGTGTGATGCTGGCTCGGTGTATGGTGATGTAGGTGTGCTGTTGAAGGTCAAGGCTGCATGAAAATAAGAGGCTAGTAGATTGAGACGAGGTCTGAAAGTGAGGTGCAAAAGTGATTTCGACAGTAAGATTTGGAAGTGAAGGTAACGTACCAGGAAAATGCAGCACTTTTGCGTTCTGTGTCGTGTGTCGTGATGCTTGCTTCACAAAGGCAGACCGATACAGCAAAGGGGCCAGGTAACTTGGCGTCGGTATATCGTTCACCTATGATTGTACTTGTTCTGAACCGTCTCTGACCTGCTCGAAGCGTGGTGTACAAGTACACGGCGATTGCATTCAGTATGCGCGCATCAATGCCAGCGATGAAGCTGTGCAGGACTCCGTTCTACAGGCTGAGGCTCTCAGCTGCAGCACTTCCTTGAGTAGCCACAGCCCGACCGGTATCGCAGAGTACCAAATGAAGACGACGTTGGGTATTCTCTTCGCATGATCGAAACCCTTCCACCACCCAGGGCCCTTCAGCCAACGAAGTCGGCACAGTCGGACGAGCCCGTCCGAGAATATAAGCGCACCCCGCAGCATGAGAACTCCGGCAATCCAGACTAACAGCAGGATGATGCAGAGCTGTGGTTCTCCCCGTATATCGATTATACCGTGTAAAGTTGTCGACTGGTGGAAATCGGTTGACGCAATCCCAAATGCAACGAAGCACGCAATGCGGAGAGTGCAGATCATGCCGAGCGCCACGCTGTTGACCATATGACATATCTTGATTTTCAGCATGAGTGGAATCCTCCTCTTGATTGCCTTTCGTCCTTGCAAGTCTTTCTTCAACAGTACGCGGAAGTCCAGTGGACAGGTGTTGTTGCCTTGGTCGAACCATCGATCGATACAGGCGCGGCAAAAGATGTGTCCACACACGAGAATGACTGGATCTTGGCAATCGTCCTTGCAGATAGTGCAGTCATCTTGCACAAGGAGGCGGGCGGCGGACGGTAGGGCGTTGATAAACGAGTCTCGCGTTGGCAGCGTTGGCGTTGTTTGCCGCGGTGTAGTCGACGTGCGCGATACCAGCTCCCACACCGCAATGGTCTGGAAGAGGAACAAAGAAGCGAGCACAGGTAGGTATTTGGCTGCCAGTATCGCTAGAAGCATGTGCGCGGTGGTGGATGTGATGGTCTGGTAGAAGTTGTGGAAGACGCAACGGATGGAGGCCATGTCGCGCCGTGGTGAGCGTCGTGGCGGTTGGGCGGTGATTGCGTGGTGATTGATGTGTTCTGTAAGCGGTGCGTCCAGTCGAAGATGGATTTGAAGAAGTACCGGCAAAGGGTCGATTCGTGTCTGCGAGTGCTTTGCGCGAGTGGACACCGAGTGCGCGATCGAAATGAAGTGAAGCGTCATAGTTTTGGTCAAGGCGAGTTTTGCGCTAGCACTGTTTGCTTGTTGCCAGCATTTTCTTGCAACAAGATAGATAGAATGAGGAGCCGATGCAAACGTGCGTCTTATCAACCTCTGCAACGCCGTACAGATGCGTTGAAAGCTCTTGCGCCGACTTTGTATGGCGTTCAGCGTCTTCCCGCTTGCGTCTCTTGGTGTAAAATGCTGAAAAAGGCCCTTTCCTCGCCCGCTGTGGAGACATACCCTCAGGCGTGCCAGAGAACCCCCGATTGCACGAACGACGCCAGTAGCCACACTGCGAGCAGAATGAGAACCCAGAGTATGTAGTAGCAGGCAGCTTGTGCCTCATCCACGTGAAGGTGTCTCCACCACCCTGGGCCGATAGCTCGCATTCGCGATATATCTCGACGGCGAGGACAGTGAGTAGTAAGGAAGACACAATGCAATAGCAAAGCAGGAGCCAGGGACGAGCAGACTCAGTAGCGCACCGATGGCGTTGCGCACTATGAGTTGCCAGCCGGTGTAAATCGCCAGGTTGCGCCAGATCTCCATCTTTGCCATGAATTCGTAGGCCAGGAAGCGAGCGAGGACAAGTGTCCAAGACCACGCTACAGTCGAAGTGGCGAGCACGGCGCATCTTGCAGCTTTGTAGAAGGTGGAGATGCTGCCCTCCGAGATGCTACGTTTGAACAACTGGCGGAAGTCAAGTGGGCAAGTGTTCCTCGCCGACTCAAATCACGACTCGATGCATGCGCGGCAATGAACATGACCGCATGGCAGGATGACCGGCTCTTCGAAGTCGTCCCGGCAGATGGCACAGATGTCGGGTACGGCGAGCCGAGCGGCTGAAGGTAGGGCGGTGATGATCACATCTCTGGTGGGTAGCGTTTGGTCTTCCGTCGACAGACGAGAGACAAGGTCCCAGATTCCGGCAAACTCGAGCACGAAGAGGAAAGTCAGCTTGGACAGGTAAACAGCTGCCAAAGATCCGTAGAGCACGAGTGCGACAGTGGACGTGGCAATCTGGCCGAAGATTTGGGTGCTGATCGAAGGCATTTTGCGTACGGTTGGAGCTTCATAGCACTTGAAGTCCGAAATCCTTCTGTAGCTGAAAGATGGAGTGCCGGTGGAGACAAAGGTGAATTTCCGCATTCACGTATCGATACAGCAATCTGCACTAAAGCCGTCTGGATCAAGCGTCTGACGCACCGTGCAGTCTCTCTAGTAAGCGACAGCAGCAATGTGAGACGCATAACAAAGCTTTTGACTTGCGCTTCGCCGCTTGATCGCCTCGTCAGTCCCGCTGTTGGTCGTGAGAAGCATGGCCAAACGACCTCGCAGCAATTCGTTTCAACATTTCCTGGCGAGCTCTCCTGGCTTCGTCCCTTGTCCATGTCCATGTCAATGGACGCAGTGCTGTCGGTATAGCCTGCAAGCCTAGTGGAGAAATCGCTTTGGTATCTCCTGGCGAGCTCTCCTCGTCTCGTCATTATTCTCGGGCTAATGGATTCATTGCTATCGCTTTAGCCCTCACACACATTAGAGAGCCTGTCTTGGATTGCCCCGACGAGCTCTCCTCATTCCGATCTTCGTAACGTCTCGCAGGGTTTGTTGGTCGCAGTACCAGTGGTATGGCCTGTCAGTGGGGGCAGACAAGGACTGCCAATTCCTTTTGGTATGCTCTTGCTCATGGCCCATGGTGCTCGAAGGGCGAAAGCACATGTCTTACCCCTTCCCAGTCACACAGGCCGCACCTGTCCTCGAGTTGGAGAGACATGATGCCCGCTTAGCATGGCATGAAAGCCGCCGCACACAACTTATTTGATCGGCGCTTGCTCGAGCCAACGAGGAATGCGAAATATATGCAGCGTCCATCCGGGACATTGAGTGGCGGGATAATTGTAGCAGTTGACGGCGATTGCTTGTATGGGAGAAGAGACGGTTGGAACGGAGAAGTGATTGACGGGAGCCCAGTGACGGGACCTATGTTTTGCGGTGACTAAGCAAGACCCATGCCTTCGCCACAACCATCACACACCACGTCCCACTTGGGAGCCTACATCCTTCGATCACGACTGTCAACGGACTGCAAAAGGCCGGCCAGAAAGTTCCGTTCAAGATTCGGAACATCACCTTGGAGCACCCCGCATCCATAGCCATGGAAGTTCAACTCTACGTCTACGATCTCACAAAAGGCCTGGCACGGCAAATGTCCCAGCAGTTTCTCGGATTTCAGATCGATGCAGTTTACCACACGGCTGTTGTGATCGACGGGATAGAGTATTTCTACGGAGCCGGCGTTCAAACATGCTATGCAGGCTCTACCCATCACGGTCGGCCGATGGATATCATCCCAATGGGAAAGACCGAACTTCCGATCGAGACAATTCTGGACTATCTGGAAAGCCTCAAGGAGGTATACACGGCGGAGAGCTACGATCTGTTTGCTCACAACTGCAACAACTTCTCGAACGACTTTGCTTTGTTTCTTGTCGGGAAGTGCATTCCCAGCCACATCGTCAATCTACCGAAGCGAGTCCTGGATACACCATTCGGACAAATGTTGAAGCCTTCGTTAGAGGCGAGCATGCGCTCTGTCACCCAAGCTGAAGTCCCGGTCCATAACCGTCCACCGCCAGCAGCGAATGGCGCGGCTAGTTCTGGGACTCCTGCCTCAGCTTCAGCGATACCTACAACACAGCATCGCTATGGCAAGGTCGTCAGCCTCAGCTCTCTCAGCACACTCGACAGCCACATGGCTACCGCATCCGATACCTGCACAACCATCTTCTTCACATCATCGACATGCGCACCATGCAAGCTCGCATACCCTATGTTTGACAATCTCGCCGGAGAACATCCTCAAGCTCTTTTCGTCAAGGTTGATATCAACGAAGCTCGGGATGTGGCCTCCAGATACCAAATTCGAGCAACACCAACCTTCATGACCTTTTCAAAAGCAGCCAAACAGGACGAGTGGTCAGGAGCGGATCCAAATCTCTTGAAGACCAACGTGGAACGTCTGATACAGCACACATTCCCTCCACATCGTCATCTTACCCTCCGCCTGCCAACTCTCCAATACGGAAGCATGAAGCCGGCCACATTCGCCAAGGTTCCTCCTCTCGACAAGCTCATGGCAAAGCTGGGGGATGCTTCATCCAAGAAGACATTCACTGAGCTACGCACATTTATCGACAAGCGTACCGAGAGTCCCAAAGATGCCCCGCTTCCAGATCTACCCGGCATAGCAAAGTCATTCAAGCCCGACCTTCTGGCATTGCCTGTCGAGGCACGCTTCGCAGCGGTGGACCTTCTGAGGTGCATCATGGTCGATACAAGGGCCAGTGGATATCTCGCCGAGGCGAAAGATGCCAAAGTCGTCTCGACAGTGATCGATCATGTCAACAAGCTTGATGGCTGTCCACATAATCTACGACTTGTCACCATCCATCTCGCCTGCAACACCTTCTCTTCGCATCTCTACGTCAAAGAGCTGATGGCGAGCGACGACAATTCTCTATCGCAACTGATTGAGCTCATCACATCATCTCTGCTGGACATGTCACATCCGACGACTCGTGTGGCAGCTGCTTGGCTGGCCTTCAATCTCGCCACCACAAACTACAGGATTCGCCGCGAGGAAGAACAAGAGGCCTTGGCAGAGAGCGAACAAGTCGAGCTTGCGGCCTCGCTATTAGAAGGCCTCGCCGAAGAAGAGAATCCAGATGCTGCAAAGGCATTGCTGCTTTCATTGGGCTACCTCGTGTACTGCTCGCCAGAGAAGGGAGAGCTTGCAGATTTATGTTCTGTGATGGAGGCGAAGAAGACTGTTGGTCGAGTGAAGTCGAATGAACCGCTAGCGAAGGAGGTAGCGAGTCTGTTCGCATAGAGAGATAGAATGCCGCATCGAGCATACATCGAGGCCGAACCACTCTTTTGCACCGCCTCACACAACGTGCTTAGCGCCTCAATTTTGCCGCTAAGATGTGGCGTCTCTTTAAAGTTTAGGGGTCTGCAACATTCAACGAAGGGATGAACATTGGGACTTGGGACTTTCTGTCAAGCCAACTGTCCTGCATTTACACATCAGATCTTTCTCTTCTTCCCCTCTCAGTCGCTCCTTCAGACAGGCAATGCTCCAAGCAGCCACCGTTTAATGTCCTCCAAAAATACCAGCGCGCACCAACGGCCCAACATCTGGTCCTACGTATCCTTCTCCTCCCAGACCCGCCGACGATCCTCCTCTGCCCTCCCTCGACGTGAAGACCGACACGAAAAAGCCGACCGCCACGTTTCATACGGGAAACAATCTGACTCCATGCAAGAAAAGGTCAAAGACGCCTTCATGAATCAAGGCACGCGAGCGCGGTACATCAAGACCGGCTGCTTGATATTCTTCGTGCTTGCGGCGCTCTACTACATTTTCCCGAGTGATGCGAGTGTAGGCTCGTTTGCCACCGGCGATGTCGCGAGTGATCCGTCAGTCGGCACGGCGAAGTGCACGAAGAGCTACTCCAAGGACAAGCCGCTCATCCAATATGCGCTCATGATTGATGCTGGCAGCACGGGTAGCAGAATCCACGTGTATCGGTTCAATAACTGCGGACCCACGCCGGAGCTGGAAAATGAGGACTTCAAGATGACGGAGAAGAAGGAGGGAGGCTCAGGATTGAGCAGCTACAAGGAAGATGCGGAGGGTGCTGCGAAAAGCTTGGATGTGCTGATGGATGTCGCGATGAAGAACGTGCCGGACAAGCTGAAAGGGTGCACACCAGTCGCCGTGAAGGCGACCGCTGGGTTGAGGAAGTTGGGACCACAGATGAGCGATGCGATCTTGAAGGCTGTGCGGACAAGACTGGAGACGGTCTACCCGTTCCCTGTTGTCAGCGAGGCCAATGGCGGTGTTGAGGTCATGGACGGCAAAGATGAGGGCGTCTACGCCTGGATCACGACCAACTACCTCTTGGGCAAGATTGGCGGACCGGACAAGACTCCTACCGCCGCAGTCTTCGATCTCGGCGGTGGCAGCACACAAATCGTGTTCCAGCCCACCTTTCCAGCACCACAAGGTGGCATGCCCGAAGAACTTCAAGAGGGAGACCACAAGTACAAGCTGAGCTTTGGTGGACGCGACTTTACTCTTTACCAGCACTCATATCTGGGCTACGGATTGATGGAGGCTCGGGACCATCTCCATCGCGTAGTCGTGGAGGGCATGTACGAGAACTACGGCCCATCGAAAGACTTTCTGAGCCAGCCGATCCGAAACCCTTGCTTTGGCATCGGCATGAGCAAGAACGTGAAGGTGCCATTGAGCGAAGGACACCCACTCGGTGCATCTGTCACCGTCAACATGACTGGTCCGTCAGTGGGCAGCCCAGCGCAATGTCGCGCATTGGCCGAAAAGACGCTTCTCAAGGAGGCAGAGTGCAAGCTCGCTCCGTGCGCTTTCAACGGCGTCCACCAGCCTAGCCTTGAGAAGACATTCGCGAAGGAGGACGTATACCTCTTCTCGTACTTCTACGATCGCGTTCAACCTCTCGGCATGCCCGAGTCATTCACTCTGCGTGAGCTTAAGGAGCTCACCGCCCGTGTCTGCCAGGGTGGAGATGCTTGGAAGGTGTTCGAGTCTGTTCCAGGAGCGTACGAGGAGCTGAAGGACAGGCCGGAGACATGCTTGGATCTGAACTTTATGTTGGCGTTGCTGCACACGGGGTATGAGATGCCCATCGACCGAGAAGTCAAGATTGCGAAGAAGATCAAGGGTAACGAGCTGGGATGGTGTTTGGGTGCGAGTTTGCCTCTGTTGAGCCAGGAATCGGGATGGAAGTGCAAGGTGCAGCAAGTGGCATAGATTACGAGCGTGATGATGTTAAATGGACGGCGTTATGAAGATGCATGTGCATAGCTTAATGTCAACAAGGTATGACATCTGGCAGTATCATTCAAGGACCTGTCCTCTCATGTTCTCATATAGCAGCCTGAGGCAGCAGTGATCGTGTGGGACCTGCGCTAGCGCCATTCTGATCGACCGGGCGGGCGCTCCTGCCCTGGACAACACCTCCACCTTCAACTTCCACCTCCTTCCGAAACCACAACTTCCATTCTCCAGCCCATCTACGACCACATTTGCAGAGTCAAACATACGACCAACTACATCATACGAATAAACATCTTCACCTTCTCCTGTGCGCGAACACAAAGCACGAGACAGCCACCGACTTACTCCTGATCTTACCTTCGAACAACACCGCACAACACATCTTCAGCCATGAGTGCAGAGTCGCTAGCATTCAAAGAATGGGCGCGAGCGGAGGGTCTCGTGCTATCGGGTGACGTGGCGGAATTTGATGGCGCCACGATCGGCTTCGATGCCGAAGACTACCTCAACTCACTGCTCAATAATGTCTCAACACGCGAACCCTTACTCCCAGCGCTCGGCGGTCTACCTTTCGCGCTCCAACAGCACGTGAATAGTGATCTCAGCAGCCTCGAAAATGCAGGCATCAAAGCTATTTTCATGTTCAATGGACTGGACATTGCATGCCACGACCGCAAAAGCATCATGAGGGAGAGTCAGAAAGCTACCAAGACGTTGGACGAGGCGTGGAGTGTCTATGATCAGGGGCGAGGAGACGACGCTGTGGTGGCTTTTGGCCGGGCATGTAAGTCGAATATTGCGCGCTCACTTCACAAGCCTTACTGACCACCACCAGGCACATACCGCACATCACACATCCTGCGGTACCTCTTCCACTACCTCCACCAGAAGGGAGTCCACGTTCAAGTCGCTCCATACAATGCCGCAGCGCAGCTGGTCTACCTGGATCAGGAAGGCTACATCTCCGCTTGCTATGGCTCGGCATCATGCTTGGTGTTCGGCGCGGACAAGGTCGTCACAAGTTTCGACTGGGAGGCGAAGAAGGCGTCATGGATCGAGCTCAGTCAAGTTCTCAACAAGCTGATGTTTAAGCAACATCAGTTCGTGGACCTTTGTCTCTTGTCTGGATCCAGCATTTTGGCGACGATGCCTGAAATCGACATCGATGCATCAATTCCGAAGATGGTGGCCGCGCGGACGGTCCTCAACAGAGCCGGCCAAGACGGTCATCTCGCCTGCCTGCAGTCCAAGGATGATGAGTACCTTGCGCTGTTCCGGAAAGCCAAATTTGCAGTCAAGCACATGGTGGTGCTGCATGAGAATGGCGAGATCAAACAGCTGGACTTTGAGAATGCGCCAAGCGACACCCACGAATTCATCAACACACGCCTGCCAGAAGAGCTGATGGCATACCACGCACACGGTCTGATTGGGTCTCGCATCCTGAACTGGCGGACAAGACAGGAAATCCTCGAGACACCTCCTCTCGACGGAGGCACCTCGAAAGCATATCAGGATCTCGTGCAGGACAAACTACGGTCACTGCGTGCACGATCGCTCACTGTACTGACCAATCGTCTGCACCGATACTTCCACAAGCAGGATGTTGACCTCGTGTGCTGGTTCAATGAGAGCAATAAGAAGGCTCTGGGAATTAAGGATCCGTCGCAAGACACCATCACGAAGGATGCGGAGAGCTGGCATGTGAGGGACTCTTTGGCCAATCAGTCTGCCGAAGCCAAGTCGATTAAGCTCAATCAGTCGCCCATCCAATACGCGATTGCAGTGCTCTCGGACGATGCATTGGCTAAGAAGACAGTCACGCCGCGCAAGGAGGGCGAGCACTCTGTCATCAGCAAGCCGTCCGAGCTTCTGTCCAACACGATGTGGCGCTTCCTGCAAGACCGAGGCTACATCAACTCGAACCACACCCTCTCCGCATGGGGTAAAGCTCTCAGGGCGGCATTCGACCACGCCAGCAGTGACAAGTATCTTGGAGCCACAAATCCTCCCAACGAGGCCGAGGAATCCATCTTTGTCGCTTTCGAGCTCCTCCGCCTCGACCTGCTCAACGCCAAGCATTTTCCAATTCCGCCATACTCTGGAGCACCGTTGCGAGGGACTGAGGCTGACAAGGCGCACACTCTCCTCATCAGCCGCATCGCCTGCCTCGGAACCTTCGAGCATGAGCAGATCGGCTACACAGGTCCTCTCTCGCGCAATCTCCTCGCCTTTCAACAGCTGGCCGCCGCCGTGCGGGACAGTCTCCGTGATCTCGCAGAAGTACATGCGTGCAACATGATGCTCAGTGGGAGCGCTGTACGTATAAGAGACACAGCCGACTACACCGACGTCGGCGGAAGACTGCCTTTTGGCAAGGAGCCTGACATCGGCCTGGCGTTGGTGGTGAAGAGCCATCTTGATGAGCTTTCGAATACACCCGATCGGCGATCGGACATCAAGCGCTGGTTCAACCACGCTCACAACATCGATGCGGATTTGCAGAAGGCATGGAAGCTGTGGGATGCTGTGAGTATCGTATATGCTGGTCGACCGTAACATCCGCTAACCCCTCGCAGATCAACGCCGGCATTCAAGCGGCCGATAGCGCTATCGTCAACTCCGAGACGAAGAACCTCTTTCAAAACACCGACACGTGGCTTCACAAGAAGCGTCAAGAAGCCGACGCCCCAGTCTCGGTGCAGAATGGAGAATCCTAGGCGGTTCTCCATGACGGACAGCTTGCGTATGATCCGCTGATCCTGGACGGCACGGTCGAAGGGTCCATGATATCCTTTCAGCGCCAGATGGCAGAGATTCTGGCCAGCATCAGATTTGGGTGGACCTTCGAGGATGGCCCCGAGGCATTCTTTTGATCATGCGTGTCTTCCTCCGCGTGAATGCGGATAATGTCGTCGATACAGCCGGTAAAACAGTATTAATGTCAAGCATTGCTGTCCCGTGATCTTTAGGCGGTCTCGGGTATTCACTGTGGTCCACGTGCTTCGAGAGGAGTTGCAAGATGGAGAGACCTCGGGCAAAGCTGCAGCACCTGCTACGTCCAGCCGCTTGATATGCGCCAGGCCCAGTATGGTGAGTACTAGGCTGCAAGCAGCCATGCGTGGTCTGTTTGTGGCCTTCACATGCCGCGCGGTATGCTCGATTAGCCCCCCGTGGTTCATAACTATTATTGCTTTTCCAGAACGGAGTCGTCGGTGTCGTCTTGCCATAGGCTAGCCGCGCTGTAGTCAGAACAACCAGACTTGCCGGAACTGTCTATTGAGACATATCCTTACGCCACTGGAAAAATAGAACCGACCCCAACGGATTTTATCCCGTACCCCGGCAGCACTGGTCGTTGGCATCGTTGCCAGGCGCGGAAGAGCTAAAAGCTCCTTCTTCTTTCGGTCAGCTATACATGCAGGTAAACTAGCGTGTTTGATGTAGATATGACAACCGACCTGTTCGACGCTCTGCCTGAATTCATTTCTCCGATATTCCATCGTAGCTTGCTATCGGTATGGTTTTGAGATCGCATGAACCATCGAACCTGTTCTCAAGATCCGGGAAAGCTCGTTCCTGTGCTGCGACAAAGATTTGCAAACGTCGCAAAGTCCAGACCATCGGAGAATAAATTCTATCAGGATGAATGTCTCACATAACATTTTCCAGGTTGTAGTATCTAAGCTGAGGAAAAGGCCAGATCGGCCAAGACCGACCGCCACGACCGCCTCTTTCGAACAGAAGCAGTAATTGTGGCATGGCATATATTGATTCCAGCGAGATCGACCATTTCTGCGAATGGTGGTTGTCTCACTTTCATCCTCTTTTTCAGGCCTGGATGTATGGATGCGTTTGCACAAGGTCGGACACTTTCTCCTCCAATTGAATCGCACATGCGAGGTCCAGCCGACGATTCTGTTGAAGCTCGTTTATTCGAAGCAGCCGATATTGGATACCATCCATCGCTAGGAGTTTAGGCGAAGGAATGGGTATTTAAGGTCAGTGGAAACTCCAACGGTGGTACCGATATCATTCACTTCACCACCATCAACTCATACCAAGCTTCTCTCCAACATATCAATCACCAATCAAACATACCAATTGCCTCTTCACCATACATCACCTCTCCAACCTACCTATCACCTCACCAACATACCAATCGACTCTCCAACAATGTTCGCCACAAAACTCACCGTCTTGCTTCTCGCAGGCTTCGCCATGGCAGCTCCAGCCAGCAAAGCAGCACCGACCAATATGTGCACCAACCAAGAAGGCTACTCCAGCAGCGGGTACCGCGTACAAAACAACCTCTGGGGCAAGGACAGCGCAACCAGCGGATCGCAATGCAGCGCCGTAAACAGCATCTCCTCAGCGGGCGTCGCATGGTCCACAACCTGGGAATGGTACGGCGGCCAGAACAACGTCAAGAGCTACGTCTTCTCGGCCCTCGAGGGCTTCACCAAGAAACCTCTGTCGCAGATCAACTCCATGCCCTCCACGGCGGCCTGGTCCATGAACAACGCCGCCGCCCGCTGCAATGTGGCGTACGATCTCTTCACGGCGGCGGATCCCAACCATGCGACTTCTTCCGGCGACTACGAGCTCATGGTCTGGCTCGGTCGATACGGTGGTGTCGGGCCCATTGGGAGCAAGAAGTACTCGGTCAACATCGGCGGGATCAACTGGGACCTGTACTATGGCCTCAACGGCTCCATGAAGGTGTACAGCTATGTTGCGCAGAGCACGCAGGCCAGCTTCAATGGAGACATCAAGTCTTTCTTCAACCATATGGCTTCGGCTGAGGGTTTTCCGGCTTCGACCCAGAATCTCATCACCTTTCAATTCGGTACGGAGCCTTTCACTGGAAGCGAGACGACCTTTGACGTCTCGAAATGGACTGCAAAGATCAACTGAGTGGCATATCTTGATCGACGGTATGGCCATAGCTGCGGGCAGGGTTGGTCATCGGGTAAAAGTGCTGTTCGAGCGGACTTGGACGGTTGGATTTGGACCAGAGTGCATATTAGCGTAGCGAGTAACGGATGACGAACTTCTCTTGTCATTGTCATCTGTCCGCTGTATTCTCGTTTCAAGACCATCTTCCGTGTAATGTGAAGGTCCGCAAGCTGTTCAAAAGATTCGGCAGAGAGTGAGGAGGATCGACGGAGCTGATTCCGCCGGCCAAGCGTTTTGAACCCTGCCCGCCTCCGCAACTTTTTCAGATCCAAGACGATCGTCCGAGTGAACAACACCATCCGCCGACTCTGATCACGTTCCACAAGACAGAGCAGCAAGATGGCGATTCAGAAGAAGGTAAATCCATGCGGACCTCAGAAGTAGCCCTCGCATACTAACCACTTTCCTCACAGCACGGCAAAGGTCGTCTCGACAAATACTACTACCTCGCCAAAGAAAAGGGCTACCGTGCCCGTGCGGCCTTCAAATTGATCCAGCTCAACAAGAAGTACTCCTTCCTCCAGAACGCGAAATGTCTCATCGACCTGTGCGCCGCGCCCGGATCATGGCTGCAAGTGGCGGCGGAGATCATGCCGCAGAAGTCGCTCATCGTCGGAGTGGATCTGGCTCCCATAAAACCCATCCCGAAAGCGATCACCTTCCAAGGCGACATCACAACCGATAAGACGAGAGCGATCATTCGGGGACATCTCAAGACTTGGAAGGCCGACTGTGTCATTCACGACGGTGCGCCCAATGTGGGCACCGCTTGGGTGCAGGATGCTTTTTCGCAGAATGAGCTGGTGCTGTGTTCGTTGAAATTGGCGACGGAGTTTTTGGCGCCGAATGGAACGTTCGTGACGAAAGTTTTCCGGAGCAAGGATAGTGCGAAGCTGGAGTGGATTTTCAAGCAACTATTTGCGAAGGTTGAGCAGACGAAGCCGCCGTCGAGTCGAAATGTCTCTGCTGAGACTTTCTACGTGTGTCGCGGATACAAAGCGCCGAAGCATCTTGATCCTCGATTTCTGGATCCCCAGCACGCTTTCTCCGAGATTGAAGAGTCGGCGCCGAATAACGAGGCCAAGGTCTTCAACCCGGAGATCAAGAAGAGGAAGAGAGATGGTTATGAGGAGGGCGACTGGACACAATTCAAGGAGTGCTCTGCGAGCGAGTTCATTCAGACGAATGACCCGATTGCGGTGTTGGGAAGCATGAACAAGCTGCATTTCCGACAGGAAGCCAATGGCGACATTGCGCAGGCTGCGCTTGACAAATTACCGGAGACGACCGATGAGGTACGAATATGCTGCGAGGATCTCAAGGTTTTGGGTCGAAAGGAGTTCAAGACTTTGCTACGATGGAGATTAAAGGCTCGGGACATCTTTGGCATGAGAGTGAAGAAGACGAATGCCGAGAAAGAGAAGGCAGAGGCCGAGAAGGCGGCAGATGGAGCTGCAGGAGAAGAAGTGGCTGTCGTTGAGAGTATGGACGATGAACTACGTCTGCAAGAGGAGATCGCTGCGCTGAAGGACACACAGAACAAGCTGAAGCGCAAGGACCGAAGGAAGGACAACGAGAGGAAGCAGAAGGAGATTGTGCGCATGCAGATGGGCATGACGACTCCTTCCGAGATTGGTATCGAAGCTGGCGGTCCCGAAGGCAGCGATGCAGTGTTTCGCTTGAAAGATGTCGACAAGGGTTCAGATGTACGTCAGGCTATCATCCGTGGTCGCATGCACACCGCGGTCGAGCCGGAGAAGCCAAAGGAGGAAAGCAGCGACGAGGAAGAGGACGAAGATGGTGATCTGCTTGAGAGAGAACTCGACAGCATGTACGAGCAGTACCAGGAGAAGAAGGAAGATCGCGATACCAAAGCCAGGGCGAAGCGTGCACGCAAGCTTGCTCGAGGCAATGATATCGAGGAGGAGTTCGAAGGCTTCGATGCTGAGGGCAAGGATGGGTCGGAGGACAGCGACGATGGCCTTCTTGAAGACGAGGACGACTCCGATAGCGATCATGAAGATGTCGGAGATGGGCTGTTGACGGATCTGCAAGGCAAGGACATGAAAGAGGGCGGCCTCACCCGACGTGCTGCGAGCTTCTTCCAGCAGGACATCTTCAAGGGTATCGACGGACTGGATGAGGATGAGGATGACGAGCCTGAAGCGGACAAGGGCAGAGACAGCGGAGTTGACGTTGACTCGCCCGGGTTGAAGGATGCCGCAGCCGAGGAGGAAGAAGACGAGGATGAAGATGAAGGTGAAGAGATGTACGAAGACATTGCTGACGATGCATCGGACACCTCCTCCATCGAAGCCGTGCCATCCGCTCCGGAAGTCGAAGAAGAAGACTGGGAAGAGGGCACCACGAAGCCCCTCGCCGACGGTGCTGATCCTACCCGCCCGAACATCGACATCATCACCGCCGAAGCCATGACTCTCGCACATCAACTGGCAACAGGAAAAGTCACGAAGCAACAACTCCTCGATGACAACTTCAACCGCTTCACCCTCCGCGACGTCGATGGTCTTCCTGAATGGTTCCTCGACGACGAGAACAAGCACTCCCGCCCGCAACGACCAGTCTCTGGCGAAGCCGCAGCAGCGATCAAGGAGAAGCTCCGCGCGCTGAACGCCCGACCCATCAAAAAGGTCCGCGAGGCGAAAGCACGCAAGACTCTTCGCACCGCTCGACGTCTAGAGAAGTTGAAGAAGAAGAGTGAGGGCTTAGCGGAAGATGGAGATGCCAGCGAGAGGGATAAGGCGAGCAATATCCAGAAACTGATGGCCAAGGCTAAGAAGGGGACGAAGAAGAAGCAAACGGTTAGTGTGGTACGTGCGGGAGGACACAACAAGGGCCAGGGACGACCTAGAGGTGTCAAGGGTAAATATAAGATGGTGGATTCGAGGTTGAAGAAGGATGTTAGGGGGCTGAAGAGGGCGGAGAAGAGGAATAAGAAGAGGTAGATGGGAGTATGTAGTTGGGAGTGGAAGTGTGGATTGAAACCGTATCAGCTTGCACATCGTGAACCTGGTCTTGAACTCGTCTCGACTCTGCCACCGACATGTTGTCCTCCTCACGCCATCGCCGCCTGATCCGATTGCCCGATCAGGCAATCGGATATCGGTCGTCATAAGCGAGGCATGTATCAAGGTGGGGTCGCACAAAACCTTCACTCCTCGACCTCACTCCTACTTTCAAACTCGATCTCATCACTATCGACGTCCGAATCACAATTGAAACGTCTCATCACCGTACTCAAGAACAGCCTCCCCACCATGGCGCCGCCATCTCCCCAACCCGCCGGGCCCATGAACCTCCTCGGTCCTCTCCTCCTCCTCTCCTACTCCGCCTACTACATCCTCCCCACAATCCTCCACCTCCTCCGCACCTCCCAGCTCTCCATCCTCCTCTCCCCCTCCACCTTCAAAGACATCTGGTTCGCCCGTTTCTGGACCTGGTTCGGCCCTCGCTCGCGGGAAAACGCCGCCCCCAAAGTCATGCCCTTACTCCGCAACAACGCCCGAGGCGTCTGTCTCGACATCGGCCCCGGCTCCGGACAATGGCTGTACCTCTTCGCCCGCGCGGCCAACCCGGATATCACGAAGATCTACGGCGTGGAGCCGAATCTCGACTTGCATCCGGAGTTGCGGAGGAATGCGGCGCAAGCGGGTTTGGGGGAGGTGTATGAGGTGATTGGATGTGGGGCGCAGGAATTGCAGACGAAGGGCGGGTTGGAGGAGGGGAGCGTGGATACGATTGTGACGGTGCAGTGTTTGTGTTCGATTCCGACGCCGGAGAGGATCATTGGGGAGTTGTATCCGTTGTTGAAACCGGGGGGGAAGTGGTTGGTTTATGAGCATGTGAAGACGAAGTTTCAGGACGAGTTTGTGGGGTATTGGCAGAGTGAGTGAATTTGTTGTGCTGAAGGAATGATTGTAGGCAGAGCTGACGATGTGTTGCAGAGATTGTGAACCTCATTTGGCCGCACTTCTTCAATGGATGCAACATCACGCGGCCGACGGATGAGTGGTTGCTTCAGGCTGGAGAGTGGGAGTCTGTCGATCTGCGAGCAGGCCCGGGAGAAGGACCGTACGATACAGTGCCGCATGTTATTGGAACTCTGACGAAGAAGTTGTGAATTGAATGCTCATTACAGAGAGCGCTGTATATCCCAGGATTGAGACCAGATGTTGTCAAAGATCGACTGCAAAATGAAGGGCGATGAGGAAAGGACGCAGAGCTGTTCTCGAAGGTGACTTGCTGTTTCCTAGATGCCGAGCATCAAAGCTGGAAGACCTTTCCGACACCATGCAAAGAGAGCGTGTGCGGGCAAGAAAGCCACGCAGAAGGCGCATCGTGCTATCCAATGTTATCAACATCGTCCTTCGAATCCCTCTCACATTCTACATCTCCTACTAATCAACAACACGATACAAAGCAAACATACAGCAACGCATACCTCTGCACCCCTTTGAGCAGCATCAGCATACTCAGCACACTACTTCATTCGACTGCATCTTGCCATCACGATCACCAGCTTCGAAACAGATTCAGACGCAACACAACATAGAAGGCAACGGCAAAGATGAGGACCTTCGCCAACGTTATACTCCCCCTCGCCTCATACCTCATCACAAATTCGAACGCGCAGATCCTCTCAGCTTTATTCGGATCCTCGCCATCGACCGCAAGCTCGCCGTCCGCAGCTCTGTCGCCGTCCAACTCAGCCTCGGCTCCGAACGTCCTCTCTATACCCGCCCTCCCTACAGCGCTCTCACTGCCGTCAGCGCTCTCACTACCAACCGCTATCACACTACCAACACTACCAACCTTTCCTTCCCTCCCTTCCCTATCCCTCCCAATCTCCCTCCCCTTCCCCACCCCCACCATCACCCCAAACGCCTTCAAACCCAACGCCTTCCGCCCCGCCACAAACCCTCTCCTCAGCGCGCTCGGCCTCCCACAACTCGTCATTACCATCCAATGGCTCCCACCACCGCCCGGCGACGACTCCGTCGAACACCGAATCCTGACGCTCACGCACATTGCTTCCGACAAAGTCCTCATCGCGATCCGCTTCCATATCGGTCGAGGTCTCGCGAGGGTGATTTCGGGACTGGATGATTTGATTCCCGGGTTGAATTTGGGTGATACGTTGGGGAGGAGTGGGCCGAGGGTGGGGAGGAGGCAAGATGTTGGTATGTTGCGACAATGATACGATCCGCTGGTACGCAAGCAAGATACTGACGGATGCAGCCACGCTCTCGAACCTCCTCTCGACGACTTCCGACTCGGGGTTCATCTTCGGCATGGCGACCGAGATTGTCAATCGCATGATCCAACCGGTGGTCGAAGTCACGGAAGTGGAGGTCGTGAAGATATACGCTATGCCCGTGAATGGTACCGGAACAAGCGCTGCGGCGTGTGGGAATGGAACGAGCATGGAATGGGTGCCTATTGCGGGAAGCGAGACGATTGGCGCCGGGTCAACGATACTTACCGGTACTGGAACGAGTGCGCCGATGTCGATTCCTGGGACGTGCAATGGGACTGGGATGTCGATGACGATGGGAGGTGGATTACCGCTGTCGAGTGCACCGGGCGCGAGTGTGGGCTTGTCGATGCAGACGGGTGCTGAAGCGGTGTCAGCATTGTCAACAGCGTCGATGTCAACGGGTGTCGGAGCCGCCTCAGCATTGCCGGCAGGTGCTCAGTCGGGAGTGCCGCTCTCGATGCAATCCGGGATGCCGATGGGTACTGAAGCGACGATGAGTGCGAATTCGCAAGTGCCCGCGAATACCGGAAGTGCGACGCCGACTGCTGCCGGTGTTGGGTCAGACTCTGGCTCCGGCTCTACTTCAGGATCAGGATCTGGGACGAATGCCGCCTCGGGCTCCTCAGGCGCAGACTCAGGCTCAACTTCTGGCTTGGGATCTGGAACCGGTGCAGGTGCGGGCTCCTCAGGCCCAGGCTCTTCAGGCGCGAGCTCCTCAGCCTCGAACGCGGACTCGGGCTCGGGCTCAGGCTCAGGTTCCTCAGCTTCTGGCTCAAACCCTGGCTCCAACTCCGGATCTGGCGTCAACAATGACAACGACAACAGCAACGGAGCAGGCACGCCGGCGCCGACTCCACTACCCACCGCACCGCCAGCCACACCTTCAGCCAACAGTATCCCCTCGCACCTCTTCTACGTCATGACGGGACCCGCGACGCGCATCACGAGGACGGTGTATCGCGTCACTCGGTCGGGAGGGGTGGCGACTTCGACGGGATCGTGAGTGGCCAGAGATCGGCGAGTGGTGGGAGGGGTGTGGGATCGCATGAGAGGGAGGGAAAGAGCAGATCAGGTGGGTTATCTGCAGTAGACTTTAGCGATACATATACAGATTGACGACACGAGTTTGAGTGGGAAGAAGACTGTTTGATGATCAAAAAGTACAATTTCGGCTCTCCTATCAACTCAGCCCCATCCCTCTCTCCCTTTCCTCCTTCCTCCCGTCCTGAAAGTTCCCAGCCCAGCCAATACACACACTCTCACACGTTCCCTCCTGATCCTACAGACAAGGAAAAGCAAAAAAGCAGAAAAGAAAACAAGACAAAGACCCAGAATTTGTTTCCCCACGCTATGCTCCGTGACACCCCCGTCTCGACTCATCTTCCAATTTTCGCCCTGTCCGTCCGTCGAACTGCCGACGGATATTGGACGATTCGGGGAAAGGATGGGGAGAGATACACCGAAAAAGAAATACAAGAAAACAGGAATGAAGAAATGCCAGTCGCACATGGTATATAACGCACAGGAAAAAAAGAGGACCGAAAAACGCAAGGTAGAGGGATGAAACCGAGAGTGACTGGCGGCGGCGGTGGCAGTCCGGTTCGTGGTCCGGTTCGTGGTGAGGGTGACGATGTCCACGGACCAGCCGGGTTTCGAGATGAAAGTTTTTGGAACGATTTTGTTCGAATAGTGATTGATTATTTGGGGTGACGATAGTAAGCGTCGAATGTTTTGTGGGTGCTGGGGTTCATCCGGATACTCACTCTCGTCGAGAGAGGCGGGAGGATGGAGAACCACAGCTGCTGCTGCTGATAAGAGAGAGACGCTGTTCCTTGTTGCTGTTTGTGAATACGTCCAGTAAAGCCGTGCCGTGTTAACGCCGAAGAGGAGACAAAAGGAGATGGTGGTGGTACATGGCGCGCTCGGGGTGGGAGGTATGCCGGTCAAGTGTGTTGTTGCGGTCAGTAGGCTGCGACTTCGGTGGCGTGAGGCGCGATGACTGCTGGCACGGGAGTCGAATTGTTGGCTTGCTCGGTCAACAATGCGTCCTCGTAGCCGATGAGTGCTTGTGCGTGGAGTTTGAAGGATTCGCCCATGAGTTTGGTGATGCTGGGATGAAATGTTAGTGAATGTGTGAACGGGATGCAAATCGACCACACCCACCCCCAAACGACAACCTCATCAATCATACTACCCCACAGTCTCGCAACGGTTGAGCTGAGCTTCTGGCCAAAGCCATCGACAGTGTCATCGTCGAACAGACTTCGCAGCTTCTGGTACATGACTTTCTCATCTTCCGTCGCCGGCTCATCATCATGCTCAACGCGCCAGAGCCATAAGCTGAGGATCACAATCAAATCCAGGCCACACAAAGGGTGCTCGATGCTCCAGTTGGTAGCCGATGTTCTGGCGACCCAACGAATGCCCTGCAAAGCCGCAACTTCAATGCAGTCGAAGCAGTTCTGGATAACATTGAGCATTTCCGCACTCCGCTTGACCTTGTCACGCGCGTGGGTCATGGCCGCAGCCACCTCGTAAGAGTCGTGGTAGCGTAGAGCTTCCTGAATGCTCTTGAGATCGACCAGCAGTCTTGCGCGAGTGTTCCTGTACATCGCCATGGCGTTGAAGATGAGCGGGTGGCCTTTGTGAGGTGCACTCAGCTGTACGACAACAGTCTCGGGCTCGCAGATGTCGAGTGATTGTTCCCAGGTATCGAGCGCCAACCTGAGCTTGTACTCTGTGACAACATCTTGCAGAGCCTCGGGACTGCGCTTGTGGTACCAGACCTCGAGGAAGAGTGCGTTGACCATGACTCGAGTCGCGAATGCACTATATCGAGCAGACTCGCCCTGGAAGAGCGCATCGTGTGCTTCTCGGAAGGTGATGATAGTGGATGCAGTGAGATTCTCGCTCCAGCTGTCGTTGTCGGAACCTTCCAAATTCCAGAGAGTTTCGGACGATGGCAGTTCCAAAGTGTCAAACTCGTTGAAGCTGATCGCGGGAGTGTGGTTGTACGTCAGCGTCAGAAGTCCGAAGAAGATGTAGACAGCATAGTATGTCCGCCTGCAGCCTTCGTCTTCAATCCACTCTTCATGCGTTGGTTGACGTCCTTCCCTCGCCTCGGTCCGCAGCTTGAGCTCGTACCTGTTACCGGCGACCATGTTGGCGAGGAGTGATTTGATCGAGCACGCCCATTCCAGACCCTTTGGATCACCACTCCAGCTGGCAAAGCTCATGTTGAGTAATGAGCTCTGCATCATCCAGAGAGGACACTTGCGCGAGCTGAAGTTGTCCTTCTTTTGGAGGAATTGAGTGACCAGGACCTTTGATCCGATATGGAGCATGTATGCCTGATCTTGCTCGAAAGTGTACAATGCGCCGATCGACAGCACAGCCAGTAGAAGCGGCGCTGACACTGTTGCCGGCTTGAATGATGATGGATGGATAAAAGGCAAGTGGTGATGGAAGAAGTTGAAGTACGTCGATAGGTATCGGTTGAGGACTGAGACCTGCGGCAGACGGAATGTATCCAAGAGCGCACCTTCTCGGTCGCATCGTCGAATGTTCTCCATGATGCGTGTGACTTGATCGTCGGTCTCGACCTGCGGAGCCTTGGCCATGGTGCATTGTTGTGCTGGTCCGGGAGATCTTCGATAGTCGACGGGTGAGACTGGTCCCATCATTGAGGGAAACGGCGACAATGCACCCGGTGTGGACAGACCCGCGCCCATGATGGATGATGCCGTGAAATTTGGAAGACCATCTTGCTGACTCTGAGTGCGTTCCATCAACGGCGGCAGTGTATTCGAAGCGCCGGACAGAGAGGCGGTGGTCGGAAACTGCAGCAAGTCGTTGTGCGCATCCGCGCTAGATGTAATAGACGACGCCTTCGCTTGTGAGATGTTCTGCGGCAGCATCTGGTCCCACCCGTGCATCTGCGGCAGTGTCATCGATCCGGGGTATGATGGCATTGTCGGCTCCATCATTTGAGGAACGTGTGGAGCAATGAGAGGCTCGTTGTGGATGGATTCTTGGTCCTGGCCGGACAGGGCAGCCTTTTGCTGGAAGTTGTGCATGAGCATGGCGGCCTGCTCGACGTCGAACGGATTCCCGGCATCGGTGAATTGATCGAGACCGGCATCATCGTCGAGGTCGGGCAGTTTGTCGACATCAACATCGACATCGACATCGGCGTTCTGCGTGGCTTTGCTGGTGTTGCCGGTGTTGCGACGCTTGGCTTCGCTCTGGAGTGGTACGCCGCCATCTTTCGCATGGACGGTACGGTCGTGGCGGAGGAGTAGATCGCGACGGACGAACGTGCTGCGACATTTCAAACATTTGAACGGTCGTTCCTTGGTATCTATATGATGCAAGTCGATGGTCAGCTATGATATTCCTCGCAATAATTGTGCCCCGCCAGCCCACTTTGCCCGTCCAAGAGCTTCACACGTCCTCCCCGCGAACGCGCGACGCTTGATGGAGGGGAACCCTGAGAGTGTAGATCATACTTACGAGAACGTTCATGGCGCGAGCGATGTTCGGAGCGCGAAAATGCGCGATTGCAGAATTGACACTTGTAGCGCTTCTCCTTCTCTTTCGCCTCTCCGGTCGAGGCTTTGCGGTTCGTGGTCGTCGGAGACGTGGAGTCGACGGTGGGCGAAACGTCGGTCATGGTGGACAGGTAGGTCGCTGGTGCTGAATGGGCTCGAGGATGGCGGTGTTGAAATGCGCCCGATGCAGCCAGCGATACGGCAGTGTTAATGCGTGGAGGTTTGTTGGCGATGGGTTTGCGATGGGCTCATTACGAATAAGAGCATGGACGGCAGAGGGTTGCGCGGGCGCCAAGGCAGGGCGGACGACGAGGATGAATGGATGGATGGGAGAGGTATTCACCGTCTCGCGCGGTGGAGGGAGCGGGGCGAGGTCGTCGATGATATTCCGGTGGTGGTGCTGATGAGGGGGAAGGGAGGGCGGGCAGAGAGACAGTCGGACAGTGGGATGAATCTTGACAGGAGGGGACGGGACTCGACAGCCCACACCCGTTTCTCAAGGCCGTGCCCCCCGCGATTCGACGTGGATTTTCCTAAAAATGGTTCCAGCCGCTAACCGATTCGCTTACCCGTCCATGCATTTGTGGATAGATTACACGTCTATTTGATGGGATGGGACGGGAGGAGAATGTGATCTTGAATTGGTTGATGAATGGATGCTCTCGTTGATGTTGGACTCGCACGTCTGTCACGGTTCCTCACAACAAGAGCTGCGGCTTCTTCCCTCCAACGTGTGGGATAGATCAACCATACCGTTCACGCATGGCATCGATGGCAAGGTTCGGGCAGAGCGTCCCGCGAACGCCTTCTACGACAACTCTCTCGGGACTTGGTCCAGATCTGACATGCGGGAAGCCAGGTCGTCTTCCTCGATGCGCTGGCACGAGTAGGAGGACTCGCCTTCGAGTCTCCTCTGTGGAGCAAGTAAGGTACGTTTGCTGTACGACCATCTCGTCGCAAACGCTGGACCGCTTGCCTCGTCGACACCTATC
The DNA here is from genome assembly GCA_000223765.2 of Zymoseptoria ardabiliae STIR04_1.1.2. Lineage (NCBI taxonomy): Eukaryota > Fungi > Ascomycota > Dothideomycetes > Mycosphaerellales > Mycosphaerellaceae > Zymoseptoria > Zymoseptoria ardabiliae. The sequence goes on along the minus strand of AFIV01000169.1, from coordinate 41,990 downwards.
AAGACGAGACCTCACCGCATCGCCACAGGAGTCGACGCCGGCAGTGAAATTGAAACTTGCATGGTCAGTCATATGAAGCGGGGCGAGGGGGGGCTGAAAAAAGGGCGGTTTGACTTTTGGCTCTCGTCACGCTTTCCCAGCCACATTATTGAGCCCCTCCAGTTGCCCACCTTGACCATGAGCCTCGCGTCGTGTTTCTTCCGAGGGAAACACGAGGCTTTCTAGTTCGCGAGGCGAAGATACTACGCTGACTAGATTGATGACCTTGTCGTCTGTCTTACGACTGTTCTCTGCCCTTTCGTTCCTCCGCCATCAACGAATGCTCCATCAACCAACATCCCCCTCTGATGATCGACAAACACTTGGACCCAAGCCCCTGGGAACGGCGCAAGAACCCGCCAACTAGCCGTCGGCCCCACTTGGCGACGGGCCTACGCCGCCACGGTCCTGGTCAATTACCTATTCTCCAAAGCTCCGGGGAACGAATTGTACCAGATCCGGGCGCAGAGTCTTCTTGAAAAAGCCCACCGCATTTTTCACACTTTTCCCATATCGGCAAACGACGGGTGACTTTGTCCTCCTCCACGTCGAGGTCCTTGCCGCTGTGGATGCAAACGCCGCACACGACATCGCAGTACCATCCGTCATGACGCACCGTCGAAGAAGAGTAGAATGCGCTGATCCGATCATCAGACTGATCCAAACTAAATCTCGGGGCCCGACGGTCCGATCTTAATCCCGTGGGTTCAAAGTCTGTTCATCACGAACGCACGTAAGGTATCGTTCGTTACGATGGGTGGCACCTCATCCTGGCGGTGGAGGAACTCGGAAAACAATGTGGGATGTTTGCGCTGATTCGTGAACAGTGCGGTATCAAATTAAGACACACAATTGTGCCTTGGCTCTGCCCCGTTGAACGCCTTTCACACGTTCACTCGAACTGAGCACGAAACGTTCAGGTCGTTCGCTTCTTGCCCCTCCTTTCCAACCCGTGCCTCCCGTCCCAACGTTGAAACAACGAGGGGCAGCATGTTCTACACAAACCCTTTTCTCAAGGTACTACTCATCATGTCACACAACGAGAAGAAAATCGCTTGAACACCGCAGGTCGTCGCAAGGACTCGACTACGCCGTGGCGCTGCTCGGGATGCACCACGCATCTTGGACACCAGTGGCTTCGATGGTACAGTGAGTGCGTGTCGGAGGGAACAAAACTGTCAATAAGCGCCTGTTTTCTCTCCACGAAAGACATATACCTCCTTGGGTTACATCTCCGCTCTCTCTCTCTCTCTCTCTCTCTTTCGCAGACTGCACACTCCCAGTTCGACACACACGGTGTGAAGTCGAGCGAAATCACACAAATCTACCCTTGACCCATCAATCCTTCCCGTATATACATCCACTCCGAACTCTTCGCAAAAGCAACTCCCACCACACACACATCCCACCACATCCCTCTCATCCATCAACACCCATCCTTCGGATTCTTCGGATCGCTCAACCCCTGTCTCGGCCGACAAATCCCATACTGACATCCCTCGACCCTGCAATTCATCTCGTAAGAGGCTCGGTCTCGGTATTGAATACAGCAGTCCGTGTCGCCCGGCTTGCCCTGTGATTCAAACAAGCAAAAAGCTCTTAGCAGACGATTTCACCACCATGCGTTTTGTCCTTGTTCACTACTGTGCTGGAGCGGAAGCAGGTGGACTCACGATTCGGCCTGCTGCGTCGAGACAGGCGTGCGCTGCTCGCGACGATTCGATGGCGCAGTAGTGTCGCTCCCACGCCATTGGGTCTGGCTTGCCTGGCACGGCGGCGGCGAGGAGGGGGCTTGGTGCGAGGAGGAGGAGGAGGAGGAGGTGGTGGTGGGTAGAGAGAGGCATCGTGAGGAATGGCTTGAGTCGAGTGATGTGCGTGAGGTGGAGATGGTAATTAGAATGGCCGCGAGGTGGAATTCGAACGCAAAGGGTCAGTGCGGATGTGAAAGGTGGGAGATGTCACGACGAGAGCGATGGGCAGACGCCACTACTCTCGGTTTTTGTGTGCACGTCTGCATCCACGGTCGTCCGTCCCAGCAGCGCCGAATTTTCTCGGACCTCCGGGTGAGCTGGTCGGAAGGCCGAAGTGTCGCCCTCGAACAAGGCCTGCCCTTTCAAAACGTTCCAAGTCACCATAGTTCTACCGTGATCGACCCGTTTCCTCTTGCCCAGAACTTTTTCAAACGCGGCTGCGCAGTCCCGTACAAGCTGGCAACGTTTTCGAGCGACGGGGCAAATACCCATCGCTCCCTTTACCTTGATCAAACCACATGACACGACCACCTCCGCACGAGGATGATGTCCGAGCTCGATGTCCCTCCTCCATCGTCCCACCCGTCTACCCACCATCCTCAACATTTACAATCCACCCGTCTCGTCCATTTGGCCACCTTGTCATAGCAATGCGCATACCTCTCCCTCCCCTGTCCCGGATTCGGAATCGCAGGCCGGTGATCCGAGCAAAGGCACTGGAAGCAATCGTTGGTGATACTCCACAATCGTGACGCTTTGCACCGATGCTCGTTGGGAAGCCAGTCGGAGTGGTCGATGTCGTTGCACGCCGCCTCGGTCGCGCGGTCGTCGATTTTGGTGTCGTCGGTGCCGTCGTAGAGGCAGGAACAGTAGACCATTCCGGTCGCGTGGGCGAGCACGGTGGTTTGCAGCATCAGTTGGAAGGCGAGGATGATTGCTAGGGGGTGGGGGAGATGCATTTGGTCTTTTTGCTGGAGAAGGTTCGTTTGGATGAGAAGGATGCTGGTGGAAGGTTTGTGAGGCTGGGCGGCTTACTTTTCGGTATGGATGAAGGTGGTGGTTGTGCGGAACTGGGCTGATGGCTGTGAATAGGTCTGTATGATGGCGGGAAGCACGTTTGGCTGGGGGCTGTGAAATGTGTGAGTCTTGAAGGTGTAGTAAAAGGCCGTCAGGAAGGAGCGTTGGCAGATGGACAGATGAAAGGACGGCAGCGAACATTCCGATGAGTATTGCTCTGGTAGGTCAAGCGTCAATGTATCCGGGACCTGGAAATTTCTAGGCAGCCTTGCGTTTTGTCGACAGAACATTGGCGCGTTGAAGGTTTTCCGTAAATTCAGCCTTATGTGGTGATAGTACGCCCTGCCTTATGAAGTCGCCAGGTTCAAGCATGCTGATGCCGATACCACATGGCCACCTGGACTCGTGAGCTTCTTTTCACGACCTCATCACACATACCTTACAGTCCATCCTGCACTCCGGAAGGCCGGAGAACGTTCGCGAGCCTCTTGCCATGTGCTCCTCTTCGGCACAAAGCCTGCGATGCTAGGATTCTCGTGGAATTTTTTCAATCGACCTGTGTCGCGAGATACACCCCGCGATGGATGGACAAGCGAGAGATCATATGTCGGCTCTTATTCTTTCTTGCTCTGGAAACGGAGAGTGACACGGTCCCCGATCTTGTTCGTATCCATCGTAAACGCAGGGCTAGGATCCATATTCATTATCGCCAGTGCCGCAGTGATCCGTAAAGGTACTTGCGAATGCCGGTGCCTTGCAGATGTTCTTGTTACGCGACTCGCAAGACTCTGTGCACGCCGCACGGTATCTTTGGGCCGCAAACGAGGGGCAGGTTCCAAGTCGACTGGGTTTGCAGTACCATCAATGACCAATGGACTTTCTGACTGCAAAGCGATCAACCCTTCAATCAGACAAACTGTCAAGTTCTTTGCTCGACGTCGACGATGATCCATGTTAAGCCTCGCGACTTAACCCTGGAGGTCCTGCATGCCTCGTTACCCATTGCCTCACAATATTGATGCAGCAGCCGAGCATCACCCTACGGCATGTCGATGCACTCGGCAATTACCATGTTTCGAGCTCAGCTTTACTGGGAACTTCCTTGCTGCGTTTGCACACCCCGCAACGCCCAATGCTGTTGATGCGACGTCGCCATGCGGCATCGTTGCAGCGAGCCGGCGAGAGACATGCATGTTGCCGATATCATGCATGTTCGTGTGCCTGAAGCCATCGATCCCTTCCGGTACTTCAGAGCGTGATGCCGCGTTCTTCAATCCTCCAGGGATATCAAATTGTGGGCTCCGAATAAGGGCCCCGAATGGATGCGGCCCCTGCAACCTGGTCTCGACTCGGTGACCATCGAGGGGCAACTTGCATTCAATCCGGGATTTTGTACGTGACAAGTAGTTTGGACGAGTACAAGTACCGAGCAATTGTTTCGGAAGTGATCAGTCTCGTTTTCGGCTTCGCATGCTGCATTCATGTTTTCATCATCATCAATTGAGGCATGAAAGTGGAGTGAATCTCTCCAAAGGTCGACCAAAACCCTCGCCAGTCACGTGGGGCTTCTCCGCTTGGTTCGGACGAAACAGGCGCTCTGTCGTTCGCCAATCGGAACCTTCAAGACGCCTGTTCTTCGTCCCTTTTGCTGGTATAGCTCTTCTGCACATCACCTCTCGGCTGAGCGATTGGCGTCGAGCGGCTCTGCGATCTCTTTGACCGCGCTTCGAAGGGCTCTCCGGAAGGCTTGACGCTGCCCTCGACTCTTCGCGCTGCAGCAAGGTCAGGCCGGCCGCCCGCCAGCACCCACATTCCTCAAGCGACACCCACCACACGGCCGGACCACCGATATCACCCTCGCTGAATGAGACCGGAGACCAGTGCGGCTCTGGCCTTGACCAACACGAGCGCCGCCGCAGTCACGAAAGAAGCATCACACAAAGCTTGGACATAATCACTCACGGAGCCCTCACACCATGAATGGACTCGCTGGACAACCCGCCGGCCAGATGTATGTCCGCGCGCTGTACGACTACGAGGCCGACGATCAGACCAGTCTGAGCTTCCGACAAGGCGACATCATTCAGGTCATCACTCAGCTCGAGAGCGGATGGTGGGACGGCGTTATACATGGCACTCGCGGCTGGTTTCCAAGCAATTATTGCGCTGTCGTATCGCATCCTTCCGACTCGAACGCGTATGGCAGGAATGGAAGGGCAGGAGATTCAGAGGCCGAGGAGTCGGAAGAAGAGTTTGGCGAACATGACAACACGACTCCCGCGACGAGCAACGGGCATCGCGATGGAGCTGCAACAAGCACACAGGAAGAGGCGGCGTTCTGGATACCACAGGCCACTCCAGATGGTCGGCTATTCTACTTCAACACATTGACCGGCGAGAGCACCATGGAGTTGCCCTTGGAGGCGCCGACGTCCGCCAACGAGACCGGTCCACGAGATCGCACCAACATTTATATCCCCGAACAGACGCGACCGCCGGCGGAGTTCTTGGCCGCGGGCTACGAACGTGATGAAGATACAGACTACGCCTCAGCGTCCGAGGCTGAAGACGCGTCGGTAGCACAAGGATCAAAGTCTTCAAGCACGGTAAGTTACACCCTCCACTTTGTGTCGTTCACCGCAATCTACGTGACACCCCCACTAATCTGGCCAATCTGTCAGCATCGACGCAGGCGTTCATTTCTGTCTGACGGAGTGTCACCTGCAACGTCCATGGATTCCCTGAGCGCTCCATCTCCGATGAGCCGCTCGCGCACGAATCTCACCGACGCCAACAACCTGTCCCTATCCGCTATGCAGCAAGGTTTGCCGCCGAACGGTACTACCGCCACCTCTTTCGCCCATGCGCCTCCCGGCGGTTCGAGCCTTTCATTGCTACCTCGGAGGTTCTTTGACGACGCCCACGCCGTTCCTTTGACCTGGAATACCATGGTTGAAGACATGCGGCGCGCAGTGCAAAGATATCGTGAGGTGATCAACCGCGGCGAACGCTCCGAATACGTACGCAAAGCCGAGGACATCTCAGACCACCTCCGTTTGTTGCTCGCCGCCGGGTCCGGCACCACCGATAATCATTCTGGAAATCCTTCCATCATCTCGACGAACAAGGCCCTTTATCCTCATTTCCGCGAGATGATGTCACGGTTCTCCAAGCTCGTTTTATCTTCACACATCGCCGCCGCAGATTGGCCGGCGCCAGACTCAAATCAGAAGTGCTTGCAGGAAGCTGAGGGTGTGCTCCACGGCGTGTATGGTTTTGTCGAAGTGGCACGGCAACAACGCGGCGAAGAAATTCCTCGTCTGGTTCCGGGCTTTATCTCGGGTTCCAAGACGGCGGGCAGCTGGCAGAACAATGGACTCAACCCGCGGAACAACTTGGCGTCCGTGTCTTTCATGGACGAGGAGGCTGACACCTCGGCTGAACCTCATGCGACGTTGGATGCAGCCCTTCTGGAACGCCTCGATGATCTCAAACGACTGATAGTGTCTAGCATTCGTCGCCTGGACGAACATTTGGTGCTCCGCGAAAAATTGATCACTCCGCAGAAGCATCGCCACATCAGCGACAAAATCTGCAACTCCGGCAAACAGGTCATCGAGGTCTGCCGGCCGTATTTGTCCACGGTGGAGTCGATCAACTTTGCTCCTCTCACCAACACATTTCAGACGCCACAGCTGAACGACTTCTCCGAACACAAGCAGAAATTGTACGATTCAACGTCCGATCTCATCTTCGCTTGTCAGTCCGTTGCTGCCCCACTAGCGGACGAGTGGGCAGAGACCAGGGGACCAACTTTGGAAGAGCGCGTAACTCGCGTCAAGAGTGTGAGTCGGGAATTGGACACCACAGCATCACAAATTCTCTTTTCCCTGCAACTCCTCTCCGAGCTCATGCCTCAAGGAGAGAGCACAACCAATCCGCACCGCCTGACGGATGGTGGAGCGACGTACCAACAGCACATGCGGAACGGGTCAAGCAACTTACGGCCGCAGCTGGCAGACGTTGGACACTCCAAGTCATTCACGGAAGGCACGAGTTCGCCGGCGGACATTGTGAGTGGAGAGAGCTCCAAGGTCAAGCGCTTTTTCGGTGAAGTCCCTGCAACGCCGCTGCCTGGACGTGAGTCCGAGGATCAGCCCGACTACTTGAGATTGGATTATGAGGGTGAGATCGCATACGATGTCAAGTCGGAGGTACCCATTCTTCGCGGCGGAACGCTCATCGCCTTGGTCGAGCAACTCACACGGCACGACCGGCTGGACTCGCCATTCAACAACACTTTCTTGCTTACATACCGCTCCTTCACCACGGCACCGGAACTGTTCGAATTGCTTGTCAAGCGATGGACCATCCAACCTCCGTACGGGCTTGGGGGTGCTGACCTCGAGACGTGGGTCAATCGAAAGCAGAAGCCAATCAGGTTTCGTGTTGTCAACATCTTGAAGTCATGGTTCGACAATTACTGGATGGAAGCGAACGACGAGGCAAGCCAGCAGCTGATGCAAAGAGTGTATGCTTTCGCGAAGGATACAGTGCAGTCGACCAGTACACCAGGAGCCGGGCCACTGATGACCGCCATCGAGCAGAGAATGCGTGGTCAAGATGCATCGAGCAAGCGCTTGGTATTGACGATCAATTCCCAAGCACCGCAACCCATCGTGCCGAAGAACATGAAGAAACTCAAGTTTCTCGATATCGATGCGCTGGAATTCGCGAGACAACTGACCATCATCGAGTCCAAGCTTTACGGAAAAATCAGACCCACCGAGTGTCTGAACAAGACATGGCAAAAGAAACTGGCTCCCGGCGAGCCCGATCCAGCCGATAATGTCAAATCGCTCATCTTGCACTCCAATCAGCTCACCAACTGGGTAGCGCAGATGATCCTCACCCAAGCAGACGTCAAACGACGAGTGGTCGTCATCAAGCACTTCGTCTCCATCGCCGACAAGTGCCGCAACCTCAACAACTTCTCCTGCCTGACATCCATCATCTCCGCGCTCGGCTCAGCACCCATCCACCGTCTAAACCGAACCTGGTCTCAAGTCAACCAACGTACCACTCAAACTCTCGAATCAATGCGCAAACTCATGGGCTCCACGAGGAATTTCAACGAATACCGCGAAGCTCTCCATAAAGCAAACCCGCCCTGCATACCCTTCTTTGGCATCTACCTCACAGATTTGACATTCATCGAAGACGGAATCCCCAGCATCATCAAGAAAACACAACTCATCAACTTTGCCAAGCGAGCGAAGACGGCGGAAGTCATCCGCGACATCCAACAGTATCAGAATGTGCCGTACGGGCTGCAACCCGTGCAGGAACTGCAGGATTACATTTCGAATAATATGCGAAGTGCGGGCGATGTCCACGAGATGTATGAGCGGAGTCTGCAGGTCGAGCCGAGAGAACGGGAAGACGAGAAGATTGCTAGGTGAGTTGGAGTCGACATTCATCGCTGATTACGATTTTGCCAAAACTAACATATCTCCCAGGTTGTTATCAGAGTCCGGCTTCTTATAGTCCAAGGACCGTAATTCTGACCCATCCTCGCCGAACTCATCGAGCCCGCCATCCGGCTCGACAACGCCGAAGATCAGCAGATCTATCATGTCTCTGCTCACGATGTTGGGAATGTTCTCCAGTGAGAAGCAGCGATTGAGTGGACTAAGGATATCTTAGATATGCTTGTCAGATGAGGTGATTCCCCGCCATATCCGGCTCAAATCGAGCGAGATGCGGAAAATGAAGAGATGACATGACGTGATGAGACAGATGCAAATGAAATGAAGATTTTGACGAGATCTTTTGGAATTTGTGTGTTTCTGCTCATCATTTCTCACAGTGACGGGCGACTTCCGTATCGCATGGTGAACGCGGAAGGACATGGTGAGAGGACGGCTCTGATGCGCCGGTTAGATGCTGCTGGCCACGACGCGACATGCTGTGGAGCCGTGGTATCTGACCCTTGTGGCATGCGACGTGCCAACGTAGCATCGCATAGTCGGTGGCTCGCTTGGTGGATAGTGGCAGAAGGCCAAAGTGATCGAGCGGAAACGCCGCTGGTGGAAACTGGTTCTTGTAAGAGGATTTACCTCTTTGCTTGATCTGGCGGTCTTTCAGTACCGCTTCTTACAACCGCAGCTAATCATGGCCAGATCGATCTCGTGTATGTTCACCGGCTTGTCACAACATTTCCATCCAGACGACAGCTCTTGCCGAGCCGATGGCGGCCGAGAAGGGGCCAGCAAGCACGGCCTAGTCTTTCGTTCACAAAATGGGATCGCAGAACGACTGCAGCTCGCAGTATCTCCGCATCGGCTCGCCGGCAACTCTCGCTAGACAGAACTCCGCTCGGCCTTGATCACACTTCATCACGCATAGATCCACCTTGCAGGCATGTGACATGACTCGGCATGATGAAACAATCCCAATTTGTCCAGCGCAGCTTCACATCTCCGGAAATGCGTGCACTCCGCAACGCCAAGGTCTGACGTCGTCCAGAATAGTACCGTCGACCGACAATCCCACAGTCTTCCATCGAATCACATGTGGCGGTGGGCGACGCAAGACAAGTCGGACCAGGAATCGTTTCCGTCTATGGCGGAAGTGATCGACTGACAACGCATAGCATTGGATTTAATGTAAGTCCTTCTTAATCCCCCCGCTATAGGTTTCGCAAAGCGGTCAAGGACGCATATGCAAGTATGCATCCCGGCTGCAGTCCACTCCAAGTAGTATTGCTTCTTTGCGTGTCAAAAGGGAAGCTGCGCCCGGATATTGCGCGAGCTGGGTCTTGTACGCTCTGTCGCCTCGAAGAGCAACGATGCATTCTCTGACCGTGCTTCAGACGGTCCTCACGGCGAACCTTGCCTTTGCTCTCAACTTTCCTCGACAGGCTACCGCTCCTTCGCAATACGCGGTCCAACCCCTACCACTCGACACGCCGTGGACGGACAAAGTTGGCACGGATCCATGGCCGCAGTACCCCAGACCCAAACTCGCTCGTTCGGAGTGGAAGTCACTCAACGGGATCTGGACGTACGCGAATGCCTCTAGCTTGGATGCCGTCAATGATCCGCCCTTCAATCAGACGCTGCCGAAAGAGGTGCTGGTGCCGTTTTGTCTTGAGAGTGGTCTTTCTGGCATCGAGGGGGATTACCTTTTGTACTCTTGGTACTCGACCTCGTTCAGTGTGCCCTCCAACTGGACCGGCGAGAGGACGCTGCTCAACTTCAATGCAGTCGACTATGAGGCCACGGTATTTGTCAATGGTCAGCAAGCCATGTTCCATCGCGGAGGTTACTTTGCTTTCTCCGTCGATGTTACGCAGTACTTGTCTTCATCGGGGCCAAATGAGCTGTGAGCACATCTCTCATACACCCATAGCCATTTCACCCTCTGACTGACCTCGAACAGCGTCGTGTTTGTCCACGATCCCACGGATTCTGGCCGCTATGTGATCCCCGTCGGGAAGCAGACTCTTGGCTCGGATCACATTTTCTACAGACCCTGCAGTGGCATCTGGCAAAGTGTGTGGATTGAGTCGGCTCCGGCAGACTACATCGACGCGCTTGACATCAATGGCGGTGCTGATGGCACTGGTAAGATGTCTTGGTATTGGGGCCAACACTCTCAGACCGCTAATTCGTGTCAGTGAATGTCACCGTCTCTTCTTGCCAGAACAGTACCAGTCAAGTTGAGATTTCGATCCTCGAGAAAGGGACTTCGAACGAAGTTGCTTCTTATACAGGAGCGGCCGGTGGTCAGTTCTCGTTCAAGGTCGAGTCTGCAAAGCCCTGGAGTCCAGATCACCCCAACTTGTATGAGGTGGCAATCAAGTTTGGAGACGACCAGATTAAAAGCTACACCGGGTTTCGGACCATTACCAAAGAGGCCGTAAACGACGTCCAACGAATTGTGTTGAACGGCGAGGCAATCTTTCCGTTCGGTACCCTCGATCAGGGCTTCTGGCCGGATGGAGGCTACACGCCGCCCACGTATGAAGCGATGGTATACGACATCCAGACCTTGAAGAGCATCGGATACAACATGCTACGCAAGCACGTAAGTATAGGCATGCTCTCCCTCAACTCGAAGATTCTGACCGCTCCTCCCACAACAGATCAAGGTGGAGTCTCCGTTGTATTACCAAGCGGCAGATGAGCTGGGCATTCTGGTCATGCAAGACATGCCCTCTCTGCGACTATTCACCGAAACGCTCGCCAATTGCACCAGACAAAGGCTCCTGCCAGATGCCGCGCAGCAGCAAGAATTCCAACGCCAGCTCGAATTGCTCGTCACGCAGCTGAGAAGCCACACCTGCATATTTGCTTGGGTCATTTACAACGAGGGCTGGGGCCAGATTGAGAGCTACTACCCCGAATTCGCATTGACCGATGTCGTTCGAGGACTGGATCCCACCCGACTTGTGGACGCCGTCAGTGGATTCCCCGATCATGGGGCGGGTGACTTCTCGGATAATCATCACTACGCCAATCCGCAGTGCGGTACGCCGTTCTACTCTCTCTCATCCAGTCCGTTCGATCCGTCACGTATTGGATTCCAGGGAGAGTTTGGCGGGACAGGCAATAATGTCACCGCGGAGCATGCCTGGAAGGTGCAGGATTCCATCGACGCAATTAATCAGACGTAAGTACCATCAGCGTCCTTGGAGTGAGGTCAGATCTCAGGCTAACATAATACTCAGCTACGAGCTGGACGCCACGATCGAGGTATGGAACTACCGCGGCCACACCCTGCTGACGGAGCTCCTCTCGCAAGTCGAGATGTACTCCTGCGCCGGCGCCGTCTGGACGCAGACCACCGATGTTGAAGGAGAAGTCAACGGTATGCTGACGTATGACCGTCGGGTGCTGCGTCCGGATCTGCAGCAGTGGCGGACGGACATCCAGGCGCTGTATGATGCTTCGGCCAAGAGGACGAATGCTTCCATGCCCAGTTCTTGAGCGGTCCGAGTGTGGGATCACGGTACCTGTCTGGCATGGCATTTTCTTCTTCCAGTCCGCTATATTTCTCCGCGAGTCCCGTGGCGTGCGCTGAAGTGTCGTTGCTGCGACTCGCAGCTGTGTTCGGAGTGTGAGGAAGGAATGCCAACTGTCGGGCAGTTCTGCAGTCGGCGATGTCTCAATTGCAATTTCTTGCTCATGGAAACCCACCTGGGAAAGGGAATTGAATGAGTGCAAAGGGCCGAGAGATCGCATAGAATAGCTTCCCTGGTCGTCCGGCTTCGAGCTCAGGCTATCGGTCCTCATTCTCCTCCATGCTTCATGATCGCCTGAACTCATCCTCCTCCTGCTCCACTTTCCTCGCTTGCGCTCCGCTTGATCGCAGAACCTCCCCCTCATCACTCACAATCCATTATGACAGGATTCTGAGGGAAAACCGCCAGGATTGTTGTGCTGTTCGGGCGATGTTGGATCTTGCTCCATGGTAAAAGTCGGAGTCGGAACTACCGTGGTAAAAGTTTTAAAGTCGGATCTACATTGGGCCGCGGCGTGTCTCGGCGGAAGAGCTTCTATACAGCTCCGAGTGCAGAGCAGAGGATATATACAAACCTCAATCCTGATCAACATTCCGAACTCCTTTCAATCCCCAAATCGAAATCGAACCGAAAAGCAAGAACACACAACTTCAAGATGTCTCCGGTACCGCTCGTGGCACCAGCCCTCTCTCTGGCAGGATGGACGCTGATCATGGAAATATGGATGTAAGCTATGCTCAATGCCATCCCAAACATATCAACAATTCATCTAACCCCCTTCCTCAGGTACGCCTACCGCATTCCCGACCTCGAGAAATACCAAGTCGACACTTCGCCGAACATGACCGCCGGTTCCATGAAGAAAATCCCGCGTCATCGCCAATGGCCCGCGGACAATTACAATCACTTGCACGAGCAGCCGACCGTCTTCTACGCCACGGCCATGTGCTTGACGCTGTTGGAGGCGCACGACAAGACGACGGTTGGGTTGGCGTGGGCGTATGTTGCTGCGAGAGTGTTGCATTCTTTGATCCAGGCGAGGACGAACGTTATTATGCAGAGGTTCGGCGTGTTTGCGATCAGTGGTGTGATTTTAGGGAGTTTGGTCGTGAGGGGCTTGTTGAGGGCTTTTTAGAGGCTGATGTGGCGAGGTTACCGAAGGATGAATGGACAGTGCTGGCGGATGCGTTTCTCGGTTGCCTTCGTGGTACTGGATGACTGTTGTATGCACGCGCCATGAGCTGTATCTCGGAAATCTCAATTTCTTCGCGAAGCTCTTCCTATGCGGGTATAGTCCATCGCCATCGTCCCATCTCTACACAGAAAGATATCCCATATGCGCCTCCCAATGCGATCCACATCTTCTCGTCCTGATCGTACACCCTCTCGATTCCCATGACATCTCTTCCAGCCCCTCAAATCTTGTACTCGGCTCCGTGGAATGGACTCCAGATCCCTCTCACACTCTCATTCAAACTCTTCACAGGCTTCGTGACCCTCTTCAGCTTCTCGCCATTCGCATCCCTCAGCAACACCGCTTTCTCCACAATCTGTCCTGGCTCCAGATTTCTTACGCAAATCGCCTTCTCGCGGCCGTTGATGTACTGGCCTTTGATAACCGGGTGTTTGCCGGGTCGAGGGGAAACGGTGACTTCGATCGAGGGGTTTTCGGCGGCGAATTCGGCGAGGCGGTGTTTGATGAAGGCGCTGTGGTATATCTTTAGTATCGCAGTGGGAAGCATGTTCGCTCAAGACAGTGTCGTACTTCATGCCTCTACTGCTGCCGGCCCAGTCGCAGTAGTGAAAGTCCAGACGCTTGCATTGGAGGATGAATGCGCCCACGCCATTCTGCGCGATGGTGTCAGTGCGGTTTTGATGGCTTTGCAATTCTGCGAAAACATACCTGAGATTTTGCTACCGTCCGTAGCGCTTGAAGAGGCATGATGGCATGTTCTTTGCAATGGTGTTCTCGATATGAAGAAGGCGGCGATGTCTTTGACCCTTGGCGGGAGCGGCGGACTCAGCTCCGTGGCCCCGAAGATCACCTCTCCACCTTACTCACTTCTTCGCCATCACGACTTTCATCCACCGCCGAGACATCGACCAAGACATCGCATGAAAGCCGACGAGATGACGACTGGGCAGAATTCCAAGATGAAATTCCCTCCTGCTCTGTTCACGGGACAAATGTTGGCCAAAAGCGCGAAGCACGCTCGGCTGTTTGCACGGTAAGAGCGATGGTCCTCTGTCATTCACTACCGCAGACTTTGGACTGTAGGTGGGAGAGCATGCATTGAAGTCCCGAATCCATCAGCCGAGTGTTCCGCGTGGTGTCGTTGGGATATGAGCGACGTCATCTGTTTTTTGGAATGCAATACCAGTCGCGTCCACTCCTTGGCTACGCGGTGCCGCGATTGCGGCTCTAGATTGATAAAGTCGTGCTTCTCAGGACGTCTCGATTGTTTCGCAGTAAAACAACTCGCTCGTCTGCTTGGCTATGCGACTAACGACAGGGATTGCGTTGTGCACGCTCGAAACAACACACTGCTGGGCTCAATCAGGTAGGTAAAGCATCAATCGGTTAGGCTATGGGAAGACTGACACTTTTGAAGCTCGAGTCGTGACCATCACTCAGACCATATCTTCGTACGTGGGACGGACCTCATGCGCGTGCCGAACTCACATTCTTTCGTAGCAACTGCTCGACCACACGCGCGAGTTCAACGATTCCACCGCAAGGATGGATATACACATCCGGCACGACTGTACCGTTCACATTCAACGCTTCGTACACGTCTGGCTTCGACAATGCCACCGCTGTATCGTCCGCACCCTCAGTGCCATCAACATCCGCAGAGAGCGCGGTATCAAGCCAGCGTGACACAATCAGCAATATGTTGACTGAGTCCATTGTCTCGACCACGGTCGTAACGCCTTCGTCCGATACGCTTCAATCGAGATCGAACTCCATCTCCTCCGATTCACCGCGAACATCTTCTCTGGCGTCGATCACAGATACCGCTTCAACGACATTTTCGGGTGGAACAAGTGATATCTCATTCGACGGGTCGTCGTCCGCGTCACCGGGAGTGACAGCGTCGCCCTCGTCCATCCTACCGATTGAACCATCATCGACTGGCTCGACCGATGCGTCAGATCAACCAGCCTCCAGCGTTGCGACGACAGGCTCGACCGATACTGCAGTCATAACTACAGCATCACCCACTGCAACGCTTGTGCCAGGAACATACATCTTCGGCGGCACTGCCTTTCGAGCTGTAGTCGGAGGTAATACGATCACGTACCGCTCCGACGGACAGTTCTTGACCAGCACCTCCGGCGGCATAACAACGACCTTCACATCCGGCGGAATCACGACTACAGTCTATGGACCTGCGCCTACTGGAGACATTGAAGTACCTGTAGTTGAAGCAGAAATTGGACAATGTCCCACGTACGATGGCAGATTGCTCATCAGCGCCGAAACCGACTTTGTCTCGTACATTGTCACCTGCGGGAGAACCTACAACGGCACTGTGATCTCGGTCCTGGCGCGGAGAACGATCTCGGTCCGAGCGGAGAGCGATGATTGCACTGATCAGTGTTTGGACACACCGGGATGTACGGCTTTCTCATACACGCAAGACCAGTGTATCTTCTACAGCGAGATCAACGCGGAACTCGTCTCGGCAAATCCTGCGTTCTCGGCTGTGAGGCTGCTCAACGAGGCGGAGCAAATCGTCCTGCCGAATGAGAACTCGACTACTTCCGCGGTGCGGTCGACGACTCTGCTACCTTCGACTTCGTCCGCGCAGCAAATTAGTGCTGAGTCCTTGAGCGCGTCATTCGTGTCAAGCACTGGCGTCCGGACGAGCGAATCCATTACTAGCATGCCCAGAAGCTCCATCTCTGTGAACAGCACTGCTTCCGCGGTGCAGTCGATGACTCCGCTACCTTTGACCCCGTCCGCGCAAACAAGTGTTGGGTACTCGCTGAGCTCTGTCCTTTCCCAGTCGTTTGCTTCGACAACTGGCTTTGGCACGAGCGAAACTATCGCTAGCTTATCTGGAAGCTCTATCCCTTCAACCAGCGGTGCTCTGCCTACTGTGTCTCTTCCTACGAGCAGTGGGGTCCGTATCTCTACTACGTCAGACACCAGTCTTTCAGCGACCTCTGGCACGTCTACCGTCTCGGTGGCGATGTCGACGCTGGAAACATCAAGTGCCAGCAGTCCGAGCATTTCGGCAACTCTCTCCTCAGCCTCGCCCAGTGCCGCATCGAGTGCGCCGGCCACAAATACGATCAGTGCTCCGAGCAGCGGTCTGAGCTCCGTCGGCTACAACAGCACCAGCGCTTCTCGCGGTGTCAGCAGTCCGAGTAGTCTGTCGGCCACCGACTCCACGCTGTCCATCGGCTCATCAACTGCAAGCACGCTTTTGCCTTCGCTCGCGTCCTCGGATTTGACTTCGACGGATTTCACACAGCCAATGTCTACATCCATAACATTTACCAGCAGCACCGAGGCCAAGTGGACCTCCACGGCCGCCGACGTTGCCACAACCGCGCCGAGCGCCACTGCCTCTTCGATCAGCACTACCACCCCTTCAGATTCCACCATGACCTCCTTTACATCAAGCATCGTGACGACTTCATCGACAAACTCACCTGCAATAATCTCGTATGCGACAGACCCGTCTACGACAACCTCGCCTGCAACAACCTCGTCTACAGCATCCTCAACAATCGTGACTTCGACATCCACGTTGCAGGTTTCCACCTCTTCCTCATATAGCTCTTCGCCGCCATCTGCCACACGTACGTCGTTATGCGCAGACCGCTCGACCTTTTCAGCGAGCGATGGCAGTCAGTATATTGTACTCTGCGATCAAGACGCGTCGGATCCAAACTACTCCTCCTACACTGGCAGGTCAAGTTTTGAAGGCATCAATCCCGTGCAGGCCGCCGACTTTGCAGCTTGTATTAATCGATGTAGTTCTCAAGGGACAGACTGTTCAGGAGTGACTTGGAACGATTCGGCACAACAATGTAACCTGCAAGGTGCGATGGCCCGCCGGTACAATGACTTGTCGCCAGTCCCTGGTCTCGATAGTGCTGTCCGATCATCGGGATCCGATGGCATCGCTGGGAGATCACGGCTCATCACAAACGGCGACTTCAGCACTGGCTCTCTCAATCCGTGGGTAATCAGCGGCCAACAAAGCGCCTCTTTGAGTCTTGCTCGAAACTCGGCGTAAGTACTGCCCTCTCCTAACTCATTACCTTGACTGACGTTTCTCAGCTCGATACTGATCACCAATGGCATTGGCGGTCTCGGTCTGTGGCAAAACATCGCAGTCAACGGCGGTGCGGCATTCTATATGACAGCTTCGGTTTCCATTTCCGGCTTCGCCAACTACGCCAGCGGCTCATGCAGCATGGGCCTCATAACCGATGGCCAGGAAATCAACTACGAATGGCGGACAGATCTCCCGCAGACGACGTACCATGCCAGCGGGCATATCACCGACTTCCCAACCATTTTTCTACTTGAATTCTCATGCAGCCTCCAAAGCGGCAGTACGGAGGGGAATATCACGATTGTCGCCGATGACGTTTCGTTTTACACCTACCCTACCGCCGTCGGAGCGAGTCCGATCGTTCCAGAACCGGTCGTATCGAATGCATACTACGACTTTGCCAATCCAGGCACGCAACTCATCACCATTCGCCGGTTGCGGCGAAACGTGCGATTCACCGCAAGCGCAACTCTACAAGTTAATGGACCGGATAGCGATAGCGGCACCATCTGTGCCGTTCTCATGGCTTTCCAAATCGGCGGCGGTACCCAGCCGTTCTTCCTTCGAGAGTTTACGACAAAGGACACGGTCTCGCTCGATGTCCAGGGACGGCTTGAGCAGGATTCCAGCGCGTTCAGTATTCAATTTGCTTGTTCGACGACGGAAGGAGCTGCGGCACCAGGAGTATTGGCTGTGAGGGAATTCGGCATGAGGATTGCTGCGTGAGTGCTGCATGCTCAGATTAAGTGCTGTCCATACACAACTTTGCTGCCAGGGACACAATCCAGCTCCGTCCTCCCGCTCGGAGTACGCAAACCCTACTCACCGAGCGAGACTTGTACAGTGAAAGTTGCGCCAAAAGTTGGAGGCTTGCGGTAGAATCGGTACTGTAAAAGTCTACAGAGTTCTGCCGGCAATGTGTCTCCTCGCCCTCGCTTGAAATGCACCGGACGAAGTAGTTCTCAGTGGCTCAAGGTATGCTGTCTGAGTGGGAGCACGGGAGTACGAGCGATACGACGGCGCAAATTGAGCTAGCTGTAACTGGCTAGCCTGATCAATAGCGCAACATCTTACCTTCACACTGAGCTCGCATATTTGCACTTCATCTCTTCTTGCAACCACGACTAGCGATGCTCGAGGATCGTCCGCCCAGCATACAGCCCTGGCGAACATGTGCGGTGCTGTACAAAGAAGCGGATTCTCGCTTTTCCTTTAGCGCTCCTCAGATGGAATACCGAGAACCCCGCCTTGTTGCTGCTGACTTCGTGACACGAAAGCGGCGTCTCGACGCGGAGTGCGGAGTCAAAAGCCATGCTGACAGGAAAGATACGAGTACGCCCTTGCGAGTGATGAATGACTCCTTCGGTATGACAGGTAGTATAACATTCAGCTCGTGCTCTCTACTGATTTCAGGCCACGAACTTCACTCCCTCACCCCGAAACTCATTTTTCACTCCCAGCATCATGGCCACTCCAAGCGTGCCCATCTCTCTCGATGCGACCTTTGATCGCAGTGCGCTCGCCGACAAAAGTGTCATCATCACCGGCGGCGCCAGCGGAATCGGAGAAGCCAGCATGCGCGCCTTCGTCGCTGCCGGAGCCTTCGTCACATTCGGCGACATCGCCATCGATCTCGCTGTGACCCTCGTCAAGGAACTGGGCTCCGAAAAGGTCGCCTTTGTGCCTTGCAACGTCACCTCTTGGGCGGACCAAGTCAAATTGTTCAAAACTGCTCTGGAGATGTCCCCGTCCAAGACCATCGACATCGTGTTCGCCAACGCCGGGCTGGCCAAGCATGACGACCTGTACCATCAACAAGATGGAGATGACGGCGATCCGTTCGAACCGGATTTGACCACGCTCAACGTCAATGTCATCGGGGTGGCGTACACGGCCAAGCTGGCGATGTTTTACTTCCCCAAGCAGCGGCCGGAAGGTGAAGGACGAGACCGCTGCTTCCTCGTCACGTCGAGTATCGCAGGTTATATCGATCATCCGGAGAACCCTCAGTACAATACCAGCAAGTGGGGAGTGAGGGGGCTCATGAGGAGTTTGAGGAGTACGGGAGCCAGGCAGGGAATGCGGGCGAACTTGATCGCGCCTTGGTGGGTCGAGTTCATCGGCTCTGAGGACACGAAAATGCTGATCAATTTCAGGGTCACCGCTACGAGAATAATGACTGATGAGCAGAAGGCTGCAGCCCTAGCTTACGGTGTCGTGTTTGCGGAAATCGAAGACATCGCATCAGCAGTGTTGCATCTCGCGAGTGACAGGACTATCAATGGTGACATTACCCAGGAACGACAAGCGTACATCACGGACTTATGCTGACAGTGTGTGTAGGGCGAGCGCTGGCTAATGTTCCCCGAGACATGCATCCGCGCGGCTATATCGATCTCAAGAAGGACGATGCCGAAGACGACTTGCTGAAGGAACTGCTCAAGTACGCTCCTACACCTCCGAAGCCTTGAGAATATTTCCCATTCTTTGTCGACGCCGATGCAACAAAGGGTACGTGGGAAGTATCTCACGGGAGATTGACAGCGACGTCCATACAATGGAATCAAGCAGATTTCATCTAACAAACAAAGACCATTGAACAACCGAACCTCCGATGGCGAGAGACATGGTTGCTCCCAATAAGAAGATGCTGGACGCTCCTCGAGAACGGTAGTGTTGTCTCTTATTCTGTCTTTTTCACATTCGTTCAGATCACACTCGTTTCTAAGTTCAGACGTTGATCGTCTTCATCAATATGGTTCAAACTAGGAGTAAAACTGCGGCAGCCCGCGCAAACAACAATGCCGCCAATGCTGCCGCCAATGTTCTTCCGAATAATGCTGCTCCGGCAGTTGCAGTCAACGTAGCTCCGGCCAATGCAGCTCCAGTCATTGCCGCTCAAGTCAATGCCGCTCAAGTCAATGCAGTTCTAGTTCCAGCCAATGCTGCTTCGGTCAATGCTACTCAGGCCAATGCTGCTCCGGCTAATGCTGCCACGGCCAACGCCGCCACAGCCAACGCCGCCACGGCCAACGCTGGCACCGCCAATGGTCCGCCAGCCTCACTTACCAGTGCAGCGGGCCAGAAGAGGCCTTCTGATTCCACAGACTCGGATAGAAGTCCAAAGCGTACTCGTCACAATCTACCAGAGGGCTCCGATGACGACCGCCCTCCCATTCCTCCCCTTAAGCTCTTTCCAAGGCGTGCGAAACGCCAGGAAGCTGCCACCGCGGCGGACAAGGCCTACCTCGCAGATAGCATCTCCCAGTTTGCAGAGCTGAAGACCGCTCAAAGAGGCAGTTGGCGAGCATTCCAAATTTCGTCGCTCAAGATTCTTCCGACAATATCACCTCCATCTGGTAATCTCATCAAGACCTCAATTGGCAAGCCTGGAGAAGATCAAGAAGAAGAGATAGGCGCACACTACTTGGACGCAGACGAAGCTGAAGCACTGCTCAGCAGCGACCAGCCTGTTACAGCACCAGTCTTCGTACCCGGCGGAGCTCACCCTCTCTTTGTCGATCCCGCCGATAGCCGCCGTCCGATCGAGCAGGCTCTTTCGGACTGGTTTATTGACCCCCGCGAGCCATTTGCGTACAGGGACGTGGCCGCGAAGAAGAGCACAGGGCACGTAGAAGGGGTCGTCACGATGGACGAGCTCCGTCCCCACTTCCTTGCGCCGGAAGACACGACGCCGGCGTACCCCTGGAACCTTCCCGATATCATCAATCCACTCGGTGCGAGTGCAGTACCGGAATTTCTACAATCAAATCAATGCCAATTACTCAACGACTTGATACGCATGATGGTGAATCCCGACCTTGGCGGTATCTGCCCTCCAGGTTGCTCAACTAGTGACCAGTCCTGCGACAAACACACCGTTACACTCTCCGAATTGAACGATCTCAGGTTCTTTTACACCCACTGGCAAGGCACACTCATGATCTCCGATCCAGGAGCCGTCACTCTCGCACATTTCGACAGATGGTCTCTGGGTACGTGGATTTCATGCTACGAAGGCGAGATAGGAATCTGCTGGCTCAATCATTCTTCGGAGAAAGAGCAAATGGCGTGTATAAACACCGAGTCGAGAATACCGACGAATACACTCTTCAAGGTCTTGAGAGCTGGCGATGCGGTGTATATGCCTCCAGGTACCGTACACATAGTATGGAGACTGCCGCAAGGAAGCCAAACGATGGGTATGGCTGGACATATTTTGAGGAGAGGACATTTGGATGGCTGGCTGGGGATGCTGCGCAAAGAGCTGGCTAACATCATAAAGAGGGGTGGCGCGCCGGGGTATGAAACTGTTGTTCGGCCCTTGGTGCGTGGAGTGAAGCAGCTGGTCGAAAGCCTCAAAGACGAGAGAGACGTCGAGCGGTTGGGAGGAGCAACGAAGCTTGCGAGTGCGATGAAGACTATCGAAGCGCTTGAGGCGCAGGTTGTTGCCCTCGCAGCTTTGCAGCCTGATGGTAACGCTCAGGATGAGCCAGACGACGCTGAAGACGCTGTCACGAACGCCGGTGCCGCTGCAGAGCAATCTACGGATGATCTTGGAGCGACAGAGACTGTATCTGGAGCAGAAGGAACCCAGGCCCAAGCGGGGAGCGAGTCAGCAGCGGGAGAGGCAACTTCATGACAGCCAAAGACTGGTGTGCGAGAAGCATCCCAGCTACAAGCCCCACCAGAGGCAACAGACGGTGCTGAATCAACGAGCACTCAACCTTTGACGGAGCTCGTCGCCTCATAACAAGAGCTCATCAGGTTACATGAGGAGTACATCAGCGAATTGGAATCAAGCCGCGCGCTATGATACACATTCGGCTGCTATGGCTTCACGATTATTCTTGCCTTCAGAGCAGAATCACTCTCCGTCCTCTCTCGCAGAGGTTTGATCAGGTAGGCATGTCTCATTTGTTCAACACTGCATGCAGGTCCATACCGGCAGGCTGCATGTCTCACATGTTGGAGCTGCAGCTTCAATCGCTAGGCCATACTTCATATACCGCCCAAAAATTCCTTGAGCATCTTCCTCTTCAAACACGTACAACACACCGCTCGTTCACCCAACTCTCGCGTCACAGGAAATTCGACCAACCATGTCTATAAGCGCCCATGTCCCGTATTACACCCTCAACGCCGCAGCATATCTTCAGTAAGTAGCAAACAGTAACCATGAAACCAGAACATAATTGACTGACCATGCTCGTAGTCACACCAACCCCACAAGAACGAGCTCTACACCTCAAACTCCAAGAGTAGCCGTCCTCTCAGCCTCGGCATCACCAGCAAACTTCGAGGCTTCATGCAGACCGGGCCCTCTCTTCCAACGCCGGAGCATGCTTGGGTCGGCCATGTGGCTTCAAGCGCCGTGGAGAAGTTGTCGTACAAGCATGGTTCGCCCTCTACCGTACCGGGTGCAATATCAACAACCTGACGTCGAGCTCCGTGTGCTGGAACAGGAGATCGAATATGACCCTGCGGATCTTCGAATGTCGGGTCCGATTGCCGAAGGGCCGCTGGGAGCTCCGAGGCCAGACGAGCGAGCGGCGTACACACGAACTTGGTTGAGAAAGACCAACGTTCAAGAGCCCGAGAGGGCAGCCTTGTACCCTCCTTACAGGACTGCTCGAATGGAAAAAGTGCATTTGAGACACCTTCCAGCTTATTTCAGCGGCGATGAAGAGATGGATGGTGGTGCACGTCAGACAGAGGTCATTGTCGTGCAGCGCAAGTCGAGATTCGAACGGAGGCAGAATATGAGGCTTGTGGTGTTCATCGTGGCTGTCGTCTTCAGCGTCTGTTTGCTATGTGGGCTGGCTGCCGGCATAGCGGCAACGACATGATGCTGTGGGCTCTGCGCAGAGATGGTATTTTCACTTAGAGGAGTTGGTGGCGAGGAGGATCGCGTATGTGGACACGCAAAGCCTGGCCGGAGACGTAGAGGGGGAACTTGTGCCGGAGAAGATTGTAAGGACGCCGCAAAGGCCAGGTGATTGCTTGTGCGGGACGCCTGCTGGGTTGGGCGTCGACCTGAGGTATCCGGCTCTCGTGACAGTCGTCATCTGCTCGTCTGGTATCATCGCGATGAGCGGGCGGCAGAAGACTCTTGCGCTTCGCCCACTTCGATATCTCCGACTAAGTCGACTCTGATAGACCGGAAGAGAGTGAGCGCACAACGGTGTATTCAATATAGTGATGTCAAGAACGAAAGGATAGATTGAGACGTACTGAGCTGAGGGTCTCATCGATTTCGCAAGCCCTCGCGGCGTTTGCAGGAAGAGATCAACCGGAAGAGGCGGAAACACTGATCAAACAGACACAGCACAGGCT
Organism: Zymoseptoria ardabiliae STIR04_1.1.2; assembly: GCA_000223765.2. Lineage (NCBI taxonomy): Eukaryota > Fungi > Ascomycota > Dothideomycetes > Mycosphaerellales > Mycosphaerellaceae > Zymoseptoria > Zymoseptoria ardabiliae. The sequence continues at coordinate 18,522 of AFIV01000169.1, read as the reverse complement.
GTCTGGGCCGGAGTACACATAAATGCTATTTCGTAACTTACAGACTCTGGGCTGTGTATCCAGACGGTCAACTTTTTCTTTGTCAGATGCCACTACCATCCATTATGCTATCACATATCGCAACGCTCTAAAGCTCGCTCTTCGCATCGTCCTCCTGGCCGATGAATCTGCTCAGAATGTTCTTGCGGCTGATCAGATCGTCCAGCTTCTCCGGCGCAAGGTTGCCCTTGCCGATCAAGTTCTGCAACCTTGTGTACTCCTTCTCGAGGTATTCCGCGTTGTTCTCAGCCTTGCTCGCAACCTTGGCGTAGTACTCGGCGGTCTTGTCCTGCAGGGCGCCTGCTTGCTTGGCCAGCTCCTTATACGCCTTCTCGCCGCCGGTCTTCAAGGCCGCAACGGCCTCGTCGAGCGATGGGATGACACCAGCCAGAGCGTTGAGACCCCCGCCTGGAGAGCGGAAAGTTCCAGCCTTCTCGTTCATGAAAGTCACCAAATCGGCCTCAGTACGTCCGCCCGTGTACGGTACCGCGTCCTTCGAACCCTTGGGGAAGTACAGAATCGTTGGGTAGGACCTGACCTCGTAGCGCTCGGCGGTTTTCTTGCCATTGGGTGCATCGGCGTCGACTTTGGCGATAAGAACGGAGGGCTCGGAGGCGAAATCGGCGGCGACCGTCTCCCAGATTGGAGCGAGGCTCTTGCAGTCTGTGGGGATCGTCAGTATGGCTACGTATTCGTGCGATATCAGTCGTATGCTTACGTCCACACCAAGGCGCAGTGAAAGCGACAATGACATCCATGTCACCGCCGACCTGCTTGTCGAAAGTGCTGTCGTTCAACATCTCGACCGACGACGCAGCCTTCTTCGCAGCCTTTGGCTTGAGGCCAGTCTTCTCAGTGATGAACTCAGTCAAGCTGTCGATGTCCCTGCCCTTCTTGTAGTCCTCCGGCTCCAACTTCCCGCTGCCATCAAAGTACTTGATCGTGGGAAATCCCTTGATTCCGTATTTCGTTCCCAGCGACTTGTGCTCGTCGGCGTCGACTTTGGCGATGGTGATTTTGTCTGTGGAAGACGCGAAGGAACCCGCGAGCTCTTCGTAGATGGGAGCCAGAGTCTTGCAGTGGCCGCACCATGGTGCAAAGAACTCGACAAGGGCTGGCTTGCCGGACTTGAGGACGAGCGAATCGAAGTTGGAGGGCGTGAGGTCGACGACAGCGGCGGCGGAAGTGCTGACTACGGCGAGCGCCGCAGTGAACAGTTGCGTGAGTCGAAGCATTGTGTCGAGAAGATGTTGTTGTAGTGGACGAGAGGATTGAAAGAATAACTTGGAGCACAGAGGGAGATGAACATCGACAGGAACGTCGACGTCGCTGGACCCTTGATTTGTCATGTGGCAAGGCAAGGGGCTGACCTCACCCGTTCAAGGACCAGGGAGGCCACTTGTCTATTCACAACATCTCGAGTGGCCGCTCTAAGGCTCCCCAAGGTGATCCATCGTGGCAAAACGCACGGGTACGGGACATCCAGAAGACATGGCTAAGCACCGATAGACTCAGCAATATTGAGGACCACTGCGGTGCTACATTTCAATCGACGAGACACAAGACGTCGTCGCCGGGCAATAACGACGACGACCAATTACCAGTCCCAGAGAAAGAGATAAGGTCCTTCCATTCGACTCTGCGACTCTTTCAGCATTAATCGCAGTGCAGTCGGTCGGAATATCGCTAGTCAGTCCGGTACCCGGTGACGGAGCTCTCACCGTCTTCGCTGTCCTTTCCCTTGGGCGTGCTTCGCCTGCCTCTGTGCATCCGCCTTTCGAGCCTCTTCTGCCCACCTCCGTGCATTCGCCTCTCGGGCCTCATCCGCTCTATTCCGTCCATATGCCTCTGCCGCTTCCATCAACGACTTGTGAGCTCTAATAATGTAGCTGGTGTCCTCCCTGCTGATACATCCCACGATCTGCGTCTCTTCGAAGAACGCCGTGGGACAAGAACTTGAGACATCGATGAATGCATTCGGCGAGATTTTGTGAGCTCTGAACATCTGAGCATCGACGGATCGGTGGCTGTCTGCACTTGCTGGGATAAAATTATCACTCCGAGTGATGAGCGGAACCAGGTGCTGTTGCTTGTCGACGGGCTGTCCTCGGATGCCTCTGCCACCGCCAGTGTAGACTGGAAAGCACTGCATCCCGATGTCAGGTATCGCGAACCAGTGAACGAACATGCGTCGCTTTGAGCTCACGATGGCAACGTTGGTCTGAACGAAGTTTCTGTCCCTCTTCGGGTCGGCGCGGGCATTATATGCTGTCGCGTGATAGGGTGCCCAAAAAATATGACCCGGATACCACGTCTCTGCGTCCCCTACTCTTTGAGCATGTCCGGTGCGGGGTGCCCCTCTCAAAGGGTGAGCAGCGACGTTCGTCGTCGGGAAATCTGGGGCCTGAGGCGGCATCTGGCTTGCGTCGTGCTCAGACCGCCCAAGGGAACTCGGCGCGAGCACACTGAAACTGTAATCCTGAAGGGATGGCGGCTTTTCCTTTCCACGACCGGTCAAATGAAGCCCTGATAGAGCTGTGCCTGGGATTGGAGGGGCAGCCATCATATTGCGGCTTGCTTCAGAGCCAACGTGCTCGGCTGAGCGACGACCGACGGAGCGATCTCCGTCGTTCTGGCGTCTGTCCGCGGTACTACCTTGCTGAGATGAGGCGAAATGATTTCCTTGGCTGGACGAGGTGGTTCGTCTTCTCTTCACGTCGTTGCTCGCTGCTGCATTGCCGCATCGTTCGCGAATCCCCTCCTCTTCGTTCCTTGGGCGCTTTTTATTTGTTCCAATGAGCTCTGTCTCCGTTGGAATGGTAGACACTACTTCCCCATAGGGTCCCCGAGGATACGCAGGTCGAGCTGAATCGGCACTCGGGTTGCGATCTCGTTCTTGGAGTGCGGCTCTTCTCTCGCGACGAGAATCATTCGCCCTGGAGTCAGACATAGTAAAGGACGTCGCGCTCGGAGTGCGCGACAAACGATGTCACTACGAGACGAAATCCAGTTAGACAGGAAAATGTTCCGGATGGATCGCGGCGCAAAGGTACTGCTCAATGGCGTTGTGTGGTACACTGGACGTAGTCCAACTTGCGGCCTGTTCATATCATGATGTGTATGCGGGTCCCTGATCATTTGATTTCGACCATTCGGCGCGCCGCAAGCATAGGAACCTGTCGAAAGAGCATCTGAGATCGTCAAGTACTGACGCAGACTGAAAATCAGACAATTGTTAGCGACGATAGCACATAAGACAATCTCCGGGTAAAACTTACTTGCACGGCCACGTGCCTTTTGCCATTAGCAAACTCGGCGACCTGGCTGATGTCGCTGATTCCAATGTCGCTGTCCTCAACGTCGCACCTGTTTCTTTGTCTGCAGTCTTTGTTCCCAATGGTTTTGTCTCTAATCTCTTTGTTCCCAATATCTCTATGCTCGCCTTGATTCCCACCTCGATTCCCAGCATGATTGTCCGGCGTTGCGCCAGACCATGATTCACGCCATAGATGTCATTGACAGCTCAAGCAGTCAAAATCAGGACGAGCGATGGAGACCATCTCGCGCACACTCAAGCGCGGGATCGTCACATTCTTTGGTGCATATCCCAATGCAATTCCGCTTGCCACGAACGGTAAACGCCGCAGGGCTGAAGATGACAAACAGGACGAAGGTGCATGCGAGCGCCAGCACGGAACGCAGAAACGCACCCGGCGGACAGACGCTCCGCCACTCAGCCGCGCCGAGGCATTACGACAAAGCGGGAGGTCGAACATAAGCCTGAACCGCAGCCGAGTCCGTGAGCCGCAACAAGATCAAGCCTCCCGAGATGTCACACTTGCCAACAGTACAAGGGCGGAAGCTCCTCCACCAGGGGTGGTCCGCGAGCAACCCCTCTCAGTAGACACCGCAGGACAGGGCGACCCAGCAACTGCGTCGCAACACACGTGTGAGCCAGATGTACTGCGGGAATATCGCTTGGCCGGCGACCAGAGTATCGACCAGAAGGACCATTTCGCACATCTCGTGTCCGCAGGTACCGGCGGGCAGAAGATTTCAGCTTTGATAATGACCCCCAAGCTCCTGAGGCTGTTGCAGACCTCGCTTGAAGATTCTGAAACGATGGAGGTGATGCGCTCGGCGAGACAACGTCAGCTGCATGCAAACTTTAGAGACATTCTGGAAGTACGCTGAAAGGGAGCTCGCTCATGTACCGGCGCAATGGCAAAACTATCAGAGAAATCCCGAAATGGCAGGAGAAGAAGGCGCGCGGATCGAAAAGTCCTTCAAAGAGCTCAAAGAAAAGGTCCAGCGCGCAACGAAAGAACGGGAGGCAATTGATCGCGAGTGGAAAGACATGCAGCGCCAGGTGGAGCTGAGTCGTCTGGACGCCGACATCTTGCTGGAGGACGCTTTTCGCGGAGCCAAACTCGTATCGAAGCACAGCAAGAAAGTGCGACGCTCCGATTCGAGTCTTGCTGGTGAGTTTGCGGTTGCCTCACCGACTGCACCTCCGCTCGCAGGCCCAGTCGAGATCCAGTGGGATTATTTCGATTTCCTGGATGATCAATCTGAATCACAAGATCCTGCCGAACGAGACCAGTGCAGCGAGCGGTCTTATGGTACTGGCCCTGAAGTCCTGCCGGAAACTACGATAGAGCCGGACTTCTGGAAAAGCTATGACGATCTGCGACAAGCGCAGAGAAGGTTTGATCGGCGAGAACGAACAAGTGCTGCGGTCTTCTTCCGTCGGCAACGTAAAGACGGAACGGTTACTGAACAAGAACTGCTCGACTACGATCTTGCCCAGCTGCAGCAAAACTACAAACTCACTCGCGAGCTCATTGAAGCTGGGGAGCGTTTCGCATCGGCCAAGAAAGTCGCCGCACAACATAATCTGGACCTTGTCGCATCGGAGCAAACCTCCGGTTTCAGTCCAACAGATGGCAACGCACCTGGTGTACGTCTGAGCGACATACCGTATCCCACGGGTGTTAGATTCAAGGATCCAATAGTTATCGCCTGGTTGAATAACGACCCTGACAACGACAAGGCGCAAGAACCACTTCGTGGGATTGATAAAGGCCAAGGCCTGCCCTCGTTGGCGCCAAAGGACAGCGCCAGTCAGGTTGATTATGGCCGAGATCGCGAGCGAATCGATCAGGTCGAGGCAGAGCGATATGGAACCCGGCGGAAGGTAATGCGAGATTGGAGCAAGCGCACGACGTATGAGGCGGGAGACCGTCTCGGGGCCCGTTGGCACATGGCTCATCGAGTTGAGTACAAGGCTGTTCGAGCGAAGAAAGCCAGATGATGGGACGATCGTCTTACTTCCACGGATAATATCTGGCGGTATTCTTGCTTTTGTCTTTGCTTTCAATCCACTGATCCAGCGATTTGGCGATGTTTGAGAGTTGAACTGGATAGAATATGTTAGATGGAGAATGTCCTTGTCTTGAAATCACTTATAAAAACAATGGCGGACTATTGCGACGAGTCTCGGTGCTTCCGAAGAGGACTTTTCCATGATGCAGTTAGTGACAGTCGATGTGGTCGGAACCATCTGCAGGCTTCTCTCATCGCTCGCATAGCTATCGTGGAGCGGCTGTCGCTTTCAGCTTGCGAGCATGTACGCGTTAGACAAAATCTGGGACCGGGACAGCCTGTGCCAAGTTGGCACGAGATCCATTCGAGGCAAGACAAGGCCTTATAAAGGCAGATTGCCTAGGGAAGAGCCCTTTCGCTCATTAGTAAGCGGTATGATGGCGTTATTGGATTCGACTCGCTGGCTCGGCCATTTTTGGAATTTGATCTAGAATAGAAGACATTAGATGAAGAATGAACTTGTTTCGCAGACGTTTGACAGTCGCAGAGAAGGAACGAGCTAGTATCAGTCGCTGGTTCTTAGGCAAAAGTCGAGGGCCAGGCAAACAAAGCCACTTGTAGTGAAGGGCGATTAGTGTGCAGTCTTTAAGCCGCAGACCAGTGTGATGCCTTCTCGAATCGCCGCGGTACCTTTCCAGGACATCAATGGGGAGTTTGCTGCTTCCAAGTAGCTTTTCAGCGCGATGAAAGCTCTCTCTCGGCTCAAGACTATGCACCACGCCACGCTGACGGAATCTGGCTCGTTCCGTCAATCCAGAATACCAGAAACACTTTCGTCGACCAGGCTACTATGGATGTCTTTGATTCTTCCATGGCGCGGCTGAATACATGGTCGGGGCGAAGAAAGCTCTCTAAATGGCCCACGATCCATTCGAGACCCCAACACCCCCACCACCGATATCGACGAGCCATGACTGGCGTGCAAGAAGCATTGCGGCGCTCACCGGAATTTTTCAGATCCGGGCATGCATACCGCCGCCTTGCCGGGTGGACCCATGGTTCGGCTTTGAAGGCGAAAGCAGAACTCGACGGACGGAGTGATCGAGAGTGCGTGTCTTCGTTGGAACGATGGGCAATGGAAGACGGCTTCCTAATCGACGATGGCAATGCGGAAGGAGATCGAAAGCGAGGAGGCCATCTCAGCCGGTAGTATTTCGCCCTGTCTCGATCACTCTGCAAGACATAGTTCAATGCCCCGGTGCCATGTGATTCGATATCGTGGTTTTGTCTTCATCCAGTGAAGTGACAAGTGAGTGCAGGTGAGTGCCGGTGGGTGAAGTGAGTGAGATGCGTTCGATACATGGACGAGAATCGGAGCTCGGCCCGCGCCGAGACCTCAAACCCTGCGAGAAGGCAAGAACCGCAATCGACCTCTCTAGTGCTGATCCCATCACCATTGACACACTCCTCAGACTTCGTCGCTTGTACAACTGGCCTTCACTTACACATGAATGTGCGATCCTCCTACTACCCGCGACCACCTCCTCTCACCCGGCCTCCAGCCAACAGCATTATCTTCATTGTATCACTTAACCGCTGCAGGACCGATCAAGCCGAGCTCGATTGCAGCTTTCAGCGCACCGTCCGAGCTTCGATGAACCACGACTTTGAATAATCTGCGCCTGCCGACTCAAGCATACACTTCACCATGGCAGAGAATGGCGCGACGCAATACGGAGTCAGTCCGCCAATCTCGACCGATCCACCGAAACCCCAGGACCTCGCGCTCAGCGAATCATTGATGGAAGAGCTGAAGGCACAAAACAACTTCGAGAGTCCCGATGAAACGAAGAAGAGGTGAGACACGGGTCGGAGGAGTTCAGAAGGAGCACGCGCTGACATATGAACAGAGGAGATGTTCTTGCACGGCTACAGAAGCTACTCCACCAACTAGTCCAGATTGTTGGAAAGCAAAAGAAGCTGCCGAATGAGATCCTCAAAGAGTCGGGCGGGAAGATCTTCACCTACGGCAGTTATCGCCTGGGTGTATATGGACCAGGCTCGGATATCGACACTCTCATGGTGGCTCCCAGACATGTCACGCGAGAAGACTTCTTCGAGCACATGCCCACTCTATTGAGGCAGGCCACCACCCCGGACGAGCTTACCGAACTCACGCCAGTTCCCGGAATCACGGTACCCATCATCAAGCTCGAACTGTGCGGTGTTTCCATCGATCTCATCTTCTCTGCTCTTGATCGCGCATCCGTGCCGAAGAATCTCGAGCTTACTGACAACAACCTCCTCCGAGGATTGACAGAAGTCGACCTGCGCTGCGTCAACGGAACGCGAGTGACCGACCGAATCTTGCAGCTGGTACCTCAAACACGAGTCTTCCGAGTGGCATTGCGCGCCGTCAAGCTCTGGGCGCAACGACGTGCCATCTACGGCAATGTGGTCGGCTTTCCGGGTGGTGTCGCCTACGCTATGATGGTGGCTCGAATCTGTCAGCTCTATCCCCGCGCTGCCGCTCCGATGATTGTTCAAAAGTTCTTCTTCGTCATTTCGAACTGGCAGTGGCCTCGAGCCATCACACTTCAGACACGAGAGAAGGGACCGCTTGCGGAGAAGGAGTGGGACCCGACGGTGAACAGATGGGACAAAATGCATCTCATGCCAGTCATCACTCCTGCATACCCATGTATGAACTCTACCATGAGCATCATGCCATCGACCAAGGCCGTCCTTCTCACCGAGCTCAAGCGTGGTCACGAGATCATGGAGGAAATCTACGGCGGAAAGAAGCAATGGAAAGACCTGTTTGTGAAGCAGAAGTTCTTCTCGGAAGCATACCAACATTACATCTGCGTGATCACTGCAGGCAAGACGAAGGAAGCACAGCAGGCATGGTCAGGACTGGTGCAGTCTAGACTGCGCCGCCTGATTCAGGGCATCGAGCAGTCAGACGCCGATAGTGTGGAGTTGGTGCAACCCTTCAACAAAGGCATTGATCGCGTTCATGAGTGCAAGACCGACGAGGACCGGGAGAATACGCTTGCTGGCAGCTTGGATTGTCAGATCGGTCAGACCAAAACGACTGAGCAGTCGGCAGATGTGAAAGTTGAAGCCGCAGCGCAAGGAGACGCATCTGCGCTGGAGGTGCCCGCGGCGGACCAGAACAACGAGCAGAACGCCGACGGGGTTCAGACCATTTGGACGACCACCTACTATCTTGGCATCAAGCTCGTTGAAGGTAATCGATCTTTTTTTTTTTGAGCAATACGACCGATGCTGACATATGATGCAGGCGCCAAGAACCTTGACATTTCATGGCCCATTCAGGATTTCCGACGACTGTGCACCGAGTGGGACAACTTCGACACGAACGTACACTCTATCCAGATCAAGCACGTCCGAGAGTGAGTATAGCCAATTGTGAACGATGTTCTCTTGACTGATTCTACCTTCAGCTACTCCCTTCCCGACGATGTCTTTGCCGACGGCGAGGCCCGACCAACGAAGAAGAAGAAGAAAGCCAAAAGCAAGACTGCGCAGCCCGGCGAGGCTGTGGATAAGAAGCGCAGCGTCGCCAACGCTGGCCTGGACGTGAGTCGCCAATATGAAAAGAAGGCTGATGATGCAGCCACTCTCTGCTGGCGCGGCTACCCTCGTGGCTGCTGTGTTTACCTGATTGCTGACCTGTCATACCCTCGCAGGAAAACCAAGACCCCGCTAAGCGCCTACAAAGTGGTTTCGTCAACGGAAGATCGTCGAATGGCACATCCGCTGGTTGAAAATACCTGGCCACTGCGAACATTGTGTTGTTCGCAGACGTTAGAAGTGATGGTTCGGGTGACATCCTTTACTTCCTCTGCCCCTTCCCATGCTCAAAAAAATACTTACATCACCTGAAAGAGACGTCGCTAAATGCGATAGGAACAGGTGCTACATGGCAATGATGACCGGCCACGCCGTTGTTACACCAGCCTCGCCCTTCGAGTCGCAGAAGACAGGCTCAGCGTCGCAAGTCGTTCGAACGTCCGGCATCAACTGGTGAGGGCTGAGGAGCAGCAGATTTGCCAACGAGGTGAGTTTGGAGTCGATTCGAGCTCACATCGAAAACCAAGAAAGCCGAAAAACAGCAGAAAAGATGCGAAAAGGAAACGAAAAACAGAGGATGCCGGTGATCGGTGACGGTGAGATGGAGTGATCTCGCAGTGGAGGCCAAGTTGGCATGCAAGTTGGCAGCAGCGGTCAGTTGAACAGACGAGCGAGCGAGCGTTGGTGTTTTTTTTCGGATCAGGCTTACCCTTCTACCAGTCGATTAGCGAGTATGACAATTGTTTGCGAGGTCTACGGACCTCACTGCTATCTTACTCGCCATTCATTCTTTTCAATCCCAGTATCTACAATATCAGATTCGACCTCACCTATTCTTCCACTTCTTCCGCCGGTCAAACGCGACCCGGCTCACGGGTACCACGTGCACCTTGAACGACACACAGTTCACGAACTTCTCGAAGTCCAGCCTTTCTTCCTTCCCATCATTCCGGTGCATCCTCGGATCGATCGATCAACCAGTTCCAAGTCATACGCACCGCGAAGTTCATGGTCGGGGTCCAATCTCGGCTGAAAACTCGCTTGCAACCTGCTTCATCGGGGTTAGTACCATCTGCAACTACTTCGGTTTTGGGAGATGGCAGCTGGTATACAGCACTAGACCGGGTCACCGGGTGGGTTCAGCGTGAAGCAATTGCGCGTCTGCAAACAGCTGCGGTGAAGGGCGGCTCTGCGCTAGCGGATTAACATGTGGCATCCTAGCGTCTCGGCGCTGCATCAGCCCACTGCTCTCCCACCCGCTGTTTTTCAACGACACGTATACATCCTCTCCCCCACAACAACATGGACGACTTCCGGGCCGAAAGACTCTGGCTCACAAGCGGTTCTGATCTCGACGCGGCCACCGTTCATGCCGTGGAGACGTGCGACAGACTGCTAATCAATGTCCTCGTTTCGAAAGCCACGCGCGAGCCACGGCTCAGCTCGCTTGTTAAAGTTCAGAGATGCATATCTCAGCTGTTCTCGACATCGAAAGCGCCGGGAGGCGTTCGAGGAAGGGGATACCTCAGCCAGCCACAGTCGACGCTATTGTCAGTCGATGCAAGCTGATTGCTCGGCGTGGTGGAGAGAACAAGATGAAAAGGCCTTCCCACGCTTTCTGCGATTCTTTTCCTTTCCTTCCATCTTTGAGAACATTCCTTAGGTTTTACATTCACTCGATCTCCTTCTCTTCCGCTTCCTTCCGTCAAGATGCGTGTCCATGCAATGCTCGCTTGCGTCCCCGCTACCACAGCTCTCGCAGCCCAGGCCGACGACAAAGCGGAGCTTGGAAAACTTCAACCGCTCACAGGAATGCCCACGGTACAGAATTGGTGTGACAGGTACTATCGCGAGGGATCTCAAAGCTGGAAAGGCCGGACTTCGCTGCCATTCGATTGGTCACCTCGAGATTACCGGAAGGCTTCCGATCTTACGCATATGAATCTGGACAATGTCTTCGGCAAGCCGCCTCGACCGGGCGTCGCGTATATGCCATGTCCTTCTGCTGTGAAGACTGTGGGCAAGATTTGCGGATACTGCAAGAAGAGGAAGAGCAAGCCTGCCGCGACTCGTCCGTGCACTACCACCACGAGTAAGACGACGACGCGGAGCTCGACCACCGCCTTCCGCATTACTACTTCTTCGTTATTATCCATAACGACACAACCCACCACTACATCTACCACAACATCCACCACTACATCATCCACAACCACGGCTAATGCGGCCCCAACGTGTGCAACCTTCATCCTACAAGCGAGGGAGTCCGGCCAATATTTTGGAGTTAGAGGTGACGGAGCATACGTCAACGTAGCGAAAGAATCCATCTCGGAAGCTGCCAGATACCGGTACGACGGCGGTATTATCAGAAATGACGCCACCGGCAAATCCTTCTATAAGGAGGAGGGGGATACTATCATCTTCAACTACGCGGACGGCAACGTCGGTAGTTTGCGACGACTCACCTGTTCCTTTGTGGGAGACGGTGAGTTGAGCTGCGAGGACTCCGCAAACTCGGCCGTTAACAAACTCGGAACATGCGATGACGGGGGCTCTACTCCTTTTCTGTATCTTTTTAACCCCACGGCGGGCAGCGGATGCACCGCCCTCACTTTCATGGCCGTCTGCGACGGATCCACATCGATGACCACGACGACCATCACGGCTAGCACCACGGCCACGACCACTGCTCCGTCCTCTACCACCTCATCGTCCACCCACAGAAGCAGCCACTCCCACTCCTAGACCTCTGGTCAACATCATTACGAACCCCGGCTTCGAGGACGGCTTTAACGGATGGACGCAAGTGGCGCCGTACGCGATGAGATACTTCTACCCTCCCGCGGCTCACTCCGGAGCATCTTGCGCGTACGTCACACACACATACACACACACTCTCTCTTCTTCCTTCCTCTTCTCCAAACACGCCGTCGTCTCCCATGCTGACCGACTCGACGAACGAACAGAAGTCTCGGCGCCTACAAAAACTTGCCCAACCCGGGCCTCGCGCAAACCACCAACTACGACGCGGACGTCCCGGCGACGCTGTCGTTCTGATTCCGTCGCGCCAACGCCAACGGCAAATGTCACCTCGTCACCTCCTTTGACGGCCGCGTGCTGGAGAATGCGAGCATCGACGGCGTCACGCGGTACACTCGCAAGACGTTTGATGTCCTCCTCGGGCCGAACCGGACGCTGCGGATCCAGATGGTGTGCTCGGGATTTGAGCGATCGTGTCGCGGATTTCGCGGATGTGTTCTTGGATGATGTGGAGTTGTTGCCCACAGCGCTTGAGGTGAAAACGAGCGGAGAAGGGGTGACGAGGATTTTTTTTTAAATACATGGCCGGTGTGAGGATGGAATTTTGCGGCTTGGGCTTGACTTTATTACAGGGGAGAGAGAAAAGTGAGGCATCGAGGAGTGTCGAATGGGGCCAAGCTTGATTGCCCCCGAAAAAAAAAAACTGTTTGCTTGCCATCTTAGCAAAACACCAACCTCGGTCACACACGCGCGCAACCGGTGTCAGGGGCGTATTCTACCTCAGCTTTAAGCCACGGGCAACGCTAAAAGCGAATCTATCACTGTTTTGTGGTGCTGCCTTGAGCTTTTCTCTGCAAAAGCGCCCACTCTTACTTCCTTCCCGGCAAGAACCCCTCTCTCTTCTGACCCAACTCGGAAATTTTTTGCATGCTCTCTCTAGGCTAAGACCCTAATCCCATTCGTATGCAACAATTTTTGCTGGGTCGATGATTGCTGTTCTGATCGTATGTGTGCGGACGAATAATTTTCGGTGATTGCGAGGAATATTTATCTCGGTTCATATGATGATGATCCCATGGCCCCACTCCTCCTCGGCCGTTTTGGGGAGAGTCGTCCGTCCGTCCGGCAGACATCTGAAATGCGGCGACATTTTTTCTCCTCGTTCGAGAACCGGAAAATCATTTCAATGCGAGTCCTCTCCCTCCCGGCGTCATCGTCTCGGGGAGTTGGCCGGTGGCTAAATAATGAATTCGCAGGAGGCCACGACCACGCTGCTGGGGGGGGGGGGGGGGGGGTTTGATGTTGCCAGGTGCATGTCGCGAAGGACATTTTTGTGTTTCCGAGGCGTGCGCCTGTCTCATCTTCCTCTCACGAGAGCGAGCATCTACAATGACCGAGGTGACTGACATTCCGTGAGATGTGGAGGAGAAATTGATCTCGAGCCCGAGGAGTCGAGGAGTGCGAATGAAGGATAAAATTGTCATGCGTCTCGGAAGAGATGGTGTTATAACACCCGCTGGATCTGTCAAGACACAGGAGTTCCAGGACGGTGCTTGGTGGGATGCCACGTTTCGATTGATGAGAGCCCTGCATCATCGTCAAGTCGGAGGAAGATGGACAGGTTGCTATATGCCTGTGAAATTTGAAGGAACGCATTGTTTGGATATGTCGTTGGTTGGTATGAACCGGGATCAGGCCGGTGGGGAGGAGATTTGTAAGATTTGATGGATGTGGTTTGAAGGATTTGATGGGAGGGGTCAATATGAATGTGAGTGGATTGATTTGGGTTTAGACTGATCAGGTAAGGTGGTCTGTTCGTTTTGAGTGAGGCTGAAAAATCGTGCCCCACTTTTTGGGCCTTGGACTTTTTGGGTTCGGTTGCTGGAGAGCCGGAGGAGGAGGAGGAGGAATGATAAGGAGGTGGCATTGGAGGGCGGTCCATGAGCAGAGTGAATCGAGATGTAGCAGTAATGAGGTAGATTTGAAGGGTATGCTGGAGAAATAAGGTAGTCAAGGCGAGCAGGAGGACCCGACGTGTTGAATAGATGAGATGACTTGGTGCTCCTCGGTCAATCAATCCATCCATCTCCACGCCATAGAACTAGCGACCGATCGCCTACCCATCACAGTCGCAGTCGCAGCAGCCGTGAGAAAGTGCCGGACTGGACTGTAGTGGCAGTGATGGTCTGGTCGGCTCGGAGCGACTCATGAGACATCCTCATTGTCCTGGTCCACTGCTCATGAGACATTGTCCTACTAGTTCACTGCTCATGAGACATATTGTCCTACTAGTTCACTGCTCATCGCGCCAATAATGCCGAAACGTTTCGGGGATTTGCGCCTCTCTCTCTCTCTCTCCCCAATGCCGTCCGTAGGATCTCTGAGAGCACAACAGCAACACGCTCTTTTCCTCTCACCCCAGGCTGATCAGCAGCATCATCATCCAGTACCATCGTTATTCGTCAGCATCTCTGGGTCATTATCATCATCATCAGCATCAGCATCATCATCATCAGCATCATCAGCATCATCATCTGCGGCTTTGCAAGTCTGCGACACTCTGCGCCTCAGCCTCGAACTAGACTCGACGTCAAACCCACCCGACGCCCGACGCCCGAAGCGAAGCGAAAAACGGTCGTGTCCACTGTCCACACTCCAGTCCAGTCCAGTCCAGTCCATCATCCACCAACGCCAACGCCAGATCCCTCATCAGAACTTGCAACAACCATCCACTCCGACTCGACGCATCGCAAGAACACATCCAACTTCCTCGCCGTCTCCACCGCTCGCGGTCCACGCACTCTCATCACTCTTCACTCATCATCACTGTCCACCGCACCGCACCGCACCGCACCCCTGTCGGTTCATCACACACTTGTCCGCCCGCCCGCCCGCCGATCCGTCCGCGTCCGCCCTGCCCAACGAACGATTCGACACCCACCTCCACTCTCACATACCCTGCTCTGCCACTGCTCTCCCGTGTGTCGCCGAAGCACACACCCACACCGCGCCCACGCTCACGCCCACCACATTACGCTATACTACTATACCAACTACTCCCCCCTTCCCAGTCAGTCGGTCTGCTGCTCCGTGTGCTGGTCTAGTGTGAGGTGACTCGTGCTTGCTTGCTTGCTTGCTGCTGCGCCCGCCGCGCCTGCACCCACCTAGTTCCCATCCTATCCCATCCATCGGCTTCCAATTATAGCAGAGCCTGCCTGCCTGCCTGCCCGCCTGCCCTGTCCACCTCCCTTCATCTCGCTCTTTACATGATTCCATGTCGGGCCAAGGTTTCAACAGTCGCTTCCGAAAGTTGATCTCAACCCGGCGTTCGAGCAACAACTCCCTCACCACCCTCCAGAACAACTCTTCGTCGGCCACCCTCACCAACACCTCCCCCTCGCCCGCTGCCAACCACAGCGCGGCCTCCACCAACGGCTCGCGCTCCAACACCCCCGCCTCCTCCACCACCAACGGCACGAGCAACCTCCGCGGCGGCATCTCATCGCCCGCTCAATCCTCCACCAACGCTTCCTCCTCCCCCGCCCTGTCCACCTCCGCCTCCAACACCTCCCTGGCGATGAACCCCAATCAGCCGCAAGGTCGTCCGCCCTCGTATCAATACGCCAACGGCGGCACTCCTCCGAACAACAACCTCGGCGCTCCCGGTCACCCGCAAGGTCGTCCCACCAGCCCAATGCCTCCACCACCGATCAACACCGGCGGCGGCCACGCATACGCTCCGCAACATCAGCAGCAGCTGTACCACCAACCCGCTCCGCCCGGGTATCCTCTGAATCAGCAGCCTCAATCCGCTCAGCCGCACGGTTACGGATATGGTACCGGGGTACAAGGACCCAACTCGTACAATCGTCTGGCTGAGGTGGAAGGAAACAACCGGAACAAGGCTCAGCTGATTGTCGGGATTGATTTTGTATGTGACGGTGGGGATCAAGAGCACGAAACATTTCACTGACTGTCATACACACAGGGCACTACATTCTCCGGCGTTGCATTTGCCTTTGCTACCAACACTGAAGCGAAAGAGGACATCATCGTGGAGTGGCCTGGCGCAGGTACTCAGACAAAACAGAAGGTGTGTGCACGACAGAGAGGACAACATTTTTTCCACCCCCTGACCTTCATCCCAGATCCCCACCGTGCTGTACTACGACCAGAATCAGCAAGTCGTAGGATGGGGACCCGACATCGCCGAAGCACTGGCGCCCACCGGCTATCCGAAGCCAGGCGTGCAAAAGGTGGAATGGTTCAAGTTGCAACTCATGCTGAGCGGAAACACCTACATCGACCCCATCAACCTTCCACCGCTTCCTCCGGGTAAGTCGGAGATTGATGTCGCCGCCGACTACCTCTTCAAACTTCGACAGGCGATGCGCAATCAACTGCAAAAGAGCTTGGGAGAGGTCTTCAATCGTGAGGAGCGGAACATCAAATACTTCTTGACGGTGCCTGCTATTTGGAACGACGCTGGCAAAGCTGCGACTCGTGCGGCTGCCATTCAAGCTGGTTTCCTCCGCGATGAGAATGACAACCGTCTGACTCTAATCACCGAACCCGAAGCCGCGGCCATGTTCTGCGCCAAGACTGGTTTGTTGAACCTCAAGGTGCATGACGCCATTCTCATCGTGGATTGTGGTGGTGGTACCGTCGATTTGATCGCCTACGAAGTCGAGGAGGAGAACCCATTCACAGTCGCAGAGTGTACAGCCGGATCTGGTGACTCTTGTGGTTCAACAGCACTCAACCGCAACTTCTCCAACATCCTCCGCGCGAAGATTCGCAAGATGAAACTCCCCGATGGATCCAAGACTGCAGGCAAGGTCTACGCCAAGTGTATCATGGACTTTGAGAACCGGATAAAGGCAGATTTCCGCAACAACGGCCAGAAATGGGCTGTGGATGTCGGGATTGAGGCCGAGTTCCCTGAAGCTGGCATTGAAGAAGGATACATGACCTTTACCAACGAGGAGATTCTGCAGTGCTTCGAGCCCGTGGTGAACCGAATTCTCGAGCTGGTTAGGAACCAGATCATTGCGATTCAAGCGCAAAACCGAGCCCTGCAGGTGAGTGCAGTCATCCTCAACTACTCCTCCCTATCACTAACACCTCACGCAGAACGTCCTGGTCGTCGGAGGCTTCGGCGCATCGGAATACCTCTTTCAACAAATCAAACTCCACGTCCCACCGCAATTCCAAAACAAAGTCGTCCGACCCATGGACTCGGTCGCCGCCATTGTCAAAGGCGCCGTCACTGCCGGTATCACCGAGCGAGTCATCACCTCTCGCGTCGCCCGTCGACACTACCTCATGGCCACCCTTCAACCCTTCAAAGAGGGCCACCACCCGGAACAATACCGCGTCCCCTCCCTCGACGGCAAGGACCGATGTAAATACACCCGCCAGATTTTCGTCCAAAAGGGCCAGCGCGTCAAGATTGGCGAGCCGGTCAAGGTGTCCTTCTTCCGACAAGTCGCTCCCGGCGCGACGCTCATGTACGAGGATGTCCTGTACGCTTGCGACGAGGACGTCTGTCCCGAGTATACCAAGGACCCGCGCATCAAGGAGATTGTCACGCTCACGAGTGACTTGTCGCGGAAGAATTTGGAAAAGGATTTCGAGAGGATGGACACGCCGCAGGGGACTTTTTACCGGGTGTATTTTGATATTTATCTCACATTGGATGGGAGTGAGTTTAATGCCGAGTTGGTGTGTCAGGGTGAGGTGATGGGGAGGTGTAGTGCGAGGTTCCGGTAGATGGGTGATGAGGAGAGGGTGTTGGAGGAGGAGAGAGAGCGTGAGGAGAAGGCTGAGAGGGAATGAATTTCAACGAGGGATGAGGTGGCGGAGGAGGACTCTTCTCGACGGACTGGCTGAGGGGACAGTGTCGGTGTCCGTATCAGCGGACAAGACACGAGATGAGGGTCGGTCGGGGTCTTATTGCTGAGCAGTGGACGCGT
Organism: Zymoseptoria ardabiliae STIR04_1.1.2; assembly: GCA_000223765.2. Taxonomy (NCBI): domain Eukaryota; kingdom Fungi; phylum Ascomycota; class Dothideomycetes; order Mycosphaerellales; family Mycosphaerellaceae; genus Zymoseptoria; species Zymoseptoria ardabiliae. The sequence goes on along the minus strand of AFIV01000169.1, from coordinate 823 downwards.
CGATGCTTCCCTTGTTTGATACTACTACTTACTCTTTGTGTTGTTTCTAATCGTCCGAGAGATACCACTGGTACAGGTGTTGTTTTTTTGATAGCGTGTCTCTCTGTCTTGTATTGTATTGTATTGAAGGATAGGCATCGGAAAAACGTCGACTGTAAGTAAGGTCTTGCATGATTTTGGAAGAAGAGCAGCGAGTGAAGGAAGAGATTGTGCTTGTTTTTGCTTGTGCGTGAAGAGGAGGAGGACCTATTCTGCGACATTATGTTTGTGCTCGTTTTTTTCTTGCTTGTGTGCGTGAGGAGGAGGAGGACGGATTAATAGAGTGAGGAGGATGATGGACTGACGGAGTGGCAGAGCAAGAGAGAGAGAGAGAGAGAGAGAGAGAGGGCGCTCGCTTTGTTCATCAAGGCTGGATGGATGGAGCAGAGTGATGATTGGGAAGAAGAACGGAGTTTTTGTGTGTGTATGTGTTGTGTGTGTGTGTGTGTATTGTGCCATGAGAATGTAACATCGATTTCGTCTCGTCCCCAATCCGCTGTTCAAGGAAAAGGCCCTTGAGAGATATGTGATACATCGATTCCCGTCCTCTTCCAAAAGTGGCACTGTTTTGAGGGGGATAGGGATATGTGATTGATCGATCGACTGGTAGTGTTTGCGGTATGCAGTCGGATTTTTTCTCTAGGAAGGAAGGAAGGAAGGAAGGAAGAGCAAGGGCCTTACTTATTCTTAGTTAGGGAAGGCGCCGCCACGTCTTGATCTAGTTTCTACCGCTGCGAGGACTTTTTTCTTTCTGGTGCGGTCGGAGATTTTGAGGCGGGGGGGG
>AFIV01000171.1:0-28389 GCA_000223765.2 Zymoseptoria ardabiliae STIR04_1.1.2 | reverse complement strand
TAGCTAGCTACTATTCTATAGAGCTGTTACGCTATCTACTAGATTTATTAGTCGTATTAGAGAAGTTCGTAGACTCTTAGAGTAAGGGTAAGAGTAAGGGTAAGGGTAAGAACGTTTACTTTAGCGATAGCTTAAGGCTAGGTACTACTAACGACAATATCGGTAGACCGACTACCGCTAGTATAGATACCTCTATTATCTTAAACAACTAGCGTAAGATAAGGAGCCTTATAAATAGCGTACTAAAGTAGCTATAGAATAATAAGGAACGTAGGCAGATCTAGTAGCTAAAGAATACCCTCCTAAACTATAAGCTAGTAAGGAGCTTTTAGCTATAAAAGAGGCTAAGAAGGTTACTAAAAAGAAGAAGAAAGAAGAGACTACTATTATAAAGAAGGTAGATAATTAATTAAGAGCTAAACAGCGGATATAAGCTAAGGTAGATAGACTAGCTAAAGTAGCGTATAAGAGGGCTAAGAAGGCTTCGTTACTAGAGACGGGAATAGCTAATTTATAGCTAAATATAGACCTCCGAGCCTCTACTCGTATAGCCTTACCGGCTAAGCGCTATAGAAGGAAGGTAGTAGATAAACCGGTGTTAATCGTAGTATTAAAGGTAGATACAAGCCGGAGGAGGGGTAAACAAGTAGCTAAATCCTCTTAGCTACTAATACGTATAATATTAAGATAACGACTTTAAGCTACTTAGAGCTAATAGATATAATTAATACTATTATTTGAAGCTACATATTATGTCTATTAGACTGGTAGTTATAACGTTATTAGCTATTGAAGTAGTAGTAGAGGTGGAAGGATTCTCTAATTGCAACCGTGTACGTAACCGACCGTGCACACGAGCGACCTCTCGTCTATACTACTGCCGTGTGAGCTGGCCATAAGCTTGGCGCCGACAGACCGCTCCTGCTCCTACACCGACCACATGATCGTCAGCCGGGATGCTGATAGGTTACTAGGTCCGAAGTGCGTGTTACTCTCCCTTCTGGTCATGGTAATGATTCCGTTGTGTTGGATATACGTTCGGTCAGTGGCGAGGGTCCATCAATGTACTGTGCTCGCTTTGGCTTGGAGCTTAACTACCATGTGCCGTGAAGGTTTAGTTTGATGCATGGACAAGCTATGCTTTTGTAGTTCGGGGACTTCTCTCCTAGACTCGACTATCCGCCCATCAACGTAGAGGACTTCTGCTTGTAGTAGTCTTCGCATACATCACCACAAGTCCTGCTCCCACACAAAGATCGCCATCTTCATCGAGGTACCCCGTTACTTGTCACCTCAGCTTCCGGCGTCGTTCGTGTCAAGTCGAGTCATGCCGACACCTTTGTGCCTGACTATCTGTCCTACCATCAAACCATTCTTCTTGCGCCGCCCGGTGCTGAATGACAATTGTTGACGGGGTTTGTTTTCGCATGCTCAAATGGTTTGGAGCTTCGTAGTTGCAGTGCCAAGTGCTGTTTGAGAGAATTTCCCCGAGAAAAAAAGTAGATGATCCACAATCTTTTCTCGAGGACTGCGAGGTTGATGACCATGTTCTTCGTAAGAGGTGCTGTTTTCAACAAGAGAGCAATTTGACATTGCCATCGTTTTTGGGAAGCTCTAGCCCAGCATTGACATGGCCCTTCGCTATCGGCGGCAGTTCTCTGCATAGTGTGCAGACTACCAGTCGACAAGAGCATGTCTTCGAAGGCCGTTGAATTCGTCGTTGCTGCAGAGCCTGCCGCTCCGTCACTCATCATCCGGCGGCATCTCGTCCTCGATATACCGTATCAACGTGATCCTCATCTCGGTCGTGTCATCTCCTCTCAACACATCACTCACAAACTTCGCCTCGACCTGCATTTGGATCTGTTCTCCAACGTCAGCACAAATATCCTCAAAACTCCTCCCATGCCATCCCAGGAAAAGCAATCCAACTCACCATCTCCAAACAGCCCCTCACCACCCCACACAGCACATTACTATACCACAACTCCCCCTGCGCCCTCCCATCGTCCGGCAACTCCACAAAGTCCCCCAACGGATTCTCCTCAAACACGAGTCCAAAACCCTTTCCATCCTGCGTCCACCCCGTGATCGTCGGCGTGATATTCAAGAAAATCTTAAACCCCACCTTCGCAATCATCTCCGCTGTATCCCTCAAATTCGCACACGCTCCGGTGTTGGACTTGGCGAGGAAGTCCTCGATCAGGCGGAGTCCCATGTTGTAGCCCATGCGGTCGAGCTCGGCGTTGACGGCGGCGTAGTCGGTTTGGGTGGAGGATGTCGGGAGGAGGAGGTCGCGGCAGAGTTGGGCGACGATGGTGCCGTAGGTGAGGGTGACGACTTCGGATGAGATCTTCTCGACGCGGGTCTTCCATACTCTTGGAGGTGGACTGGTTAGCTGTGGACTTGAGCGAGCAAGTGGTGGTTGGAGCTGTCTCACTCTTCGCCCAGACGGGCTGCCTTGGAGGTCATGGTGAGGGTTCAGCGCTTCGGGATTGAAGACGCGGATGGTGTCGACTTCACCTCATGCCTTCTGCTGATGACCTGACTTGCGGAGAAATCGAGGTGGCAATGGTGTTGGGGTGGTAGACGTGCGATCAAGGTCCTTGCTTTGGTGGAGTTCAACGCACGATGCGATGCGCAACTGCGGGCCGCGGATTTTTGGTGGAGCTCTCTTCAAAGTTCAAGCTTGGGGGAAGAAATTGGAGAAACACCTCGACCGCATCGCAATTGAGCACCGAAACGGACACCCAAGGTACTGGACGCCGAACCGCACGAACCACACCCAATCCGACTGCTCGATTCCACTCCCACAATGTCCGGCGAAAAGCGAGCGGCGTCCTCGTCCTTTGGAGGAAGCACGCAAATGGTCAAGAGGCAGAAATCAGACGCAGACCTCAATGGCGGCGCATTGACAAGGACAAATGGCGGCAGCGGCGCACTCATACAAGGGGTAAGCAGAAAACTCCACCTCTGTCGCGTTGAAGCAGAGCTAAAGCAGCATTTGTCGAGAAGGGAACATGAAGACTGACCATACCACAACCAACAGTCCTACTCCAATGCATCCAACCTGCAATCCCCCGTCATGCAACTCACAGGCCACAGCGCCGAAGTCTTCTGCGGCCGCTTCTCCCCCGACGGCGCACACATCGCCTCCGGCAGCATGGACCGCTCGATCCTTCTCTGGAACACAACCGGCGACTGCGCCAACTACGGCCTTCTCTCGGGCCATAAATCCGCCATCCTCGACCTGCACTGGTCGCGCGACAGCCAAGTCATCTATTCCGCCTCCGCCGACAAGACCGTCGCATCCTTCAACGTCGAAACGGGCGAGAGAATACGCAAACACGTCGGCCACGAAGAGGTGATCAACTGCCTCGACGTGTCCCGTCGCGGGGAGGAGTTTCTCGTCAGTGGCAGCGACGACGGAAGTATATCCATCTGGGATCCTCGCGCCAAAGCCGCGATCGAATACATTGAGACGCAATACCCGGTCACGGCGATTGCACTCTCAGAAGCAGGAAACGAGTGCTACTCGGGAAGTATAGACAACGACATCCAAGTCTGGGACTTGCGGATGAAGAAAGTCCAATATACATTGACCGGGCATGGAGACACCATCACCTCTCTCGCCGTATCGCCCGACGGCCAAGAACTGCTGAGTTACGCCCTCGACTCGACGGTGCGGACGTGGGATGTGCGGCCATTCGCGCCAAAGGAGCGAGGGGTGAGGGTATTTGACGGAGCGAATGTGGGTTTGGAGAAGAATTTGATAAGGGCGAGTTGGGATGCAGAGGGGAAGAGGGTGTGTGCGGGAGGCGGAGATGGGAGCGCGACAGTGTGGGAGAGCAAGACTGGGAAGATGCTGCATAAATTGCCTGGGCACAAGGGGACGGTGAACGATGTGAGGATATCACCGGATGGATCGATGGTGTTGAGTGCTAGCACAGATCGGTCGTTGCTGCTGGGAGAGCTGCCGCGGTAGATGCGGTGAAGAAAGAAGAACTTGTTGACGATTCGAGATATCTCCCGATGCGCGGATTCGACGGCTTGCGGGAAGCATGCTCCGCAAACAGCGCTCCGGGCCATCCCTACAAGAAGGCGGTCTTGTCCCTCCTTGGACCAGCCGCCGCAGTGGAAGTGAATCAACATCCGAACGCAAGCGTGCGCGCTCTGCTCCTATCCCACCCAGCTATCCCGTCAACCACATCACAGCAAGCGGACATTTCTACCACCGCCGCCGCTGTTGCAGACATATCAGGGATACCAGCAAATCTGTACAATGCATACATGTTCCTTCCCCTCTATTCTCCTCGCTTACAATTGCACCATTCCAGGAAGCACTCAGATGCAACTCAAGCATTCAACCGGCACATTCTGGCAGAGAGCATATCTTCTTCTCATATTCTACGACGGGAGGACGAGAGGAATAGGAGGTCGCAATTTGTAGACGGAGGTCGGTCATGGCGGGTAAGGCGCAGAACGACGACCATCATTTGAGCAACGAGGACGGGAGAAAGATTGATGCATGACAGCGAGCAGAACAAAGACAGTAAGCAGAAGCGTACGGCGGTGAGCGAGACGTATTTCAAGAAAAGGAACCCTTCACTTTGCGCCATCCGATTGTTCAAATCCAGCAGCCCGCTTGCAATCAAATTGACCGATCCCATGTCATGGTTCGCCGCGGGGATTTCGCCATCTGATCGAGATCGAAATTGCTTCTTGGACACCGCTTCAGGTGAAATTGCTTGTATGATTGTGGAAGCTCGATGCCATTGTGGACGCTCGATGTGGCGTGGATGACGGCCTTTCCAACAGTGGTGTCGTGGTCGGCTGACGGGCTCCGAAAAAAGAAAAAAACAAGGGCATCGACGCATGTTCGTCCCGATGGCGAGGTCCGAACACCTCTCTCCTAGGTGTATCTGCAGTAGCCTCGACGGAACAGAGTTTGGGGAATCCAGATACAAAGGCCGGGCCAGGTGGAGCATTCGACTTCTCCCATCTGCGCCACGTGTTAGTCGACGACGCAATGGTATTTGGAGGGGTGGATGAGAGCAGATGCCATACACTCGGGCAATCGGGCGAGCATACGCGTGGTCTGGACGAGCAGACGCCTTTGTTGGTTGTTGGATCGTCTCGTTCGATGAGGGTTGGGCTGCTGGGGACTTGGTGGGAGATAGCCAACAGGGCAACCGCGGCGGAGGCTGTGAACAGCATTGTTGGTGTGGAGATGGTGCTTCGAAGAAGATCGGCTGGAAAGGTGGTTCTGAGATGGTGAGGATGCGGTGAGCCAATGCTTCGAGGCAGATCGGATGGAAAGGTGGTTCTGAGAAGGTCGAGATGGGATGTTTGTATTTCGAATTGAAAACGTCTCTGTGGGCTGTTGACCTCATGGAGAGCAGGAGACAATTCTGGAAGGAGAGGACAGCGCTAACAAGAGCGAGACAGGTTATGTTCATCGCTGCAGCGAGAAGAGTATACGCAACCTCTCAGGACGTGCATCGTGCTTACGTCGACGACGTTGATGACTCAAGCTTCTCGGGCAAGTACCTCGTATGGACTGCGTCTCGAGCCTGGATTGGCGCGGAACTGTCGGTATGGTCTTCTGGGGCCGGGCAGCACTTCGAGCTCTTGATCCATAGGGTGTGTGCCTACCAAGCTTCATTGGCTCCGTGTCCACGTTCTCACCTCGTCACAGCATCGTCGCCCACAACTCTCATGGCTTGCTTCCCCAGCAATGCACCCCGCTCGCAGAGTCCTGGTCCAGGATCAGTATCATGTCGAGCTCCCCTTGGCCGTCCAGCTCCCCCTGCCCGTCAAGCTCAAGCCGCTTCTATGCTCTCCTCGGCAAGTCCAATTCCGAATTTCCGCTGAAGCCAAAGTCGTCCAGTGAAACTGCATCGGTGCTGAGCGCCATTTCTAGGGGCTTTTGCTCGCGGATGATGTGAATGAGTGGTCTTTGCGTCTCTGTCTCAGTGCCCGTCCCGATGCGCTGTTTGGCATCTGCGATCCAACCATCGGCAACTGTGTCCCACCATCGGCGACTGTAGACCATTGTGCTGTACCCGCACGACGTAAGAAGGCTACCGGTCATTGAAGTCCCTTGTTCCGATGTCGGCCATCACAGAGCGAGTCCTGTTGCCTATGCCGCGATAAGGGACAATAGCGGTCTTCGCTGTCTAAAATGAGAGGAGTTCCTCCAATCTGCACCATCTACAAAGCATTAGTCCTCGGGATCGTACATACATAAGCGACCACTTTACAATGCGTACCGTCCGATTCAAGTCCTGTTCTTAGACACCGTACGAATGAATCTTGTTGTGTGTTGGAGCTCGTGTGTGGATCCTCGTTGTGTTTGTAGAACCTCATCGTTGCGATTGGTCCGTAAGACGATGCTCTGTCCAGACTGGAGTCTATCGGAAGTAGCATAGCTCCACGAATGGATGCCAATAGCAATAGGCGTTGTTGCTGATGCATTCGTCTCGACCGAGCTGTCAAGTGTTAGCTCGATCTGGAACCATATTTGAAGGGCAATATCTCCTCGACGCGTTTGGGGTCATACCTTTTCGCAATCAATTGGTTGAATCTTGATGCATGTAGTGCCGCGGCGAGGCACGGACACACAGCCGCCTTTGGAGTTCGACGGATCATCTCGTTCTTCGATGTTTGGCTGCGAAATCGGGCCAGCCAGGACTTGCTGGAAGACGGGCAGAACGGCAAGGACAGTGGAGATCTTGAACGGCATTGTAGGTGTAGATGTGCTGGTTCGAGGGCTGGAGTGGGTATGATCCCGACAATGGATGAATTCGGAGCGGATTGTAATTTGTATGTCCTCAGAGCCTCACCTCACGGCATTCCTCCGATGGTAATCTCCAGGTGATGTCTCGCAATCGGAGTGGTCACCGTTCAAATCTCGTCGCGAGGTTCATGGCCTGACGACCAGGAGGTAAGCCCATCCGGCCCTGGACACCTCCACCTGAGCCCGTAAAAGGATGACCACTCCAACGCGCCAACCTGCTATCTCGTACAGATCCTGTCAGGTGTCAATGAAGTAAGATTTTAACGCCGGTCCCTGCGTGGAGTACGGACATTCCCTGTCAATTCACATCCCACAATCGGTTCGTGTCAACCTACATTGGACATCGGTTGGGTCGCCGGCATTCAACGACATTCCTGTATGGGTGGAGGACCTCTCCACAAAGCAAGACTTGGTTGCCGGTCCTTGAATGAGATCTGTCACTTCCGAGCAATGTAGACTCAAATCGATCGACGAACCTCCAGATCGCAGTGACACAGGGGCTCGAACGCACCCTGCCAACAACCTTGCCATCCACATGATCGAATCTCACAGTGCAGCGTTGCTTGATGCTTCAACTTGCATCTGTCGGGCTGACAAACGTGGTTCTTGCGGCGGTCAGTTGTGGTTGCCGCCAGCCGGACATCCTTACCTCTACCGCTAGGAACTCTGACTTTGCGACTTCTTTGTTTCGCCATGAGAATGGCGGCGCAACGGCTTGCACGAAGCCAGCTTCCTGTCGCAGTCTGCTTTTGAGCCTCTTGGGACGAAGAACTCGGCGTGTCTGGGTCGCTCCACGAACCACGTGCCCCGAGAACGCGGCGGTTCTTGGGCCGGTCATGTTGCTGGCAGACTGGTCCTTGAGACTCACAATCGCAGCTCACCTCGTCCATTTTAGCCAGAATCCGACGCATCAGCAAGTCCCTGGCCGTCACCCTGGTCTGGCCTCGAGCTCGCCCTGCTCATCAAGCTTAACAAGCCGCACATCAACATTGAACATGCCCATGCCCACCTCACCCCTCGCCAAAGTTTCAATCCGAGGTCTGGAGGCCCGCGATGCCGTCACCGAAGCCGGAATCTTGCAGCAGTACTGCACTTGTGCTGGATTCCCTGGAGGGTCTGCGTGGTCTGCGTCTCAGCGTCCGCTGTCTGGCTGTCGCGCTCCCCCGATCCGTGCGAAGTGCGGGAGTCAGAGACCAATGCGCTGTATCCGCATGGTGTGTGCAGGTCATTGCGAGTTGAGATCCATCGTTCCGTCGTCAGTCGTGATTGCGAAGCATATGTGTGCAAGAAGGTGGGTGGAAGGTAGCTTAACGGAAGTGACGGGAGGTCGACACATCGACGTCACGTGGCTCAGCGTCTGAAACCTCCTTTCCAAACCTTCCAGATCTCCATTTCCCGATGACTTGTCATATACTCCTTCCACCAATGATTCTCCCGTCTGGTTCTGTACTCCCACATCTCCTCTCACGTCAACCGCGCCCAGCGCGAATGATTGGCTGAGAAGCAATCGAAGTGACGCTAGAGGAGATAGTAGCGTCGAATCTGCAGTTCGGTGAAAGGCGTTTCAGATTTGAACATCAACATGGACGAATCTCTTTCGCCGCGAGAGTCGCTGCAGGTCTACACAATGCAGATGAAACATGGCCATTGGCATGTCTCCTTGGGCTGATGCTGAAGCAGATGTTTGAGGACGAAGTGCACGGATAGTGAGGAGTTGAGGATGGATGGCTCGACGGATGGCATGTCGAGGTTGTGCAACAGATGAAGGGCGAGGCTTTCGGCTGGCTGCGAGTATTCGACAGGTACTGTACTGTAGGCAAGGTGGAAGTCACTTGCCGGATGGGACATGTCGAACGATATGGCCTCGAGCTTTTCCTTGCGTCTTGTTTCCTGTTTCCTTGGACACTTCATTTCCATCCATCTCCTGCCTTCCTTCCTTTCTTTCTTTCACGCGTCCGTGGCATTCACGAGGAGATTTGGTGAGAGGGAAGAGCGCCCGTTTCCACCGAGATTGGTTACTTCCGTTGCTGTACATATTCTCCTCTTCTCATTTGCTTCACTCCCCGGCAATGGTCACAGTTTTCCCTCTCTTCCACCATAACAAGGACTCCGTTACTACACCGGCCAACATGCCCACCTCTCCACTCCCGGACACGAGCGCCCTGGAAGCCGGCATCATCCAAGACGAACGACCCTCGCGCCTCTCTCGCGTTCAAGACAACGTCCGGAATCTTCTGCGAACTTCCGTCTTTGGGTCGGTCGCCAGTTCGCCGACCACGCCCGCTCGGCCAGTGACTGGACGCAATCAACCTGGAGCCTTTTCTCCGATCGTCACACCGACATCTCGGCGCACGGAAACTCAGCCCAGTTCGTTGAGTTCAGTCTCTACGCCGACGCATTACACAAGCAGTCCGCTCGAGGTCCCTCCTCCGGCGGCTACATACCAAACCATCGGCCAAGCGAATGGATCTAATCACTATCAATCGACACTCTTAAATGATCGAGCAGTGGCAGCGCTGAATCACCCTGATCTTAGTGACCTCTCCGTGGATTCTCTTTCCCAGCAGAAGGCTCACCAGCAGCAGCGTTCGAGGAGTGGGTCGAGGAGATCGCGGAAGCGAAGCCCTCGTGGCAGGCGGACAGCGAAGAAGGCGGCGTGCTCGAGAGTACTGATTTGCGTACTTGCGGCTCTGCTTTTGGGAGCGCTCGTTGCCACTTGTAAGTTGGTCCAGATCTGGTCATTCGGGGCAATAAACGACATCGGCGCGAGCAACATTGCTAACATTCGCCTTTCACGGGCGTAGACATCTCAATCGCCACAACGGCCACCGGCATAACAACGACCTTCCACGTCCTCTTCGTCCTTGGCATCATCCTCGCCGTCATCCTCTTCGCCCACACCGCTCTGCGGCTCTGCATCGGCACCCGCAATCGATGCTCCTCCTCCAGACCGACCTTCGATCTCGTCTCCAGAAGCGACATCTCCGGCCACGCTTTCCGGCGTCATCGACATGGCCACTCGCATAATCCCTCGAGTAGCATTTCTCGCAACGCCGTCGCCACCGAAAGTGGGCATGTCGAATCAAGATCCTGTATCAATATCCCCGGCAGAGTCCGAAATACTTCAGGACGTCATTTCATCCCGACGGCGCCGATTCAGGTGCACACTCTCTCGTCCTCATCTGACCTCCACGAAGACGACGTCCTCCCGCCAACACATCTTCCCACCGTTCCTGCTCCATCAAATCAGCTCGCAAATAAAAACATCATCGCTCCTCCCCCTCCTCCACCACCAGCATATGGCCACTACCGCACCTCCGTGCGCGCTGACCCGGATTTGCTACATTGGGCGCCTTCGCCGACAGGATTGAGGCATGATGTGGGTGTGCAAGAGGAGAGACTGCCCAGTCCGACGTATGCAGAGGCGGTTGGGGAGGGTGGGTGGATGAGTAGAGGGCCACCTAGCTATCGGACGAGGGAGAGTCCGCCTCGTGCAGCGCGAGAAGGAGAGGGGAGGGTTGAAGTTGTGAGGGAGGAGATGGTGGAGATGGGGAGGGCGAACTAGGTTGCTCGACGAGGACTGGAAGAGAATATTGGAATGGAAGGGACTGAGGGTTGTTGTAGAATATGTGCTGTCAATGCTTTGCTTGTCTTTTTTAGCGACCCATTGAGCATATCGTCCGTACATTCTCGTTCTTATGATTGATGTAGTTTGCGCGCCACGGATGTTATCATAACTTCCGATGATTTACGATGTGTGCGCTGAACATTCTATTGCTGATGCTCGATGAAAGTTGGCCCCCAAATCCTGATCGACGACACCTCCATCTCCGAGCTCTAAGCCGACGTTGACGCAACTCTACGCCTTGATACCTCATTCACGGACCGTAGATATCTCGCAGTACTCATCGCCTTGGAAAGCTCCACGAAACCCGCCCGCCTTGTCCACGACTAAAAGTCAATGGCCGCAATAATGGCCTCATCATCACCACCACCGACGCAAGCATCACAATCGTCAACGACATTGTCACCTCCTGCCGCAAACGCAACGACACTAACACAACCGAACCCGAAACGATCACCTCTGCCCCTCTCCGCTAGCCAAGAATCACAAGTCAGAGAACTATACTTCAAACGAGTACGCATGAAGTGTGCAGATGAAGTCCGCGGTATGCCCTTCCTCCCATCCTCTCATGCTCCTTCTCGCGTTCAAGAGCCAACACTAACACCTCACGATCTCAGACTTCGCGTCCTGCTGTACAGCCCACACCTTCACCGCCACCTTCTCCTGCCGCTCCTCCCAAAAAGCCATGAACGCCTGCATGCTGCAACACGCCACACAAGCTGAACACGACGCCGCGAGAGAAGAATGGTTCAATACGATTGAGGAGCGCAAAGGGCAGAGGGAAGAGAAGGAACGGAAAAGGGCCGAGGACGAGAAGTTTTGGAAGGAATGGTGGAGGAAAGAGAGGAAGACGGAGGAGTTGAAGGCATTGGAGACGGGGAGACAGGTTAAGCCGAAGGATAGGAAAGATTAAGGAATCGGTCAGGTGGGACGCGGGATTTTGACACAGCGCGGCGTTTGTCCGGACAGGCGGAATGGGTTGTAAAGACGAGATGAAGCATAGCATTGGCAAACACAGGCGTTAAGAGCAGCGCCCAGGAAGCGACGGCGTTGTACAGCCACACGAGTCTCCCCGAAATGAGCAGGCGGAACTGGATATAAGGACTTGGCTGCATTTATACAGCACCTTACCGGCAGAAATCAGCGTCTTCGCTCGACGAGTTTCCGCCTCGGCGGAACGCCATGCTTGGCGAATTGAGGAGCTTCTAAATATCGAAATCTCGCTTGGCTGGCAACCCGCTGATGATGGTCCTCGACAACTCGGTCTGCTCGCGTGTGCTCGTCGACCCTCCATGAAAAGTCTCAGCGACGATGGGCAGGACGTTCGTTACATGCAAAGTCTTGGAGTGGAGCGTCGAGGAGATGATTCTGATCAAACCGCAAATACAAGGAGGTCAACTGCTTGAGCGAGATGAAGCAAGACAACGCCAGATTGATAACTCCAATCTTCATCTTCGGTTCCTCGGGCCATCTTGCGTTCGGTCTTTTGTTACTGCTTTGACGGACGTTTATTTGGTGGTCCCTCTCCGCCCTGCCGGTCCAACAGCCTGACAGGTCTCGAAGCCAGCAGCACCAACCGTATTTGCGCTATAGGGCGGCCGGCAGACTGCGTTTTCCGAATGCAGACCGACGAGCTGCCTCGTACAGACGCTGAGAGGTTCTGCTGGTGGGACTGCTATGGACTCTCTGCCACCATTTATCGATCAGGACCATCTGCGACCATACTCTGCCACTCACTGGCATTCACAACATCTGGCAATTTAAATGTACCTGCTGTCTGTACATCTAGGACTGCTCTCGAGCGGTACTACAGTACTCGAGTCATCCGTACCGGTCTTTGTAACGCTCATGTTACCATGGTGTTCAGCTAGTTGCACCGCCCTTTTCTGTACCACGGTAGGTATATCTCGACGACTTGCCATACTTTCCAAGACTGCTCCTCGCACGCTCATACAAATAGGCCACCTGCGCACAAATTGTGAGCAGATATTCACCACTCCAACATCCACCTTCAACGACGATTCATCAGGCACAGAGTACCACCATCCCTCAGCTATGCCAGTAACCATGGTCACACCAGCGGTACCCTCACCTCTGCTCACCACAACCGCCTCCATCTCCAACTGGCTCCTCTTCCAAATCTGGAACTGGCAAATCTTGCTGACAGGCCTCCTCCTCATCGTCCCCCTCTTCTCCACCGACAAGAATTCGCGCCTAACCAACCGCATGCATAATTTCGACCTCTTGGCTCTAGTCTGGTCCCTCACAATGCTCATCAATCCCATTATGCACTCCGGCCTCCGTCCCACCATCCCCTTCGTTGGAACAACCACGCTGGTCCCGAAATTCGTGTCCAATACCTGCACTGTGCCGGCGACGATACCACCCATCAGGGATTGCTGGCCATGTCAGAGAGATGCGGTGGTTGCGTGCATTGGGGCTATGCGCAGAGGAGAACCTGTCGACCTTGGCGATTTCGTGACCATGCTCGTCTTTGGCGTGTGGATGGGGATACACGTTTTCATGTTCGTTTGGGCGAGTGGAGTCTATCCGGACGCGCAATGGAGAAAGTCAAAGTGGCTACCGCCGTCGTGTGTGAAGAGGGAAGAGAATGGGGAAGTGGGGGAGAGGGAGCGTCCGATGAGGATGTGGATGGCCTGGTCTGAGAAGGGTGTGGTGGGTCAGAGAAGGGAGCACAGGAACTGGAGAAAGGCAGTACATGCTTCGATGAGGATGTGGACGAGATTGATTGACGTGACGGTCTGTTGTGGTTTGCGAAAAAAAGACAGTCGAGGAGTCCATGTTGAGGCATTCGACCAGAAACTCCGGTGAGAAGGGCTTTGGAAGATGCCGAATGAGAAGGATAATGAGAAGAAAGGTAAAAGAGTGCCACAGCCTACTGGAGTGAGTCGCTTTGCCCTACTCTGGCCAGCTGAACGGTGGATGGGTCGCAGAGTGGTAGTGGCCTGTACCGAAACCCTGTAACACAAGGATCGAGCTGCAGTGTCCGTCCCATGAAGCATTCCCGGGCCAATACCAGCTCAGTCGAACTGCCGATTTCTGCTTGATACAGGGCGTCATTGAGTTTTTGAACAGTAAACACCGTTCCTTGTACGGTGTGGATGGGAATCACGGGTTGTGCATCGGCTGGGATGAAGAGGTGTATGTTTCCGGCATTTCCTTGTCATCCTGTTGACCGCTCGCATCCGTACTTAAACACAGAACTGCCTGCTCCGCCTCTCGTCTTCTTTCTCTTCCTCGACCCGACGCATTCGCACTGTACTCGGCCGTTCGGAAAACACGACCGCTGCTCGCCTCATCGATACCATCACTGCAAATCTGAGTATGCCCTTCCCATCTCGCACAAATCAAGCTTTCGCTAACCCTCGCAACAGACTTGCACTTCCACGACCAAAAATGAAGCTCCAGATCCTCGCCATCCTCGCCACCGCCCTCGCTGGTGTGGCCGCAGTTTGTTCACACGGAGAAGGAGGTAAGCTGCCTTTCGCACAAGAGCTTCGAGAAGTCGTCACTGTACTAAGACATCTCTCAAAGAGTCTTGCAAACACTGGAAGACTTGCTGTGGTGTCAACACGTGCGTGAAGGATGTCTGTCGCCGTGAGTTCATACCCCTTTTTCGAGTTTCTTCAAGCTGTCCCTAACAACCGACTCGAACAGACAAATGCGAAGATGGAGGAGACTGGTGCGAGCAAGGGACATGTCTGGACTTTTACGGCATCGGAAAGGGATGCTACGCGGACAGACCGCCTCGTTAGGAGTGCCACGCTCAGGAGCAGCACAGTCCGACGTCAATTTTGTCGACACTGTTGAGCAGGTCTTGACGTTTCCCTTGACAGCGATTTGATTGTGCCTATGGAGGGGTTGACAAGATTGATGGAAAGGAGCTCAAAGTGGGAGTCAATCGCTGTGTTCTGCGCTGGGGAAAAGACGTTGGGTGAAATCTGCCACAAGCGAGGGAAGGAGCATTTCACTTAATGCTATCTTTGGTTCTTGCTTGCACTTGTTCACCACCGTGCCTGACGCGTTCCATCGCTCGCTGATACACTCGCATCGGACACAGACCTCAAGCTTCCGACCAGGTCAACCACGAGACGCTTCAACGAGATGACCTCCAGGTCGACCTCCTTTTGCATTCCCGATGCTCTCCTTTCCTCCTGGAGCTTCTATACCGCGCAAAGGACATCCCTTCTGACACTGTGGTCCCATGACAGGCTGGCACACCTGTGTTTGATCTGTTGGATACCGTCTACCAACAAGTGTAGCCGACGCTCGGGCTGCAAAAGAAATAAAAGAGATATCGAGTCAGCAGTTCCTGAAGATGGACAGCAAAGAGTCTTCCAAATCAACTTACTAGGCGTTCACCCAGCATTTGCCATACCAAACATTGCTGTTGTCACAGGTGCCCTGGCAGTAGCCGTTGCCGGTGGAACAGTTGTTCGCGGACTTGCCGCCTATACATCGAAGGGAATAGGGTTTAGCGAAGCTCAGACAACACGGCGATACACACCAAGACCTGACACGGATCGAGACAGTCTCGGGCGCCGCAAGCCTTGCACCCTACGGAGACATACCGTCGCTGACCTCTACGCCTCGATTTCCGAGAGGGTTGGATGGAAGAGCCGTGGCGAGGCGAGGAGGCTGAAGCCGCAGGCGAGGTTGAGGAGACTCATGGTAAGACCATTGTTGTGCGAGGTGTGGTTGAGGAGCTTCATGGCGACAGTGTTGTTGTACGAAGTGGGGTGCTTTTGTTCCGGTAATCGAGGTTGAGGAGGAATGAATGTAGAAGAGACTCCTACATATAAGGGTAGGCCGCAGAGATGAGCGTGCCATGCCGGAAGCTCCGGACATTTTGCGATATGCACAACAGGTTGTAGTGCATCGGGAGTGCTCAGCATCCGAATCCGCCCAGGATAGAGCCTGCTGACGTGGAGCTGCCACCAGTCGAGGTCTGTAAGTGTTTCTGCCTTGCCAGACACAAAGAGCGCTCCCATGCATCAACCTGTCGTATATGCTGACGCAGAGTTCCACAGCATCGCAAAAGTTGCAGCAACAACAATGACCAAAGGAACTCGAAGAGAACAGATCGATACTAGGCACTCAATACTGCTCCATGCTCCACGCCATATTTGTTTCCTTGGCCGACGTGAACCGGAACAAACCAAGACTGCTTCAGAAAGGGTAACTCATTCCATCTCACTTTTCTCGTCTCCTCCACTTCCTCCTCCCCCTCCTTTACCGTCTCAAACCACCAGACCCAGATGCAAAGCCCCATGAATTCCCTGGTTTTTCCCGCCGCGCATCCAGTAAGCTTGTCTCATGCCCGATGTGCCATCCAGAGGGCGATATCCAGAGGGGGAAAGTCTTCTGACCAGATGTTGACCCGAGGCAGCTCTCCTGGGAGCAGCCTACTGGCACACGACCGACCCTTTGCCGTTGCTTGTGGCGAGTCAGTACCAGGATAGCTCACGAGAATGTGCGTCGGGATGTATACTTACTATTGACAGGTGTAGCGGTGAGTGGTGCAGCTGCTTGGCGGGTCGTCCACGGCACAGAACGGTGGGGTACACACTCCTTTGATTGGGATTCCGTGGCACTCTGGAGCTCCGGCCATCGCGATGGTGGCCGTGGCGATTGCGAAAGCGATGAAGGTGGAGAACTGCATGTTGCCGTGGAGAGAGGACTGGGTCGGAGACAAGTGTTGAGGTGACTGTGTCGTGAGGGATTGTAGGTGTGGTTGAAGGTGCGAGACGGCACAACGACAAAGATGTTGCAAGTTTGAGTGTTTGCTTGCTGGAGTGAAGATGACTTGAGTTGTTGGAAAAAGAAGAAGAGAAGAGAGAATGACGAGAGGTGGGAGATGCTCCACATATACACGACTGACTGCTTCGTCTTCCACCGGTGATCAACGGGTTGAGGAGTCATCAGGGGCGCACTGAGCAATCATTTCTCCCGGCACCTTGTCGAATATGGGAATTGTTGAAGTCCCGTCACATTGCTTCGGTCCGGGGGGTTTTGTGACAACACCCCGATCCCAGTCGGTCAGATGGTTCGACGTCTGACACCTCCAGTTCGGGTGATATTTTCTACGCACAACAGCGGCGACGACGACGATCTGTGTTCTTATTGACATGGAAATAATCTCCTCTCAAGTCGTCGGAACCGAGAAGGGAGAGAATGGCTCGGCCTGAGATTTTGCTGCTCAAATGGACGACTATATAGTCGTTTCGTCGACCACGACGTGACGACACATCGGTGAGCAGCGGATTGAGGGGTCGTCTGGGGCGCCCTTTGAATGTCATTTCGTTTGCTCCCGGTCGACTTGGATTCCTCATCAGGGAAGACCGTCCCGATCGTATTCGGCACTGCAGTGCTGACGCCAGCAATGAATCGATGCCGTGAGCCGTCAATGCCAATGTTGTCTAAACGGCGGCAGACACCACTCCTGTGTGCTTTTCGGGAGTCGTCACGGAGGCTGTACGGCTGGCCCATGCCAAAGCTATATAACAGACCGTCTCTCCCCATTTTCATTTTCGAGGTAGGGAGCCCGCGGTGTGTAGGATGGGCCATCACATGTTGGCGACACACTCCGTGTCTTGCCTTGTGTCGGGAATCTTGTCACTGGCTGATACGAGTTCCCTGAAGGGGAATCATCAGGGGCATCGAGGGGTGGGTCAAGGAGCGCCCTTCATCGGTTCCTTGCCTGACCGGGAACATCCAGATGCCAGTCAAATGCCCAAACGGCTCATGTCCCGTGACTACCGTGCGTTCTGGCCCGTATAATTGCCATAAGAGAGGACGTCTCCTGCGTAAATGATTAGAAGCAACTAAAACGGGACGTGGACGCCTTGTTCGGAGAGGTCTCTCAACATTGCCTCGAAACGTGCATCGGCACGTCGCGGGTTCTGTCGGCCGCCAACATTCCTTGTTCGGTCATCTCACCACCCTCATCTGTCCGCCTCGCCGACAGCATATGATGAGGCCGAGCTTTGACATGTGATCACATCGTACGACGAACCACCCTCCCCGCGCTTACCCATCTCATACATGTAATATGAATGACACGACAGCTGGCTCACCGGGCGCAGGATCCCCGTCGCGACGACGACGACACCACCCACGCCCAGTCGGGAGAGGAAAGATCCAAGCTGAACGTGGTGGCGGTGTGCCGGAGTAGTAGTTCTAGTTGACAGGCTTTCCTCTCGCCAGACCCAGACGGCAGCAGTGCTGTGCTATGCCTTCTCTGCACTTTCCTTCACGACGCGAGGACGTCCTCATTCGTGTGGGTGGTGGAAAGGAAAAGCCCTGCGGGACACCGCCGGGATCAGAAAAAGGCCTTTTGGGAGACGCGGCGAGTCCCTCCTCCTTCTCACTGCGAATCCTGTGCTCCCGGAAGTGGACCTTGCGATTGGCAGGACAAAAGGCCATGCGAACGACGACGACGACGACGACCGTGCCAACGATTTGAACTCATCCATCTTCATCGCCGTGGACGTGTGACCGTCGTGGCAATCGCGGAGGAGCGGACACTCACACAGCACACCGCTCGACGTGTATCCGCGACAACAGAACAAAAAAAAAAGGCCAGAAAGCCGTTCAAGTCGCCGGGTAAGGTAGTAGGAAAGATCAGTGCAAGCCCGGCCGATCATCGTGCCCGCGACGAAAAATCTCTTTGCTCGAGAAGGACAGATCGGCCCAAGTCCCACGCATCGACACTCGTCGTCGAATCCCTTACTTCCTCCTGTCGTATCCGGCCGATGACCTTTTTTCAATCCAATGCTCCCATGCCACGTTCCGCACCCAGGAGAGGAGAACGAGAGCGTTCCCGGGAGGTCGACGACAGTGCCCCCTTCTCAACCATCTCCCTGCTCGAGAGTGTGCGCGAAGAAAATTCTCATCGTTGCCGTCCTTTTCTCATCATCATCATCCCTCTGCCTCTCAAATCTCCGCGTAACGAAAGGGCATATATCGCTTTCCAGAGCTTCGGGGCGACCGGAGGAAAAAGAGCTCGAATGACACTCGGTGTCCTGGATGACCGATATATCGTTCTCCTTTCGATATTCAAAGCTTCAAATGCAAACGCTACGCTAAG
This sequence comes from Zymoseptoria ardabiliae STIR04_1.1.2, assembly GCA_000223765.2. Lineage (NCBI taxonomy): Eukaryota > Fungi > Ascomycota > Dothideomycetes > Mycosphaerellales > Mycosphaerellaceae > Zymoseptoria > Zymoseptoria ardabiliae. The sequence goes on along the minus strand of AFIV01000171.1, from coordinate 9,855 downwards.
TCTCAGAACTCCCCGATCTCTGTATCGATATGCTCCCATCTCATCTACTTCTTCCACCCCGTCTTTCCCGCTCCAGCGCTCTCGTTCAGACTCGTCAGTCCCAGTCCACTCCCACTATCCTCCGTCCTTCGTGGACTCGCGCTCCCATCCGCTCCATTATCACTACTATCCCTCCTCCTCTCATCTCCCATCCGCGGCGTCCTCTCCGCCTCAGCCAACAGTCTCCTCGCACTCGCATGCGGACTGAGATTCATATTCGGCGTCTGCGGTCTCGGCGGCGGTACCACTTCCCCCGCACCGTCCACCCCACCAACACTCGTCTCCTCACTGCCCTCTTCGCCGACCTCGTACCCCTCCTCCTCATTCCCCGCCGCGTACACATCCTCCTCTTCGTACTGACTTTGCCCCTCCTCGTCGTATCCATACTCGCTCTCCACCATCTCCGAATTCTCCATGTCCTCATACTCTCCCTCCGTCTCAACCATACTCTCCCCCGCCACACTCTGATCGAGACTGAATCTCCCACGTCCGCCCTCGGCGTCAAGGTACAGACTTTCCGCCATACCTTCGTCTTCACTCAATACGCTCCCCGCCCCGCCCGCGCTGGCGACATTTTGCAATCCCAGAGCAGCCTTCTCAATCACAGGATCCTCATCCTCGGACTCCGAGTCCGTAAAGTCCCACACATCCAGCGGTCGTTCGCGCCAATAATTAAAGTCGGTGTATTCTTCGCCGCCGCCTTTGACGAGCAAGCCGACGGGCGGAAAGTAATGGTCGACAATTTCGCGCATGGTGGAGTAGGCGGTTTTGTAATTGTTCAGACTGAGCAGGTCGAGGGAGATTTCCGAGTTGGAATTGATGGTGAAGATGCGGATGCTGGGGATGTTGACGGATCGATAGCTCAAGGCGTCAGTCAGGCGGTTTCCAAACCCGGCGTAGAAGGGTGAGGAGGAGTGGGCTCTTCCTCCGCCGCCTCCGCCTTTTTTGGACTGGAGGGATTTGAGGCCTGCTTCGACGGCTGTGTCGGTTACGTTTTGGGCGCCGCCGTGGCCGGAGAAGAGGGCCATGATGTCCCGTAGACAGGCCATCTTGAAGATTTCGGGTTTGCGGAGGTAGACTTCTCGACGGAGGGCGGCGATAGTGCGGTCCGGGGAGAGGATGACGGGGCCTTTGGGGAGGCGGAAGCCCTCCTGGACGACGCCGTTGAGGTACGCGCGGGTGGTGTCCGCTTGGCCGACGGAGCGGGAGGTGAGATAGAGGAAGTTGTAGCCGTTGCTGGCGATTTCGGTGTAGAGTTTCGCCACGCCGGAATGTGTCCAGTCGCGGCCGAGCGTGTTGAGGACGTGGCCTAGGACATCAGATTTGGTGATTGTGCCGTCGATGTCGGAGATGACGATGGGCACGTCGTGGTGCCAGTACCAAAGATTGGCTGTGCAGGTCGCGCGGTTGACGGTAAAGGACATGCTGTTGCCGCCGGGTTGGAGGTTCATGGTCTTGAGCTGATCGGAGGTGAGGCGGAGGGTTTTGGCGTAGTTTTTGTTCGGATCGCCAGCGCCTCCTGGAGATGAGGGTTGCGAGCCCATTCCTACGGCACTGTCCGAGTCGCGGCGCGCATGATTGTGATTGTGGTTGTTGATGTAGTCGGGTTTGGAGTCGTTACTGCGAGCATCGTCGCTGTGATAGCCTGGATCGGACAGGGCGTCGGCGGATGCGTATGCAGCTGTATTGAACGAGCCCAGTCCTGCTGCTGCTGCCGCTCGTTTATTCGCTGCCTCCTTTGCCTCCTCACTGCTATATATCCAAATGTTGCCCTTCTCGTCGGCACCGATCAGAGCACCGATATCATATGGTCCGTTCAATTCTTGTGATAATAACTGTCTCGCAATACCCTCTGCCTGCAGAGCCTCCATGTTTCCACTCTTGTAGCTCGTCATGTCCAGCATGAGATCGCCAGCTTCTGTGACTTGATTGCTAATGTTGGATGTCCACAGCTTCTTTGATAACGCCATCGCTCGTGCTATTGCCTCTTCTTGTTCTGCTGATACCGCACTACTTGGCCGATCCGTCTCAAGTGGCAGAGGTGATGGAGCACGTTCCGAATTGGCGGAGAATATGAGCTCGCTGGTTTCCAGAGAATTCTCAATCGCTGCTTTCGCTGCAGGAATGGCCGAGTCGGAAATCTGTCGATCTAGTGGAGGAGCCTGTAGACCTTCGAACCGTGCAAAGTCTCCAGACAGACGCCGTTGAGAGGTTCCAGGAGGAGAGCTCGAGATTGGTGTCAATTCTTCGCCTAGATCACTCTGCGCTCTCCGAGCAAGGCTTGGTACACGTTGTGACCTCGCATCGGTAGTACTACGTTCTCGTCCTTTGGGGGGCGGACGCAGACCATCTTGAGGTAGACTCGAAGACTCCAGATCGAATGGATCCGGTTCTTGTAATGCTGGGGTTTGTGGTGGACTCGCTTTCATCTGCGGACTCGACACGGGCGACACAGGTGGACTGGTTTGCAGTGCTTCCGGCACGCTATCTTGTGTTTCGAAGACGAAGAACGCCTCTCCTCCTTCTCCCAACTTCATCGGAAAGTCCTTCTTTTCTCCATTGACTCGGAACTCGACCTTTTTCTCGTGTGGTCGTAGTAAGCTGAATTTGCCGAAGCGAATGTGGAAGGGCGAGCAGGCGAGCGAGCCATCCGCTTGTTCGACGACGACGACATCGATGGCGCCGGAGAGGGTCGCTGGGTTGATGCTATTCCAGGTCGAGGAGACGGCTCCGGAGACGGCTCGTACGTATTGCATAGTGAGGGAGGTGGTGTGGTCAGGCGGAGGAGGTAGAGACCGTCTCTGGTGTAGGTTGTACTCTCTTCGAGTGTATCTGGTGCGCTGAATGTCAAGTGATGGTGGTTGTTGATCAAGCCGAGCCGAACGCGCAAGCAACGAGAGTGTTGGTGGGGTCGACGATGATGGAGGATATGGGACAGGTCCGGGCGAAGACGGTGAGCGAGAGACGTGAAAGTAGTCGAGGTCGAGGTTGAGGTCGAGGTCGTGAAGGGATGTCCCGTCGTCGTCGGTGGAGAAAGGCAGATGTTCGGGTCTTGCGGTGTGAAGTCTTGTTTCTCCCACGCGGCGGGGATATCAGGATGGATCCTCTTCAGAAGGTCATCAGGGCAACGTCATTCACGGCCGACGCTAGCTGGAGAGGCATAGGTACGACCTGCCGAAAACGAACAAAGGTGTTGTGGACAATGCTTCCGGTGGTGAGTTGTATTCGGAAAGGAGACGAGACCACAAGCGGAAGAAGAATCAGGACGGATGATGGAGGGGATTGCAAGGACCGAGACGAGTCGTCAGACTCAGCTGTGATGCCATGCCCGATATGAACCAGAGAGCTCTCTCATTCAGCCCTACGCGTGAGGATCGAGATGTTGGCAGGGGAGGCTTGTACTCTTGAAGGGAATACCTACACCTCGGATCGTACCGAGGAGTGAAGGAGGAATCAACATTCACATGGATGTTTCTCTGCAGGAATCCGTCGTTCAAGAGCGTGACTTTGGATATGCTACCGACGCGAGACGAGTCGGAGGATCCGGAGGCATGACTCTCTCCAGACTTCGAACACCCCACCCTTCCAGTGGACGTCGTTCAATACCTTGGAATTGAACGAAGAGCATCAATATTTGATGGCCTCCATCAATTTCGAGCTGGACATGCATGGAATCTCGATGTTCATACAACGATGCATCGTTTCAAGTCAAAGTCGTTGCCATCAAGCCGGACGGGAGGTCTCGGTGAACAACGAACATCTATCAGCCAGATGTTGTTGACCAAAGGTATCGCAAGTGGAAGTGTGTCTTGATTGTCTTCCCGTCTCATTCGGCACATGTTCTGTACCTTAAGGTAGTCCTAGCGGTGGGTGAAAATGTGGGGAGAGGCTTCCAGGTTCCATCTTTCTCCTGTGGCTGTGGCTGTGGCGCGCGGGAGAGACGCCGGAGCTTGCGAAAGCTTCCGCTCTTCCACTGCTGCACCGCAAAACCAGACACCCGGTCCGGTTCTCTACCCTTCTGAACCGACGACTGCCTTCTCTACTACCATGGATGCACGATACACGATCAATCGCTAGACATCCACTACCCTCAAACATCCGCATTCGTTACCACAGCATCGTCCCGGTCATCTCGATGCGGCTGCTACTTCACCCACCATGACCGTCCCCAGACCGCCTTCACGACCTCGCTTTCCTCAACTCTTCGCCAGGGCCGATAAGATCGCCAGCGAGGTCCCCGTAGACAATGTCTACTTCTCCCACGCCCTCACCATGTTGCAAACCGTTGGCCTGCCTTTGGCCTTTTACTTCAAGCCCGTCATCGTCTTCGTGGCCATGTCATGGTATGTCTTGACACTTCTGGTTGCAGCCTTGCACTCTCTGACGAATACCGTGCAGGCTGTTCTACCGCGCCTATCAGGTCATGAGCACGCCGCTGCAGGAACTCGCCGGTCTTCTCGGCTTCGACATACCACCAGCTCCCCTCATCGACCTCGCGAGTGTCAAAGCGGACGGTGCCATGATTCATTGGTCTCTCCCGGAGAAGCAAAAGCATAAGACGTCTTTGAAATACGAGATACATCTCAACGGTGCCGTGATTATTGACACCCTTCCCGTACACGAGTCTGCTGCGACCATCACGGGTCTACGGCCCGGCTGTTTCTACGTCGTGAGGGTCTCTCTGGTCAACAATATCGACTTCAGCTCCAAAAGTGAACCGATCCGCTTCCGCACGAAGCCGGCCGATTCGGGTGACTTTTACGTCGCCGCACCCGACGGGCAGGACACCGATCACGATGCTGCCCACGAACCGGTCCCGCGGGTGAGGGCTTATCGTGGACTGAAGGATATTGCACTCGCTGCTCCTGATGCCGTGCCCATGTCGAGAGAGGTCAGCTCTGGTCAAAGAAGAAGCTTGAACGCGCGACGTCATTCATCGGCGATGCAAGTGGACAGGCGGGAATCTTCGGCCGAGGAGACGGAGGCGCCTGAAGGAACAGAGACCATTCAACAATTGACGGAAAGACTCGATGCGATTCGCAAGGAGACCGATGAAGCAGAGAAGCAAGCTCGGGAGGAGGAGGAGGAGGAAATCAACCAAAAAGAGGAGCTGATCAAGGAACGGGACGAGCTGAGAGCAGAGGCGACGGAGAAGGAAAAGGCGAGCAGGAATTTGAAGAGAGAGGTCAACATTTTGGAAAGACAGAACACTGCTGCACAGAACGAACGATCGAAGCATGAGCGGATTCTCCAGCAGAAGAAGCAGGATCGACAGAAATTGAAGGACGATATCATTCGCTGGCAGCGCGAGACCGAGGAGATGAAGGTGGATGTTGAACGCATTCGACAAGAGAAAGTCGGTCATTTCGAGGAGGCAGAGCAGGAAAAGGAGAAACTGCGGGCCCGTCAAGCCGAAGAGGCTGCTCTGGTCAAGGCGTTGGATGATGAAGTCAGGGAGAAGAGCACCGAGATCAAGAAGATGGAGCGTGCCATGAAGAATGGCTCCCCGAGTGACGCCGAACCCGAGACAAATTTAGTGCAGCAATTGCAACAGGACGCCGAATCTCAGAGAATGTGGGACGGACAAGTGCTGTTGATGCAGCAGCAGTACGGCATGACCGTGCAGAAGCTGGAGCAGGCCAAACGCTTCTATGCGGAGCAGCAAAACTATCTCCAGACTCTGCAGGCTAAGCGCAGGCAGGAGGAAGCCACGCAGTACACCTCCCCACCGACCACGCAAGACCGCCAGATCCGCCGGGGTGACAGCCAGAGGAGCCGCCGAGCACAAAGCGGACACAGCTCTTCGGACAGTCCTCGTCTAACAAACTTCCCTCTCAGCAGTGGTGCTTTCGGTCCGAGCTTGACGGGCACTGCCTTCCCTGGCGCGGCGTTTCTCAACATTCACAACGGCATGACCATCAGCCAGCCTACAGATGAAATAGTCATGTCGGATGAGGATCGAGACAGGCTGACGGGAGGCGCCTTGATGAGTCCTGGAGCCGGAGCAGATCTTCTCCCAGCAGATCTATTCGGCGAAGGAGATAATGACAGATTCATCACGCCGCTTCCTGGCCTGGGTTCTCTTCCTGGAATGTCCAATCAAGCGATGCAAGACCCGTATCCTACCTCGCCACAATCTGGAAGGAGTAGCAGGGCCCAGAGCGTTCTCGCCAGTCCCTTATCGAGCCAGCTCAATCTCCACATGGGATCTCCAGAACATCTGATTGACGCCGATCGAAGGTCTATCCGCTCCACACGATCCAACCGCGCTGCTAGTGGCAGCGGCATGGTGTCGACGGGTAGTCGGTTCAGTGGCATGTTCGGGATCAAGCAACGAGGGAAGAACGTCTCCGACGCCGACGATGGCCTGGCTCTGGGTAAGGCGCAGAGCCATTCCATGCCACGACAAGACGGAGGCATCCCTGGTCTCGAATCCGCTAGTAGGAAACGCAACAGTAGTATTTCAGGCACCCTCGCCAGCGGCTCATATCCCAGCGAAGGACCCTTTGAAGGACCATCACAACCTCGACCTGGAGCCGGCGCATCGCTTAGAAGTCGAGCGTTTGGCATTTTCAGCAAGGACAAAAGTGGCGGTGATGGCTGGCCGAGTACCTTTACCGGCCTGGGACGTAGACCTGCCTCTCCCCGACCTGGATCCACCCACTCCAGTGAGCTCCCTCGCCCTTCCTTCGACAGCAGTCGCTGGGGCGTCGACACTTGGCCGTCCGCAGACGCAGCGAGTGGAGGTGCAAGAAGCAGCCCTCTCGCATTCGGCGCGACGAACTGGAACATTCCCGTCGGCCAGCAATCTCGCATCTTTGGCTCCCGCCACCCTTCCCGTCGTCCATCGCAGCAATACGGCAACTCCGGCCCTCCCGCAGACATCATGGAAGATGAGGACTCGGATATGCACGACTCTCGCGACCGCGCCCAACACCTCGGTCCGATAGGAAGTAAGCCTCCTCCAGGATCGAAGAAAGCCGGGAAAGCGCCCGCCGTCCTCCCATTCACATCGTCCACCTCTGCCATTGCTGCGGACGAAGACGATGCCACCGCCTCTCCCGACGCGAAGCTCAATCCTAACGCGAAAGACTTCAAGTCCTTCTTCTCCAGCATGCGCTTGCGGTCCAAGGACTCTGCGCCCTCGAGCATTGCTCCCTCGTCTTCGCATCAACACCTCGAAAACCCCGCCGACATTACCGAACACGACGTCTCTCCGACTACATCCCGCAAGTCGAGGGATACACGGGATACATACTCCATCACCACTGCGTCTTCCATCGCAGAGTCGGGAAGGAACTCGTATGATCTCGCGAGGACGGTGAGTGGGAGTATGTCCGACGTCGCCACCCCAGGAGCGGATGGCGGACGGGGAACGGGAAGCGCTCAGCCGAGTCCTATGCTAGGCTCCTCGACCAGCAAAGAAAGTTTCATGCAGAAGCTCACGAGGAAGAGTTCGGCCGGAGGTAAATTCACGCTGCCGACTTTTAAGCGCGAGCGGAGTCGTCTCGACACCTCTGTGCGGGACTTGCCCGGATCTCCGGGGTTGAGTACGCCGGGTGAGGAAGCGGGTTTCGAGGATGCTGCAGGACTGGGAAGCAGTACGGGCAATTTGAGGGAGAGCGGTGCAGAGGGGAAGAGAGGGAGTGTGAGGGGGTGGGGAAATGTGTTGAAGTTTGGAGGGGGAGGGAAGAAGGGTGCTAGTGCGGTCAGTGTTACGACCAGTGAGGAGGGGGCGATGGCGGATGAGGAGAGGGAGGAGAGGGAGTGATTGTGGATATGTGGTGGTGGTGGTGGTGGTGGTGGTGGTGTACATCTCACGGCCTATGGGTGTGTAGTGATCAATCGTTACAGTGTTCATGTTATTGGAGTCCTCCCTCTGCCTCTCCTTCAGTCCTCAGGCATGCCTAGGATGATGATCTTCATTGTCACATGTCAGCAGCGGCAGCGGCGGGAAAACGCACGTGAAAGAGCACAGACGGGCTTGTCGCTCGCTCCACACTGTTCCCGTTCCGGATACATGCATGGGTAGGGTGCATGTACACATGCAAGTCAGATGCAAGCTCCCCGCATGTTCACGTGCGGAATGCGTTGTCGCTCTCCTCGTCCCAAAACGATCGACAGACTACGGCTGGTGTGTCTCTCGTGGGAAGTCAGGACTGTTTTGTGTTGTTGTTGTTGTTGTTGTTGTTCTTCTTCACGACGACGACGACGACGACGACGAGCCTTGTCGTGGTGTGCATGGGAGTTTTTGAAGATTGGAATGAGGAGTTCACCGAGGCAGTCCGAGTAGTACTACTCGATGAGAAGCAACAGACACAGCCACGGGGGAAAGGTTCTGCTTGGCTCTCTGAAGCATACATAGCACAACAGCCCTCTTCCGGACCGTTCAAACAGGTCTGGTAACCTTTCCCCCCCCGCCGACAGAAACGAGCGATCCCTGGTTTCGCAAAGAGAGGCGATGCAATGCGATGTATGTGGGGGATGGGAGTTTTATGTGTGTGTGTGTGTACAAGTACCTACTTCACTACTCTCCACCGCACGTGCGTTGGCATGCTGCGCATTACATGCAGGGTGTGTGAGTCGAGACGAGAGCTTTCTTGAACCGGCTCCACTGTTGGCGTTTGCTGTTTGTCGATCTTTGGTCGTCTTTCTCTCTCTCTCTCTCCCTCTCTCTTTGAGCTTCTTGTTGCAAACACAACACGATCGTCACCGTTTCGATCAATCCGTTCCAGCCATCAAAACGACGGTCTCAACGTTGTTGCACGCACTGCTTGCGCTGTTGAGTCATAAGGTACACAAGTTAGCAGCAGGACAGACATATCGAGCGCCCCCCTCCCGAGTCCTCACACATCGGCGCAGAAGCGGAAGAGGAGACATATCATGGCGACGACCACAGCGACCATGACCACGACCACGACCACGACAGAAAGACTCTATGCTTCGCCCTCGCGCTCGCAACTCGCCCGTCAGGCAGCGTACCAACTCCTGTCACCGCTGCAAGATCAACCCTCAAAATACTTCGAGTCGACCAAGAGGCCGTCCAAGGACGATCAACACTACCCAACAACAAATTCATACCTCACTTCACCCAGCGCCGCCCTCCTTTTGCTGCCTCTCCTCGCATCAGTCTGGTTTTTGGCGAACACATCGGGTCCGGCGCTATGGTTCGCTGCGCTCGTCGACTTTTCGAGGGTTGCGATCGTGACCGGCGTGATTTGTGGGTTGGACTGGTATGCGAGAGGGGTGCTGAGTGAGTCGACGGAGAAGGGCGGAAACTCGGGTGGTGGTGAAGGAAAAGCGGGTGAAGTTGGCCGGGGAGGAAGAAGCGAGAGCGTGGTGAGGACGTTCGTGTTGGTTGGGTTTGTGGTCGTTTTGGGAGAGGTGATGAGTTTGGGAGGGAGTGGAGGATAGGTGGCCGGTAATGAGTTGCGATCCATGGTGTGAAAGAGCCGGAGTCGAGGTGATTTGCCGCATGTTGGAAGCGATCTTTTGACCGGCTTTTCGCTGAGACAAACATGGAAATCTGCTCGCTTTCCACCAAGCACCGCGCGAGGACAGCCAGGTTCGGTGAGGGGTCTCGAAACGCTCAGTCGTCCAGGGCTCCGAACAGCGACGTACGCAGAGCACACGACGAGCATCGAAGCGCCAAGCTCCGACTGCAGACGATAAAGTCGGCGAGGACGGGGGTGATCGCAGCCGCAATCCGCTACTAAGCAATTAAGGTATAGACGGGCAGCGGTTAGCAGGCACTCGAGGGTATAAATAGTATACGAAGTAGAAGGCTAATAGTAGGGTCGAGTATAAGATAAAGCC
>AFIV01000175.1:0-71104 GCA_000223765.2 Zymoseptoria ardabiliae STIR04_1.1.2 | reverse complement strand
ATTTAATCTATATATTAAGGTATATATCGATATCGATATCTTCTATATCGTACTATAGGTACTAGTCTATCGTCTCGCCCTTATTATCGTTAGCTCGGGGATACCTATATCTAATATAGTTAAAGTAAAGATACTTACCGGTTACCGGATCGTAGGTAAGATACTCCGGGTAGACGCTCCCTCGTAATACCTAGACGCCTAAACGTACTACGAGGTCCTTCGTACCTACTACTACTACGACTATTATACTACTTCTCTTTAGTACTCGGATCCTCGTTTAGAGTACCGTCCTCGTACTAGACGTAATACGAAGTACTAGGGCTAGTCTCGCGGTCTCGAGCTCTACGTCTATAATAGCTAGTATATATAAAGTATAGCGGTAGCTAGGTAACTAGTCTATCGAATAGTAAGTAGTCGCTATAGACGAGCTTACGCTCTACTCTATTCGGATGTCTAAACTTACTACGGCGTTCCTTATATCCCCTACGATTAATACCGCTACGGTAGTAAAGGATTATTACTAGAGAATAGATCCTAGTCTCCTTATTATCCGGTCTACGTAGACTCTTCTTCGCTAGTACTACCTATACGTATATCTTCCTACTACTACTACTACTACGCGAACTACTATATTACCTACCGCTCTCCTAGTAGTATAAATATTATCTTAGCCCTTCCTTAATACTCGTTATTATATACGCTAGTCGATCGCTATACTTCTTCTCCCTCCGGTATATTTAACCCTCCTCTTAGCCCTCCTCCTCGTAGACCGCTACTAGCCTAGCCGGCGAAGTAATTACCTCTCCTAGATCCTCCTACGCTCTAACCGCCGCGCCCTCCCTTACTACGTCCTTTACCGGTCTTTAGTCTACCGCGCGCTATAGTATCTCGATCGATATTCGAGCTACTTTAGGTATTAGTCTCGGTATCGGTATAGAAGAGAGAGAGATATAGTAGATAAGTTTAGGGTATTTAGTAAAGAGCGGCGGGTTCTACGGCTATACGGACGGTAATTTACGTTAGAACAAAAATAGTTAGCTTAATTTACGTTAGAACAAAATCGACCGGATTAATAAGCGAATACTTAGAGCTACTCGAGCGCGTTCTCGCGATTACGACGTATATCTTAGTTTACTATAGAGGTATTATTTATAGTTAATTCTAGCATTAGATCGATAGTCTACCTAGCGTAACGTATAAGCTTAAAATAGACGTTTTTAGATATATAGTACCGGGCAATTAAGCTACGAATATATAGTCTTTATATATATATACTTCTCTACGTTTCCGAGGTACTAAAAATCTAGATTTCCGCTATCTAGTATAGTTGTTTAGGTGCATTAATCCGTATATTAGTAGAGGTACCCTCGTAACGCTCTAAACGTCCTTTAGGCCCTAAAGTACCTTAGGCGCTCTATAGAGAGACCTCTAGCTACCTATATATATATTATCTATTATAGTTAGCTTAAACAGTGCCTACCTCTTATATATATAATGTAGAAGTAGTAGAGCTACTATTAAGAAGTCGTATATAGCTAACGTTAGAGCAAAAAGTCGATTAGTTAGAACAATAACCTTACACCAGAACAAAAAGGTCTTCTCGGAGGAGCGCCTAATAGGAGGTAGTAGTATGCCTAAACATTCGTACCTCGATACCTATATAAGTCCAGCTTGACTCCGTACTTATAATCGACGACCGGGCGTAGAGACGAACAGGATGCTCCATTAATGGTAATGCATCATTCTCCCGGCAATTACTCTTTATACGCGCAACCCTAGAAGACTAACACTGACACACCGCCTAGCATTATACGATTACGATCGCGATGCGTTAAGTCCCAGCATCTAAGATCTTGTGTATCGATAGGAACAGTCTTAACCGACACTTGACATCAGACCAATGCACATTTCTGCAGACGACAAACAAGACGACAGTGTTAATGATTTGTTTGAATTCGGACAACTCTGTCCAAGTCATGTCACCTCCGGTTCTGAACATCGTAAGTAGTGACTTTCTTAACCTCCTGAGTCCTTCTAAACCGGAGAAAGTCTCAATGATATTAGGGCTTATATGGCAATACTACCAGTCGAGGAAGGATTTCTCGTCGCATGAATAGGGATGTGCGTGCACGGTACATGTAAATATTCTGTGCATGTGCACTTGTATACACGCGACATTGTGCAGGAACAATCCTAGGCATGAATCCTGCCAGCGACATTGTACAGGAGCAATTCTGGGCATAAATCCTGCCAGCAACATTGTTCCTGAATTTCTACCCGGCAACACACTCTCTGCCGACAACATTTTCTCTCGTCTTGCTCATTAAATTCTCTCTTCTTTCTGCTTGAAGTCCAACGGGAAGCCTGCCCGATTTTGTCCATTCGACTTTGGAGAGAATTCCTCGTATACTCTTTCTTCTTACGATACACCCAAATAGACCTCACACTATCTGCCACCGCAATGGCCACTCCACCCTGTTCACCTCTCCCCGGAGATCAAGCCTCCTACGACTACCTCAATCTCCTCAATTCGCGCGTGGTTTCCCTCTTTGAAACCCGACACGCTACCTTGACCACCACCCACCTCGCCCTCACTCATCTCCTCCACGACCACCGCACGCGCTGTCCAAGCTGCCGTGGCAACCGAAACCGCTATCAAACCACGCCGCCCTCTCCTGCATCCGTCTCCGCTCTGGCCAAAATCTCCCTCATCCGACTAGGCGTCATGTCCCAGCGCCGACTTCTACAACACCTCCAGCCTATTGCCCGCGACTTGCTCTGCCGCCGCTGTCGCCGCTCCAAGACCATGCCCGCCGAAGCCCACCGCATCGCTCTCGCCTGGGTCCCCGAACTCCGCCGTGTTGTCGCCATGCTAGCCTGGACCGACGACTCGCGACCGACCCGCCCATCTCGCCCTCCCGTAGGTCCTGTCGTCGACCTTACCCACACATCCCCTGCACCATCCCACGCCGCCGAACCGGCGATCTGCGTCATCTGCACCGACCCCATCGCCCATCCCGCTCGCGAAAAGTCGTGCTTCCAGTGCAGCAACGTCATCCACCAGTCGTGCTTTGACGACCACCGCCAATTCGAGGATCTGAACCAGCAGGCCACGATAAACCCGGAGTCCACCGCGCCGATCGCGGAGCGGGATGTCCTGTACCTGCCGTGTGTGTTCTGTCGGTGCATCCTGCTCGAGGTGCCGAGGAGTGGGGAGGGGAAGTGGCGGTGGGATGAGAGGAGGAGGGACGGCGAGAGGGCGGATGAGGAGTTTGCGAGAAGGGTGGCGGCGGCGGAGGAGGAAGCGGCGGTGTACGAGGAGACTCGGGAGGGACTGGAGGAGTGGGAGTGGGATGAGAATAAGGAGAATGACGGAGAGCAGCAGCAGGAGGAGGAGGAGGAGGAGGTAGGATAAAGAGCGCCATAGCGAACAGCATATCGGCTGCGGACTTGCCAAGCGTCGAGGCTATGAGTTTCTCTTACTTCGTCTCTGAAGACTATGCCAAGACTCAGATCGAGAAGTGGCAGGAGTCGCCCGTGCTGTCGACGATCAACACCCGTCGTGGTCACGATGTACGCGAGCATTACCTCTTCAGTTTTGATACCGTTATGGTCAACTATACCATAGCCCTGTGCAAAATCGTCGCCATCTGCCTCTCCTATGCCTAGTGCTCATGCTCAGCGCGATTGTCTCGGACCAGGTCGCAGATCTTCTTGTCCGCGATCTTGGCAAAAGAGTTCCTCATCGTGTGCACGTCGTTCACCGAGGGCTGCCAGGACTTCGCCAGCTTCGTCATCATCGCCGCTTGCTGGATCACCTCGACGAAGCTAGTCTTGTGGTTCTTTATGCAGTAGAGGTTGTGGCATCCCTCATGCTCAGCGAACGGCCCTCTGTTCTCCATCTGGTTCGACTTGTCGACGTAGGCGATGTATTCGGTTGCCCTGTTCTTCATGTTCTCGTAGAGGTCGCGCATGACCGTATGCTCTGGGTGCCAGTAGGCGCCCAATGCCTTGAGCGGGTTCACGTTGAACTCTTTCTGGATGCTGACCGGTATCATGGCATCGACCAGAGTGGCTCTCTTGTCCATCGTCATGTACACTTGCTTGATCTCATTCATGTTCCCGACCGTGATCAGATCGACGGACTCGCGCAGGGACTGGGAGAAGAACCTCATTAGGCAGAACTTGTCCATCGGCATGTTGATGATGTTGAAGATTCACATGTGTCCGGTTCAGGTCCATTATCAGCCGGGCGTTGCTGTCGCGTGACTTCTCGTAGAGGGTCTGGTCACTAATGCACCTGTTGCTGAACTTCTGGATGAAGGCTTTCGAGAACTCGCTGGAGGGGGACGAGTGGGGCGAGTGGGAGTAGTATAGGTCGGGACGTGGATAGCTTGGCTCTTGGATCGGAACCGGAAGGAAGCATGTAATCGCGGGTGTGTGCAATAGAGGCAGACGTGGGATGCAGCGAGGTTAGCTTGCTTGTTCGGCTGTAGCATATATATATGCCCAACCTATCTCCGTACCAGTACTTGCAGGATCCCGATTCCTGGTCTCATCGTTGTCGTCGTCCCGGTCATCGTCGTCGTCAAGTCTGAGTAGTGAGCGGGTAATAAATAAACGGCGGCATGAGCAAATCACGTCGGGAGGCGGATGGGACTGCTCGGCTGTCTGGAGGAGGTGTGCTACGGAAGATGGAGACTTTCGCGGTAAGGCGTGCGGCCGCGAAAATAGGAGGACGAAGGTAGTAGCGGCTTGCAGGTCGTCTACTTGTACAGAAAAGGAAGCGGAGTGGAGGAGTATCGGCCGGTACTACCTCAGACTTGATTTTTCAGCTTGTCGGCGCAAATTTCACGCCGACAAGTCCTGACTACTCAGCTTGACGGTGCAAAATTTACACCGACAGAGTCCGGCGGCTCGAGACTGATCTTGATTTTCGCAGAGGAGTGCAGCATGCGGCGGAGCAGGCTGAAGAGGTTCCGCGGAGGAAACGTCGCATAGGCCGGTGAATCGACTAAGGTGGCGAAGAGGAGGAACCTTCAAGGTGGTGGAGGAGTCGGTCGCAAAAGTCGAAGCCTAAGGCTTTCTCTTTCCCGCCAATCTCCAAACATGACAGTTCCATCTACACGACGTGAATCACATCGACCACCACCTTCCGACTCGCCGCCACTCCGCTCCGCCACGCCTACACCACTCCGCTCCATCACGCCTACACCACTACGCCGACCCTTCCACGCCCACCGTCGATAAAACAAAGGCCAAGCGCTGCGGGTGGCATCTCTCGCCGGAGATTGAAGGGAAAAAGATGGGTCTCGTAGAAGAGGAGAAGAAGGATGTCTGGAGAGTCGAGGTCCGACGGCGCTGTGGCTTTTGGAGGGCCATGTCGTAAGAACGCGCGTAGTTATACTTTATAGCCGCTGTATCAACCTCCGCCGGTATCATCACACGCACGATCCGCCCACGCAAAAGGTTCAATACCCACAAGGGATGTCCAACGTCCGGAAACGCCTACAGCGGAAACAACCCTCTCCGACGCTCGATGAGGTACTCGAAACTCAAGCCTCCGCCCTCCGGCGTCTGCGCGAACTCCGTTCCCCGACACTGTCACCGAAGAAGCTGCAGCGACATACTCAAATGGAAGAGAGCATGGCTGTAAGACGGAAGAAAGAGCAAGCATGCTCGAGACAAATTGGCCTGGCCATATTGGGCGGCACAACGAGTCTTACGGGCTTGCCCTTCTCGATCTCCATGGTGAGGCGATACAAGGATTCCATAAGCTCATCTCGATCCGACCCTATCAAACCCAACGCCTGTACACAAAACTCTCCTCGATGCGCATTCGCTCACTCGCCCAGGTCCCTCCAACCTTGGGCGGAGACATCCATCTGTCTTGTGCGCGGCTTCTCCGTCCATCGACGCAGGCGCTCTAAGGCAAGCAGAGCAATCGGAGCGGTCCACTTCAAGTCGAGATGTGATCAAGTCGATAGAACTGTGGTCGATAGAACTGTGGTTGGTGGTCAAGTCGATGGGCCGAATGTCCTCGCCCTCGCGTTCTTCTTCTCCTTCGTCGCCCATACCTGTTCTACGCAACGTCCTCAGACAGCGCGTCTCCACAAGCACTCCGGTTCGTCGTTCAACTTCTCGGCCCACGAACCCGTGTTTCAGCCAATGCAGGTAGCTTAGGACTACAACTTTCGCGAGACAGCACCTATCCATTTCTGCCTCATACGCTTCAAGTGTCAGCTTCACTGACGCAGCTTCGCTGTACTGACGACGTGTCTTGCCTTGACAGAATCACGGATTGCGCTGACGGGAAGCCAGCTAGCAATGCTCGCGAGAGAGATGAAGATATAACACTTGTTATGTTCTCCCGCAGCGTTGGCACGAGCTCGATTCCACGAGAATCCAGGACTGGCTGAGTTAAAGCCGCCAAAAGCCCTCTATCCGCATTCAAAAAAGCACTCCTTCGATGTCTTTCACGATGAAGTCCACCCCATCTACTTTCGACATCCGTTCCCACGACCTGGATGTCTTTTTAGCTCGGAGGAGCACCACGGGTCCTAGCAACCGCATTCCGCTATAGCGCAACGAATCTCTAGCCGATGATATCTGGTAGTCTATGCTAGCCTCCCGCGTCGAGAACGACAGATCCTTTCAGCTTCACTGCTGCTTCCGCTCCGCTAGCTACGTCAATGTCATCGTCGCCGACAAGCAAGAGCATCCGCAATACCTCTCGATAAAGGACGCCATCACGTACTGCAGTAAAGGCGTACGCAAGACTTCTAAGACATCTAAGGCTGCGAACTCGAGCAGGACGCCGAAGAAGAGCAAGGCTAACAATGTTGCGGCCTGGTTGGCTGACTGGAGAAAGGGTAGACGCGCCTCCAATGCAACAAACCATGTAGGGAACGCCAACAGGGACGATGACGAGGGAGTGGAGCAGTATTAAGGAGGCACGGAAGAGGACGAGGAGGTCGAAAATGAAGGTGGGGACGGCAAGGAGGCAAGGAGGAGGGGGGCAACGAGGAGGAGGACAACGAGGAGGAGGGCAACGAGGGGGAGGGCAACGAGGATTTTTCTGGCGACGCCGATCTCGAAGAACAGAAAGAAAGCAACAAGAAGAACCTGCATTCAAGGACGTCCGACCCAGCACATCGCAGCTTCTGGGCTCCCAAGGCAAAAGACGTCCGGCCGAACATATCCTACAGCAGCTTACAGGCTCCTAAGTCAAATCGCCCGACCCAGCACATCCTACAACAGCCTACAAGACAAGACACGCCCAATCCAGCACATCCCAGTATGTCCTACAGCAGCTTACAGGCTCCTAAGTTAAAGGACGCCCGACTGAAGACGTTCTACAGTATCACTCAAGGTGCCAAGAAGAAAGTCCAGCCCGCATAGAGTACGATCTCGTTCTCCGCCGCAGAATGTCCATGCAGGACGTAACACTACACCTGCGCTCCAGCGTAAGAGGGCGCGGATTAGCAGTCTTGTCGATGCGCCTTATAAGCTTGAGTGTTCAGCCGACACTGTTTGGACGTCCATCCCAACTCCAGCGCAAAGTTCGATCAAGTCTGCTGTAATTCACGAAGACGGCATTACTGGGCGAGATGCTGTTGGCGAGGCATTGGCGGCACTTTCTTCCCCATACCGTGAGACGAGATGGGAGCTCGGTGCTGGTACCGTAGGGGGAGGGCTAATCGGAGCCATACTCTATCTCTTTGTCCGCACTGATAGACCTCCAGGTTGTGCATTGGCAGCACTGGCCGCAATGGTCTCTTTCCCTTTCGATGAGCCTACCGGGTTCGGCACCGTTGCTGCATCAACCTCCGCCGTGGACTCTCACTCCGATTCACACCCGCCTCATCTCTGGCTTCCAGCCTGGGTACCGGTGGCCTGCCACCTGGATTTCCAGCCCCGGGAGCCTTGAGAGTCTTTGAATCGACCAGCGTGCGGTCTCATACGTTGGTGGGAACATGGACAGAAGAGAAGATGTTGACTTGTCATGCATACATGATATGTCAGCGATGTGAAGACTTTCAACCGGATAGGTTCGTGTATTTGACATGCTTCGGTCCTCATACTGTGTCCGTACCCCAACCGGGTTCGAAGACTCCCGTACGTCCAGGACTGCTCCAAAATCCGAGACATCCGAGGCGGCGGCAGTTAAGGATACCATCAAACCACACTGCACGATCCGAATCGGTGTAGCCCGACTGTATCGCCGCGTGGAGGCAGGCATGTTGTTTTTGGAAGATCTGGCCGAGGAGAGAGAGGCCTGTTCGACCTCGAACTCTCGATGAAGACGGGAGTGTGTGGCGATCGCGATATGGAATCACCCTACGGGCGACATCATAGATCGCAAGAAAGACGTGCCGTATCTCTATGCGTCTTTGAGGGACGGAGTCGAACAGGCCGCTCGCTTGGCCTAGAGACATCCCGCTCCATGCGTTCTACATAGCGACGCCAGCGGTTGGCCTTTACATAGAACCCATGATCGAGATGGTCGTCAATCATTCTATGGACAAAGTACAACTTCGCAGTCCCAGACTCGTACTTTTGTGTCTCAAAATTCTGCGCAGAGCTGCTAATGATTGCCGTGCGCCATCGGCAAACTGGGGAGGGTATCACAAACCAAAACGCTTAACAAAGAAAATGATGTCGATGTCTTGCTGCCTTTACCAAGTGAGACCGGCCATTAGAAACAAAGCCAATCCGAAGCTTGGAAACTCCCACTGTCCACCGACAAAACAGCAAACGTCGTCCATCCTTTCTCCTCCAGGTCTATCCACGGCCTCCAATCATTCCCGCCGGCCGACCTTCATCGCTTCAGCCTCATCTCGAATCGATCCACGTGGATACACCTCGGACCACGCAGTACGAAGATCCCCACCATTACCTCTTTCGAGCATCCTGTACCGAAATTCCTCCCATCTCTCCCCGACGCCGAGAAAATTCGTATAATCCACCGGGTCAGGGACGTCTAGGCTGGCGAAGAGCAGGGCCGACTCCTTCCCAGTGCCAGCTTGCGGCGCCGAGAGTAGGATGGTGCCAGATATAGGTGTGGAGTTGGAAGGCGACGGTAGATGTTCGGCAGGAGAGGCGTGGATTGCTGCCGGACTTGCTTTGATGTTTCCTTCGAGTAAATGCGGGACAGCAGAGGCGAGACGGACTGCTTCGATCTCTTTAACTGTCACCTCTGTCGACCGCACGTGCCATCCGCCATGCCCGGGAGTATAATCATAATTGCAGGTGCCGCAAGCGGAAGTACTACCGCCAGCAGAACCGCTGCCGCCAACGTTGCTGTGAAAAATCTCCGCCGTCGAGATCTACCCACAATGTCGAGGTCGTGCGGCTATCCACCCAACAGAATGCCGTCACGCAGTCCGACAGCATTCATTATGAGAGCGTCGCTGTCGTCAACTTCGGCAAAGGTTATAGTGTAACGCCCACTCTTGCAGTCACCCGGCGGGCCCCGTTCAGCACCAGTACCGATGTTGTTTAACACCTTTATAACGATGTAAAGCCCTGGCGGAGATTAACATCATCCTACCTATCGCCACTCTCGGTTGCCCACGTAGAGCCCACACCGCAAAGACCAATCTCGCTGCACGATTTCTCCTTCCAAAAAGACTCCCCTGCCTATCCATTAGCTCTGGCAGCCGAAGTCATTCCCCCTCCACCAAGACCATGCCGAGCGTCATTGTTACCCGTCTCCGAACCTCCAACTTTGGCCGCACCGAACTCTCCCGATCTTCTCCTCGATGCCGACCTAGTAGACATCGACACCGCCGCAAATCCGCTATGGCCGAAGAGGAGACAAACGTTAAGGAGGCGGAGGAGGCAGACAACGAGTGCTCGTCCGACGACTCCAACCTCTCGGCTAAAGAACGACGCCCTCTGCAAGCCGGCTGGGCGGTCCTCAACCTCATCTCCTTTCTCGGTCGTTTCACCACCGATCGTCCTCCCTCCTCCCGATGCACTCCCCGCAAAAATTCCCCTTCCGCTCTCAGCCCTCACCTTCCTCGCGGGATTCTCCGTCAAAAACCCCAGGCTTGCTCTCGGTCTTCCCACATTACATGGCGTTGTAGGATGCAGACCTCGTTTGAGACAAGCTTGTCGGCCGGCAGAGTGGAGGATCTCGATGTCGGTACTGTGACTGTGGGGGGCCTTGCTCTCGGTCTTTCCACGTTTGGCGTTGCAGGATGCAGACCTCGTTTGAGACAAGCTTGTCGGCCGGCAGAGTGGAGGATCTCGATGTCGGTACTGTGACTGTGGTGGGCCTTGCTCTCGGTCTTCCTACGTTATATAGCGTTGTAGGATGTAGACCTCGTTTGAGACAAGCTTGTTCCCCCAGTAGATTAGAGGATCTCGATGTCGGTACTGTGACTGTGGTGGCTGCGAGCGAGGAAGAGGGGTTCTCGCCGGTTGCTGGAAGGTAAGAGTATGCGAGGCCCGTAGGTGTCGTTGTTGGCGGAGGCGGACCGGTACGAGAGGGAACGGCGGCGGTTGGAACGGAAGCAGATGATAGCTGGGAGATGTCAGGAGAGACCTTACGGTGAAGAATGCGTGGTCACGGACGTGGGCATGGATACTTCTCTCCCTTTGACACTTCATCGCGTGCTTGCGTCCCGAAGATGCAAGCTCGGTATTGTACAAGCTATCACTGTCATCGTACTCATGATCTGAGGTGCTTCGCATTCGTGCTCAAACACATCGACACCCGGTGCCTCGCCATTAAATCATGCTACTCTCCACATCCCATCCTAAGGCTCCTTCCTGCTGTACCGAACTTCGCTGCCGTAGACCTCGACCGAACTTCATCGTACGTCTCCACCTCAGAGATGTTCCGCGTGCGCCGCTTAACATAGCGATGGCGGATGCTGGTGAGGGCGAGGACGCAATCCGAGGAGGTGGTGGCGGGATTGGATGGTGCATCGGCATCCGCGATGGAGATGTGAGGCGGAGGAAGGAGGGAACCTGTCCACAGACACCGCAACGACCTCTTGAGCAGTCACAGGTACTGCCTTGTTCTGCTCACCCTTGACCACCTTCTTCGGCTTCGGCTCCGGCTCCGGGCACGTCCGCTTCTCGTCAATTGTGGCAGCGTCCTGAGTGTCGGCAGCCACCGCAACGACTTCCTGCACAGCACCAAGTGGCACTTGGTTCTTCCGCCCACGTTTGACCACCTTCTCCGGCTCCAGCTCCCTTCGCTTCTTATCGATCGGCGCAGCCTCCTCAACAAAGCCCTCGGCAACCTTGGCCAAAGCACTCGTCGCCGCCTGCCTTCTAGGTCGACGCACTAGCTTCTCCACTCCCACTTCCGTCGGCTTCTGCATGTCGTGTGTATCCTCTGGCACACCCCCCTTGATTTTCCGTGCAGTCCGCGCTTTCGCTAGCTTCTTCATCGCTTTGACCGGAGCTGTTTTGATTGCAGTCTCGGCCTTCTTCGGTCGTCCTCTCTTCTTCGCGGACTTGGGGCGCAAGAGCAGGAGGGACTGGCTGGGCGGATGATTCGAGATGTGGAGTGGATGACGTTGGTGCTGCGCGCAACTGTGATCGGCGGCAGGTCGCGCGAAGGTGGCGGTTGAGGATACCAGGGCGGATGATTGGCGCAATCGGATGTGGGTGATGGCAGGAGATGCGCTCCGGGCAGTGGCGGCGGTGGTGGAGACGGGTCGGTTGGCGGAGCGGGCGAGGTGGGATGGCGACGACGACGCGACGTGGAGGAGGAGGGGGAGGAGATTGTCGGACAATGAAACGAGGTGGTGGTGGTGGAGGTTTGCGTGGCGGCCTTGAAAGAGGCAGTGAGGTCGGACGGAGGAGGAGGAGGATGGAGGGCACGGGAGACGGGACTGAGGTACGTCATCGTTTGGAAATGCGGCCATGGAGCGGCAATGGCATCTTTGCCGGGAGTGGTCGAGATGGATCCAGGTCGAGGAAGGCGTCAAAAGTTGACGGTTGAAAAGTTTGACCGGCAAAGGTTGGCGGTCGGAAGATTTGACCGTCAATAGTTGACGATGAAACAAAGCTTGGCAAGGTCAACCTTCTGACGGTCAAGATGGCTGACTTCCCAAGACCATGTTCCTCCAGATTCTCCGGCGAACGGTCGGGATCCGTCTTCACCACCTACAAACCTCGTCAGCCTCTCTATCACGATTCCTGGTTTGTTGATGCGACGGAGACCCTGCCATTCACTTCTCCCTCCCACGAACGACCACACAACTTCGCAAGGAGACAAACTACGAGAACCTCAGCTACCGCATATAACCACTTACCATGTCGCACTCGATCGGGTCCGCCCTCGCCGAAAAGGACTCGAACCTACACTCCGCTCCCACAGCTATACCCGCTCTTGCGTCTGCTCGGTCCGCATTGCTCGTTATCGTCAACGACGTCGGCGCATCAAAACAACCCGAAGTCCTCAGCAGCTAGAGAGAAGAGCAAGTCTCTAGACACCGAGAAGAACAAGTCTCTAGACACCGAACAGCACAAGCAGGTGCTCGAGAAGATTGCGGAGCAGAATAAACAATCCGCTCCTTCGGATGCGATTCTCAGTCCGGCTAGCGAGAAGCTCGCGGATTTCAAGCAAAGGCAGATCAACAAGCAGTAAGTATTCTTGGAAAAGACATTACTACCTGTGCCTGTGCTGAATCTTGTGTTCCAGGAACAACAACAACAAGAATCCTACTGCGTGCTCGCTTTTCTCTCGCACTATAAGCGCTGACATTACTCTGGAAGACGGAGCACTACCAGCACTCTGGAAGACGCTGAGGATGCCGGGTCGAAGTAGATGGGGTGGAGAACAGGATGCGCGGGGAAGGTGCCATGTTTCTGAATCGGGTATGTCGATGAGTTCATCGAGTGGTGAGGTTCTCTCGCTCGC
The DNA here is from genome assembly GCA_000223765.2 of Zymoseptoria ardabiliae STIR04_1.1.2. Classification (NCBI taxonomy): domain Eukaryota; kingdom Fungi; phylum Ascomycota; class Dothideomycetes; order Mycosphaerellales; family Mycosphaerellaceae; genus Zymoseptoria; species Zymoseptoria ardabiliae. The sequence goes on along the minus strand of AFIV01000175.1, from coordinate 58,218 downwards.
TCGCAGAGGAGAGTCTTGGAAGACGACGAAGACCTTTTCGTCCGTATTGAAACCATCCTCCATCTCGCTCGTTAGCAGGACTGATGCTGAAATCAGCATCAGTCTTGCCACCAATCCTGCTGCCACCATCTCTCTATGCACAGCAATCCTACTGCCGCCATCTCTCTTACCGTAGTACCAAACCTGCTGCTTAAAACCCAATCGTTTCAGCATATGGTTGTCCTTCTCGAATCCCCATCTCCCCCCTTTTTTTTCTACCCATTCTACTAACCTTCCAAACCCTCTCGCCGGGCCCGAGCAACCCGATCCTTCAGGATCATAACCACGAGACACGACTACCACCTCGCCAAACCCCCCCCCCCCCACCCCCGCCATAACAGCCTTCTCCACAGCCGCAAGTGGTTCCCCTCCCAAACGCAACCTCTCCACCTAACCAACAATCCATAAGCAACTGACCTACCGAACCCACAGAACCGCCTCGAAACCATCGCCTCCCTGACTCCCACCCTCCTCAACGACCTCTACGACCAACTCGCGTGGGAGCGGGACTCGTCCGCCGACGAGGCCCGGCACAAGGCCAATCTGATCCAATGGATCCGCCGGAACTTAAGCGAGTGGGACGTCGGCAAGGGGGAGAGATCGGGGATCAAGAGGTTGATCGACGAGAGTATGGCGGTGCGAGCGGAGGAGGGGTTGGGGAGTGCGAAGCTGTGTGCGATTCGTAAGACGCACGAGAGCGTGGCGGGGCGGAGGAGTGCAGGTGCTGCGTCGTCGTCGTCGGCGACGTTGACTCGCGGGAGAATAGCGGGAGGAGATAATTGTGGTGGTTCCTCCAGCGCCTCGCGGCGAGGTTGGGATTCGGACGTATTAATGGCGGATGCGCATGATGAGAGCGAAGAGTCCGGTCGTAGTCGGCTAGGGAAACTAGTAAGCACAATGTCCAAGAGCACATCCAGCATACCAACGCCCACGCCCGGGAAGAAGGTGGTTCCGAGAGTGCAAAAGGGTAAGATGTACAGGGCGGAACTCTGCAACGCCGTGATCTTGGCCAGTCAGTCGTCCTACAACGAGGATGAGATGGCGGTGGTTGTTGATCCTTCCCACCTCACCGAGTTGATCGCCTTGGCGCCGGCTTGGAAGGAGAGCGATGATGACACCGCTATCAGCACGACCGCGCCGGCTTGGAAGCAGAGCCAAGATAACACCGCCATGAGCACGACCGCGCCGGCTTGGAAGCAGAGCGATGATGACACCGCCATCAGCACGACCACGCGTTCCATTACCGACCAGGCCCGATTCTCCAACGTCGTCCCCGGCGTCAGTCACCGCATCTTCGCACCATCATCCCATGATGTGGACGAGCCACCGGCAAAGACAGTCGGACACAACCCAGCTCGCGACCCATACTACCGACCATTAGGCCGCGCAGCCAGATCTGCATCGTCTTTTTCCGCTCGGTGGAGACGTCGTTTTGAAATTGGAGAGTTTGTCAACTGCCTGGTGCCTATACATGCACAATGTGCAGATCTGCACATTCTACAGTCTACATATTGCACATTGTACAGTCTGCATATCGCACATTGTACAGTCTGCACATTGTACAGAGCTTGCAATCAATCAATACAACGAATGCAAGAATTCGATCTGAGTCCGCGACCTACGCCGTCGCTTATTGTGTGTTATGTCGCAGAAGAGTGAGAAGGAGGTACTTGATCACATGGCTGTCCGGCGGAATGACAGTAGACAGGGCAGTCCGTCATCACCGGGACAGCCAAACGCTCAACAACAGTACCTTGGCCTAGGGATGCCCGAAGACCTTCTACCGTAAAGATCTCGTTCGCGAGACCGTCCAGAAGCGCTCGTCGAGACCTTCCAGCGCTGACTTTGATCGAGCGTTACTCACATTTTGGCTTCGTTCCTACATTCCAGCAGTGCCAGCCCTTCCCTGCTCGATCACCAGCGATAGGTCTCATGCTTCCGGTGTCGATTGCATGTCGACTGAATCGAGCGTGTCTGAGGAAGTAACAGTCGGTAGGAGAGGGTCTGTGGAGAGGGTTTCCGTGAGATAAGGATCTGTGGAGCGGGAGCCGGTGAGAGGGAGTTGGTAGTGTGTGTGTGTGTGTGTGTGAGAGAGAGAGAGAGAGAGAGAGAGTAGACTCGATGGAATGAGGTGAAGTTTGAAGCGTCAGACTGAGTTCTTTAGGGGAGCCGACAAGTCTCGCCCGGAAAAGGGCCACGGGAAGACGTAGAAAGGCCCTCGATGATATTCGGCGCCAGAGCTTTCCTTGTTTGGCGCCAGAATAAGTAAAGAGTCCAGCCGCACTGCAATTGATACACGCGTGATGGAGCCATGCCACTCTGCAACCGATGTCAGCGGGATATGTTCACATGTCTTGGGCATGTCAATTATCTTCGTATTGCTTGTCAACCAATGGCCGTCCAGAGCGTGATAGAGAGCATTCGATGGCACACTCCCGACTTTCGAACAATGCTGTCAAGTGCTGTCAAGGTCGAGAAAGGGTCGGAGATGTCACTTGGTCTTTCAGCTCGTACGTTGTTGACGCCAACACTTGCAGGGCACGGGTTTGAGAGACGTACCGACATCATAGAGCAAGAATGATCATGACCTTTTCATTCCACAGCCCACCCACACCCACGGCACCACGCCACCGCACCCGCGCCTTCCACCGCCAGCGTAAGCACCAAATTCGCCATGAAATTCGCGGTCCGCATTGCCTGCTGCGCATTCTGGCCCGAAAGCACAGCATCGTCGGGAGGCGCGTCGGGTGTCTGCGAGGCAGGTTCTTTGGGCGTCCGCTTGGGTGATTTCTGGGCCGGTCGCGCAGGGTCTCCCGGGTGACGTCTGGGCCGAGTTCGGTACCAGCAGCCATGTGTTCCAGTCTCTCAATGGGGAAGTTGGGCATCCTGGGGATTGGGAATCAGCAGAAGGCGACTTGGGATGGTCGTGGCTGGGCAAGTGCACCTGCGAGCCGGCGAGGTGGAAATGAATGAAAGGAAATGAAAGTGAGGGCGGGCTGCGGAGGCTCAGTGTGTAGGCGTGTGTCTGTGTGTGTGTGTGTTGTGTTTGTGTCTCCGGGTGCCTGTCAGGTACGGGAGAGGTCAAACCGCTGATGGCGCAGAAAGCGCAGAATCGAGATAGGAAAGCAGAAATCGAGGAAACAAGCAGGTGGAGGGAGAATGATCTGAAGTACTTGGGCCCAGAAATGACAAGCCAAAATGATCATCATGATTGGAGTACGTGACGAGGCCACATGGGCACTACCTGACCCTCTCGCTCCATCTCTTTTCCCTTCCCTGCGGCATTCCGTGCTCTCTGCCAGTCATGCAATCCAGGTAGCCTTCGATCTGGTTGGCGTAGTTTGAGATCGGGCTCGACGACGTAATCCATGAGCACCAGCGCCACTCCGCCAGCGCAACCATTGAACTCCGGAAAATCGGCCGCGACCGAGCGATATTCCTCTCGTATGCCCGCTGGAGGTTGTATGTGTGTGCGTGGTGTGTGAGTGCGCGCGCGCGTGTTGCAATGCTCGAGGGAGACACCGAGCGGTTCTTGACAAGCGAGTTGAAGCTCCGCTCGCTGCTGGTATCATATGTGTGTGATCACTCCCGCACCCCGAAACACCAAACCAGCCCACACAGGAGAGCCACGAGCACCGCCAGAACGACACCCCATTCCCTCGCGCTCCAAAGACTGTATGCTGGCGGAGTATCGTAGTGCAGGCGCGAGCAGCCTCCTCTGTTCTTCTCCCAAGAGAACCGCACCATCTCTTTGCGCACCTCCTCTTGCATGTCCCTCAATCTCCGGTCCCTCCCCTCCAAGACCCTCTCTTCAGCCTCCAAATCCAAGACGCGGGCGAGCTCTCCAAGCGCATCATCAGAGATGTATTCCGGACGCATGCGGCGAGTGGGGAGGATGACCGCTTTGCGCTGCGCGAGGCGGAGGAAGAGGCGAGCGATCTCAGCACGCTGGGCGGTGAGAAGGTTGTCGGTGTCGAGGAGGCTGTGGTAGCGGGAGACGAGGGCGCGTTGGGAGTCGAGGTCGGTCGTGGACATTGTCGTGGTCATTGTCGTGGACATTGTCGTGGTAGGGTGTCTGCCCGGTGAGTCGTTGCCGGTGCGAGGGATGGTTTGCCATGTTGGAGGAGATCACTGCTGGAGGGTAACAAGGAGAATGTGTCCTTTGTTTGTTCGCTCGGGAATCGATGCGGATGCCCGCAGGCACACGGTCGCATTGTCGGATTCCATTGTCTGGACTTCTTCCATGACTTGCTGCGATGTGATGCCTTTGTCGCAGATCCAATGCTTCTGTCGGTCAGCGCATGTAAGGGAGGAAGATGTCGATGGCAGAGGGAAATCGCGACGGAAGGAGGGGAGATTTGATCGGAATTTCATGGGAATTTGATGGGACTGATCAAGTTTGTTGCAGCACCCGGGGGGTGCTGCAATACTTTATCGCAGCACCGCAGGGTTTTGCAGCACTAAATCTGCCTAAGGCGCCGACTTGTTGGACTTGCTCGAAGTCCGGCATACCAAATTGAGCTCCCGTCTGTCCCAACGTCCTGCCGACCTCCCGTCCGGGAACCCCTAAGTATTTTATCCAGCACCTGAAAGTGTTGTTCACGCAACCGGAGGTGTGAAGCAGGTCAGGGCCGTGAATTCTTGAATTGTGCACAATGTGAAAATTGTACCATGTGCAGATCTGCACATTGTGCGGTTACTGGCTGACGTAAGCCAGTATCGGCCGAACTACCTTACCGATGTTGACTTCGGACTTCAATAACGAGACCTCCGCCTTATCAAGTGCTTCCAACATTGGACATTGACCTTCCATAAGACTCTTGTTGGACAACAAAAGCGATGTACTGTCTGAAGTTGGACAGTACAAGCGACGTGCTGCCGATGATACTGACCTTGTGCCCATACATGCACAATGTGCAGATCTGCACATGGTACAATTTTCACATTGTACAGTCTTCAATTCCGTCACCTGCGACGATTATCAAGAGAAGTACCGATACCATCATTCCTGCACGTCGCCAAGTTGGAGGACCAAAGAGCGTCCACGGTGCGAGTTTTGAGATTTCATCGATACACGACGCAGCCTTCCTTCCAGCGACAGTTCCTTGATCACGGGACAGATCATCAATTGCGAGTCCAGATTTCACGTCTTCCTCATTGAGCTGCGTTGTCAAGGACATTGGCAAGAAAGCATGCCACATCACTGCTCAGACACGCCTGCCCGCCATCCCTGGCCGAATCCATCACGCGCTGCTACACGAGCATCGTCACCAGCAAGCATCCTTACCACCGCAATTCCCCGTCTTCTGGACAAGCAACATCACCAGTCCCTGCGCAGGAGACTTTCCATTCCACTCGCAACGACAGCCGGCATGGCAGCACCACCCACCAAAGCCAAGCAACCCAGTGGCATCAAGATGCGAGAAGATGGAGGAAGTTTTGAAAGAGACAGCACCGCTATACAAAGCCCAACGGGGAGCACACGCAACAGCTCGAGGACCTTGACGTTCTCAGGGACAACAAGACAGCAGACTGGGTTGATGCAGCACTCAGGCAGTACGTCAAAGTACGCACGCACACAAGAGTCAGTCGACAAGGTGACAACCGAGATTCTTGAGAAGTGGCAGACTCACTTATCTACGGATTCGGCAGCGGCGATGGGACGGATCACTGCGCTCGCACGCGGCGAGAACAAGTCGCTCAACGACTAAAGTGACGGGACCGATATCCTTCTACGCAGGGCTTGTGCTGCTGACTCGACTGATATCACAGATGCGAACTCAGGAACCCTGAACATCACGATATCCTGCTTCCGCGAGGGATCTTGCGAAAGAAGTCCAAGAGCAGTCGTGATGGACGAAGTAGCTGCTACTACCCTGCAAGTCACAGTCACACGAATCGAGGCTAGTCACCGGCGGATGGAGGCCAACGGGAGTCTCCAGCGTAAGGAGAAGAATCAACAAGAGCGCGAGCGCTGCACTCCGAGTACAACCTCGCTCATCCGGCTTGTCCGACCACTCTTTGCGAACCTGAAACTTCGCATTGCAGTCATCGCGAATACTTCCACACGGAGACGCCGCGATGAGCACCGTCGCATACGTCGAATCAACCGAACATGTCTTACTCCAGCATCAGACCTCACCGCGAACAGGCTCATTCATGTCCGGCTCCGAGAAATTCCATCAGCTCCTTGGCCGCAGCGTCAACAGTGATTGCGGCGTCCGAGTTCGACCATAAGACACTCCGAAGCACTCAAGAGAAGTTCCAGCCTGCGATCCCACCATGGCATCAACCCCTCTCATCAACATCTCCCTCATCAACACCTCTCTCATCCATCAACACCTCCCTCCGCAACAGCTCCCTTGTCAAACGACTCCCCCAGCAGCAGCTCCCTTATCAACAACTCTCTCATCTACCGACACTCGCTTACACCAACGTGCTGTGCACGTGGGCAGCGTGGTCGCGATCATCACCAGTGCACGGCCAAAATCGAATAGCTTTGGAAGCAGAAACTCCTGCACCACATTGCTGAGGCTCAGACGAAGAACACGAAGTGGACGTCGCATCTGGAGGATTCCTGCTCTTCAAGTAATGCCGGCAAGATGATCAAGGCTGGCGACAGGAAGGCTATCGAGCAAACACTCCACCAGCACAAACTCCGGCGGGAGCCCAGATCACGCAAATGCAGCGTACGGAGCCATCACGCCTTTTCACGGAAGGGGATCTCTCGAGTGACACGAACTGCCGCACTGCCTCCCTCGATCAACACCACCGCAAATGCCAGCGTCAACTAGCAGGCAGCCGACCACCTGATTACGGAGCTCTTTGTAGGACAACAAGCTCGGACGACAACTGGACATCGTGGACCTTACAGGCTTGAAGGGAGATCGTGGGGATAAGGATGTTGGCCAATGCACAGCCGTGTCAAAGTATTCAGTATCCGAACACGAGGACTGTGAGCAATATCTGGAATGCATTACCGTGCACATGAGAAGCCGTACTCCGAGAACAGGAGAAGGATATGGATGCTATGATGCACAAGAAGGGCACTCAGCGCAAGCAGACGGCACTCGACCCGATCAACGCCTCCATGAGACGACAACTGCCTGAGGTTGCCAAGATCCTCCACAAGACGATGGTCTCCGTCCTCATTACCTACACCTCTCGCAGTCGAGGTACTTTCGCAATGGAGTGAGCCAATGCCTCAGCCCGCCGCGAGAAAGGCGTACAAAAAAGGAAGGTGAGATAATGATAAACAGGGTGAGGAGGTTCTACTTCACATCCAGGCACCATTCGAGCCGCAACTGATCCACCGCCACCGCCAGTGACGCAGTCAGCACCAGTAAGATCCGCACCAGCACAGCAGACATCTCAGGATCATACCCGCCCCAGCGCACGATGTTCCCTACGACCAATGCTCGACAAAAAGCAACGCCTTTCCTGGAAAGCCTTGCAATCCGCACCTCGGCCAGCTTGGTAATTTGGACGGCGTCACACGATGGCTTGGTGAGCCAAGCCGACCCCAGGTAGTCTTGTTCAAGGATGAAGACACGGTTGGCCCGACCTTGGAGACTTTGGAGGAGCCGCGCGGCTGGGGTTCCTCTGGAGGATGTCCCACAAGCATTTCCTGGCCACATCATCGATGAGGTTCCAGATTCGAGGGACGCTCATGCTCTGATCGGAAGTTCGAATGGCGTGGGAGTGGCGTTCCTCCTGTTACAGCGCAAGCAAAGCGTTTGGCGACACGAGGTGCATTCAAGCCATCAACTTCTACGACTTTGCCGAAGGTGAGGTGAGTGGACTTCCCGGACTGGAGCAGTCGGCACGACGACCACCATCCATGATTGCTGAGGTGGAGGCTCACCTCGAAACAGCCCCGGTGACGCTTGTGTTCCGGACAGGACTCGCGAGCCGGACTGACTCTCTTGCAACCACGACCAGTGGTTGAGCTCCGAGTGCAGCAGTGGCAGGTCTCAATGATAGGTTCGGCCGTCAGAACCAAGTCATCGGTAGCCCCAGGCGAAACTTCTCGTCAGTGATGAGACAAGATCCAGGAAACCCAACTTCCTACTTGCACACATTACCCCGTCTCCATGGCTGCTCCGATCTACAGGTACTCTATTCCCGCCGTCTTGCGCTACAAATCCGAGTACCCATTACTCCGCCTAGCTCGCTCTGTCTGCAGGACTACTACTGTTCACATTCATACCGACGCTTCTTTCAGCACTTCCAGACCATTAAAGCCTTAAGACTCCTACCCACACCGCGGCCTCTGTAACCTAGGCATCTGTCGTGCAGTGTCTCGGCCAGTTCCGTAACAACTTGATAGCACTGCTTGCTAGCATAGCCAAGGTAGGGTTCATTCTCTTTGACTCTTGGACGGCCGAGGTCTTCTTCCCGGATCTTGCTCTACAGTGTCTGATCTCAACCTTTGCCACGAGTCTTTCGCTCGCTGCGTCGAAACAGGCCTCGAGGTTCTCCAAGCCGCCGGCGTCGTCTTTGATCTACAGTTCTAGCTAGTGCTCCACAAGGTTCTACAAAGCTGGGTCAACCTGGTTGCGAGAGACGTCGACGTCGTCGAACAATGGTCTCAGTGTCGATGGACGTAGCTGGTAGGCCGAAGGTCTTGTCAGTGGTAATTCGTTTCGTCTACTTCTCGATATCTGCAAGGAGAAATCATCTGTGCTGAAGGCATCGAGTTCAGCAACCTCAGGTGGGCGGTCTGGGGAGATGCGTCGGAGATATATCCACATCACCCTCGCAGACACCGACATCCTTCTATACCATTCGCGTAGTTCCATGGCACGACTGTTCCCAGGATCAGCGCTTTCATCACTTCAACCTAAACAACCGCACGCGCCTGCCCGCGCTTCATGTACGAGACCGATCAGCCTCAGAATGTTGTGTACGAGATTGTTTATCCTAGGGTTGGATGTCTCAAATAGTCTGTCAGCGTTGACGATGCACGTCGAATCTGCCAACGGCCTTGTCAATGTCGGAATTCGTGGATTAGATGATTGTGTAGTCGGCCCTTCGGTGCCTGAATGCTCTATAGACCCACCCGCCACATTGCCTTGCGGATGTTGACCACCACTCCCATCACTTCGATATTGCTCTCATCCTCAAGCCTCTCGCCAATCGCACCGAGCATGATCTTTAGCCAAAGTTACTGGCCTTCCTACCCTTGGTGTATGTCCGATATCCACCGTGCTTGTTCTGCTGGTCCTCCCTCGGCTCGCAGCCGTCGAGCATCCGAGCGAGCTCAGGTGCCAGTGTGTTGAAGCGATCCTTCCAATTCCGACGTTTTGAGTTGGCTCTGAAGTCGCTGCTGCAATCACCTCATGATTTCGACGATGTCAACGTAATCTCCTCTGGCTTTTGAGAAGGTGTCCCGCAGACGGTGCTCATGAGACTGGCGAGGGCGGACTCGGCGGAGGGGTGGTGCTTGTGGGTGACATCGTTGGCTGTGCGGCAGCGGTGGATGTGGGAGGGAAAAAGTCTTCGGGTCGGTGAGGTCGGTGGTGGTGGTAGATGGCGACGAATTGCTGTGGCTGCGGTGAACTTTGTGCGGGTTGATGGTTCTATTGTCAAAATGTGCAGATCTGCACAAAGTTCCGGCTGCACAAAGTTCCGATCTGCACAAAGTTCCGGGAGAAGTCAAACGCCCGCAAATCCCGCCCACGTCGTTCCGTTCCGAGATTCCTGCCAGTCGAGATTCCTGCCAGTCTGCAACTCATCAAACACAGCATCTACGCCCACGCCCACGCCCGCGCCCGTGAAAGTCAAGATACATTACCGGCCGCATGCTCTCGGGAACGCCAAGTGGTCGTGGCACCCAAATACACAGCGCCATCTTCACCTCACTCGCCCGCCGATCGTCCTGGCGATGGACGTGCTCGAGCGTCGGACGAAGACGGTCATTTGGATGCTGAAGCGCATCGGATACTAATGCGCGAGGAGAAAGACTGGGTGATCGTGAAGGCATGATGGGAGCCAGGCCGTTTCGGATCCAGCGCTGACGACTTGAAGATTGCGTCGGACCGTGTTCTCAAATGCCGAAGCGCCTGGACTGTCGAATCTCGCAGACGCCGTCACCGTGTGCTGAACCTTCTTGCAAACCAGCTGCTGTCCGCACCTCACTTCATCAAGTTTGCAGCTTTATCAAGACAAGAGGCAGGAACTTCCACCAGCTTCAGCCGCCCGCCGACGAGTCGAAGCTTACCTGTCACCGTTCTTGAACAAGTCAAAAGGTCTGTCTGCGGTCGTGGAAGGAAGAACGAACACGACAGCCTTGCGCCGCGGGTGAAACCACTCAGAATCACCCCATCCGTCGGCCATTTCTGAGAGTCAACGTCGACGGTCATCTTGACTCGGGTCGGCTTGACAATTGATCATCTCCCATGCTAAGCTCGAACATACACCATGCGTTGAACAGTTCAAATTGTAGCACGAAGACAGATACGCTGCGAAGTACATCCAAGCCCAGGTCTCCTCATCCTCAATCAACCTGCTCAACATCTCCTCTGCAAGCTCGTGCGGACCTCCTCCCTCCTCGTCGTACTCCCATGAGCCGGCGATATCAATATGCTATCGATATTGTCGACACTGCTCCCTCGCCGGAGCAGCTCGCCTAACCTCAACAATGCCCACCGCGATGCGCCGAGCTATCGTCAAAGCTGCAGTGTCGGATAAAGCGGGCGCATCAGCTCCCGCAATCTCCTCGATGCGTACTTCGTGGCTTGGGCACGGATCTGGGCCAAGTGGCCGGAACTGATAGTCGTCTTCACCGCTGAGGAGCCCATCGAGGTTCGCGCGATTCTGCCGGAGAGATGTTGTCTGAAATTGCTCCTGCATTTGTGCAGCATACTCTCTAGCTCCGGACGGTACGCCGTCAACAGCAAGTCGAGATGGACCGTCACGTTTTCGGCTGGTATTCGTCGGAATTCAGGTCTGGAGGCAAGGTCCGCGCGCTACCCTGTCCGGCGACATTGATCCTCGCTTTGATCTTCACTACTGTACTGCACTGTTGCATCAGTCTGAACCAACGCCTCATCCTCGCGCTCAATGGCTTTATTTTTTTTATAGACGCTCAGCTGGAGTCTCTTGACGTGGTTTATAAGCCCGACCTTGGCCAACGCGTGTGACGTCGAGCATTGGACTGAAGATATGGGAATCATAGTGTGCAGGATATACGAGGCACTGTTCACATTCACTCTGGTCGGATTGTAAGTATACCACACATCTTCATGCCCTTCTGCGGGAGAAAAGGTCACCGTACCCAGCGAGCACTTTGCTGACAAGATATCTTTCTAGCATTTCCACTCTCGCAGCATTCATTCTCGACATAGCGATCTTGAATCCCTGCAGACGTCGTCAGCGCAGCTAGGGAGAACCTCTTTGCGGGCTTGGATGCTTGGATATCGCGATACTGCTCGCCCCTCACCCAGGATTCTTCGCTTCACGGCCGACCAAGATTCGGCCTCTGTATGGAACGGCTTCAAGGAACGAGAAACATCACATAGCTACGAACTTACCCTCAAGACCGACGATCGTCTCGATCGACTGCCGAGCGCTTGTCTCCTCCATCAACTCGCATGTCTGCGATCACTTCCTTGTTACCGCGGGAGGATCTTTTCGACATCGTGCCGACGCTCGGGAGCCTGGCCACGCTTGTTCGTCTTTCGAACGCTCGGGCGCTGCCAGTGCTGTTCCACAGCAAGGATCTATACGCCTGATGAATCCTCGGCCGCATTCCGCATATGCTGTCCTGCGGCGCCGCCATCAGGTCATCGGCTGCATTGATCTCAGCGGTTGAGAGAGCGGAATCCGAGTGTTGACTGACCCAGCGTGCTTGGACATTGCGCTTCCGACTGCGGACTGCTGGGAGGTTTGCGGTCGCGTTGGCGATGGTTCTGGATCGATCGAAACTGGCTGGTCGGGTTTGCACACTTCCGAACGCCGACCTCTCGCTGCGAGCCTTGTTGTTCGACATCCCCAAGCGTTCGCCGCTGATAGATGATGGACCTCGTCCGTGCCTATCACTTGTCGCAGCGGCGATCCACAGCGCGGCTTTCAGATCGGTGTCGACCTGCAGTCGCACATGAACATAATCTTTGGAGGCTTCCGCGGCATTCAAGCGAGAGACGAGTGTGTGTTGGCCATGCGAGCTGCAGGATTCGAGAATGGGCGCACGATGGGCATAATCAAATTTTCGAAGACAGCAGTGGACTTATTTGATGCTTAAGACTGAGACGGCATTGATCTTCATGCATTTGAAGACGTTCCCCAGCTCTGACGGGTCCGCTGCATCCGCTCGACTCTTGAATTTTGGAATAATGCCGGCGAGCTCCTGCCAATACTATGCCGCATGCATGTCACTGCGACGTCGAATGGCTTGAAGAACCACGCGCAGCGTCGCATCCGCAACGCTATGGATGCCGTCTCCGTGATGGAAGATTGGGTGTGCTCGCAGCAAAGTCGACTTCAAGAAAGACGAATGGCATTGCTTTGGCAATGCTAACGAAGCCAAGAAGGCTTTCACCGACCCTCCACAGAGTCCAGCGCCGACGAGAGTAGCCGGAGCGAAGACCCATTCATCGGGATGCGTAGCTACATTTCTCGAGCTCGAGTGGACACGACTCGACCAAAGGAGATGATGCGGCGAACCTTTTAGGAGACACGACTCCAATCCCAGAAGACCCTTTTGCGAGATTGATCCGTCATGGTACGTAGGTGCGATGGCAGGAATTGCCCTAGGTAAAGCCAAATCCATCGATCGTTACCCACTGCAGGTTCCATTGTAAGGTGGGTCCGAATCTTTCTTCCATTATACGTCGTACAATCAGATATTCCGCACGCATCTACGATTTACTAAATTCCTACACAAGCCTGCTCTCGGTCGACACATGTCTCTATCGCCTACGAGGTGGACATTTGCCATCCTGCTGAATACGTCGCCTGACGGAGGGCTGCCGATCGCGAGAGGAAGTCTACTTATCAACAGCACCTCCTCTCGCGACGGGAGGCCTTCCATTCTGCCGCGAACCACCACCACCACTGTGAGCTCGACTCCCCTTCCAAGCTGCTTCCCTCCTCTGGGCGACTTAGATGTCACCACCCGACGACGCCGAAACAGACCTGAACGACTACCGCGCCCAGCTCCGGTCCACCCTCTCGTCCACCGCGGCCTTCCAGTCGACGGCGACTCGATCTAAACATGGGCTCAATGGGCAGACTAGCGAGGTCGAGCAGAAACGACGACGACAAGGATGGAGTGCAACCCAGGATGACGTGTCAGTTCCTATACGGATGTTTCGATACCCCTTGTCCAGCCTCTTTGTCCTCGTTACTAGAGTCAAGATCACGCCCTTGACTCGCATGAAGGTTGAGCCGCTGCACTACACGGTCAACCGCTTCGAGGTACCGGTGGAAGACTTGAATTTGGGCAAGATCCCGCGGTGACAGGCGACCGGCTAGTTCTCTGGGAGCGGGCAGTGAAGGCGTGTTCTGCACTGCTTGGACATAACTACAACACAGCATGTATATACAGTCACTCTACAACAACATGTCTATACTCACCAGCAACAACGCCTTCCTACAAATACACATCTCCAGACCTTGCCGACCAATAAGGCCCTGTCCGGTTCGCGACTATTCCGGGAGTGAGCGCAATGCAAGTAATCGAACACCCCGATTCCAGGCACGAAACCGACCCTAGTTAGTCGGTCACCTCCTCAACATGCCTGCGGCCTTCACTCCGTAGTTGCCGCAAGTCCGCCGGTATGTTAAATTGGCAGACGCTATAGCTATGCCGCAAGCAGCAGTGCAGAGGAGGATAATTCTTCCGTCCGAGACAGCGGCTACTGATCGCCTGACGTTCCTCCGGCAGCGATATAGAGTACCCCAACCGAGGCTGTTTGCAACAAGATCCTTTCAGTTCATCGAGTACATGGTCAAACCGTCGATGGAGGAGTTCTGCATGGCCGTTCAATTGCAGCACGGTCTTGTTTGCGGAGAACGGTCGGTCGGAGAGCATTCAGCAGCTACTATTCGGCATTCGACCCTACCCACTGAAGCAACAACTCGAACAAGCGTGCGTTGGTTGGCGACCTGGTAGACGAGGCACGAGCCCGAATTGCCACGGACTTGCGGGACGAGCTTGGATGCTGCATGATAAGTCTTCTACCACGAACGACGTGTCATCTCTCTCGCCGCAAAAGAACCGGATTCGAAGCCAAACACCATCACGTTCTCCCGACGATGCCCTCACGGAACACCATTTGCGATGATTTTAAGACACAATTCCACATGCCCGGACACTTGGCCTCCGCCTCTACGGACCACCTGACATCTCTCGATCACAGCGCGGACGAGCCCTACCATCGCTGGGAGCACTTGCAGTCCTAGATTGACCAGCTCGTTGCTGCGCGACTCCACAGCGCCTCCATTTAGATCCGTCCAAGAAGAAACCTTATCCAGCATCGTTAAAGGCGACTTCCGCGCCGCCTCCCTCCGAGACATTAATAACCTATAAAGTAGCTTGGTCGTCAAAGTCGTTTCCGTCTCCGGATTGGATGCATCGACGATGAGTACAAAGGCAATGCGGTGAGGGTCGTAGGAAGGAATGTTTTGCTCGTGAGAAAAAGAGGACCGGAGAGGCAAGTCGTGGAACTTTGTTGCTTGGATTCGAGAACTTGAAGGCGTTTCGACGGAGGAGTTGAAAGCGGCACGCGAGTTTGCTGCCTACATTCGACAAGTGAGCGCTGCGATGGGCTTTCTTCAATAGAGGGAGGCTCTATTCGACCTTCCCGTCGTGCTAATAGATCATTATTTTTATAGGCGGCGGCGGCCATTTACACGGTATCTGCACTTTAGTGAAGATGTTGAGCAAACGTCAGTGTAGGACTTGCAGCTGTGCGGCAAAACCATTCGCTCTCGCGCGAGGCCTGAACTGGCATCATCGTTCGTTCGGTTTCGCGGTTGGGGTACGGCGGGGGTCCATAGATCACGGAGCGCGCTGGACTGTCTGTTCGCGGAGAGCATTCAAAAGTGGTGAAGCGGGCTATAGAATAATTCGAAGTGCAATACTCGACTGAAACTACTTGCAAGCCGTGATGAAGAACAGCCGATCCTCGCCGGAAGCACATTCCCTCCTTCACACTTCGCTCATCCAGCGTTCGGCATCGGAGAAGGCGTTCCTGATTTCTGCAAGTGCACTGTCTCGGTCCCGCTCGATGGTGTCGATTTCCGCATCGCAGTCCGCCACAACCTTGTCCGCCCATGTCCTCACATATGGTAAATTCCCTGCGACCTGCATTTCCTCGAGGTCCGCCTGCAACGAGCGAAGATACCCGCTCGCCGAGACGTGGCTGGCGCTGCCCGGCTCCGCCTTCTCCATCCTGCGACGGGCGGCCGCTATGTCATCCTGCAAAAGCTTCACCTCGTGCGAGACGGTGGTTCGCTCAGAGACGGTATTGATGCACAAGCGGATGTGTTTAGCCTGGCTGGCGTATGAATCGATCAAGGTCTTTCGCTTCGAAAGTCTGTCGAACTTCTGTTGGTAGGCGCAGAGCGCCTGATGGAGCATCTTCTGCTCTCCTGATGCGGCTGGGTTCGGTGGTGGCTCGAGCTTGGGACGTTTGGAGGCACGGGCGGATTCGTTATCGTTGAAGAGAGCGAGGTTGTTCTGAAGATGAGAGGCGCGACGGTCCTGAGAGGGAACCTGGCAGGCGTGAAAGAAGGAAGTCCAGAGGTCGGTGGTTATTGGCCAAATAGGCTTGCAGCCAGCCAATAGAGTCGTGGCCACCGCAAGGCAGGAGATGAAATCTGCATGTTCGCTCGAATCGGCGTTGGACACCATAGGAAAATCGCCCTGGAAGATCTGTGCTTGCTGAAGGTCGGAGTGAAGTTGTTTGATAAGTCCAGACATACTTGGTCGTGCCTCTGGGGGCGCCGAGGTGTATGTGAAGGCCTTCGGTGGTGCTGTCAGGTCAACCTCTGCGACAAACCAGAGCCGCGTCGCACTCGCGATGGGACTTGAGACGGAAGACAGAAGGGTAAACAATGTGGTTCCATGGATGTTGTGCTTTACAGCAATGGACCGCTCCAGCAGACTGCCGGCAGGATCCGGCAGCATATCGGGCGTCATCAAGTGGTCGTTTGTGCAGCACAATGTGCGGAACACATCGCTTGCAACAGCCAGCCCGTCATCTCGATTCCAGGACTTCATCTCGGTGCTCGAGGACTCATCGCGACCACCACCGCCATCTTTCGCGAGTCGTTTGTTGACGAGCGCCATCTCCAGGTCGAGTCTGCTTGATGGCCGAGTGGTGTTGATGTCACAGTGGTCGCCAGCGCTGCGGTCGTCAGCACTGTAAGCGCGTATCGGAGAATATTGCTGGTGCGCGAGAGGAGTGTTGTCGTGGTCGAAAATGGTGTCAAAGTCGTCGTCAAGATGTGGGATGTGGAAGTCGTGGTCAGGGTTGCTTTGCGGGCCCGGCCCGAACTCCGCAAAGCAAAAGTCCCGGGACTGCGAACTCCGAGACTGCGAACGCTTGGCGGACGAAGGCGGCGAGGAACGCCGCGATGAGAATCGCGGTGAGTTCGGGCTACTGTGATCGGGCAGCGCACTCGATGCGCGTCGTCCCATTTCCATCGATCGCGCCGATGCCATCGAAAATCGAGACCGCCCGTCATCCTCCTCCTCATCGCGGTCACGGTCCAGATCCTCCAGTCCAGGATCACGCTCCTCTCCAGTGTCACGCTCCTCTCCAGTGTCACGCTCTTCTCCAGTGTCACGCTCCTCGCTGTGGTGCTGCTCGTCTTTGTGCCGCTCTTCTTGTGTACCGCTCCTGTGCTGCTCATCCTCATGCTCATCCTCATGCCTGTCTTTATGCCTGTCCCCTTGTATTCCGCTCCTGTACTGCGCATCTTCTCGCCCGTCTTCATGCCCACCCTCATGCCCGTCTTCATGCCCACCCTCATGCTCATCCTCATGTCCGTCTTCATGCCCATCGCCCTGTCCATCGCCTTTGCACGTGTGGCTTTCCGCATCTTGCTTCTTGATCCTCGTCTTCTTCGCAGGCCTGTGCATATGATCCCTTTCGACCGCCCAGCGCTCCGCAACAGTACAATCCGCCGGCTGCTAGTCCGCGTCATGACTATTCCTCGGGACAGTGGACCTTCCAGAACGTCGCTGCTCGGCGGCCTGTTCGATCAGTTCCATGGCTCGCGCGAGTCGCAGAGGCTCGTTCTGATCAGTCCTCAGTCTGGTCAAACTCCGAAACGCCAGGAGAAAGCCTCTCGTGATCCCACGCGCGCCGAACAGGGCATAAATGTCCAGGCCGCCGCGCAGGTCTTCACTCCAAGGGCATTTTCTGGAAACGAGGAAATTGATATGGCCGCGCAGACTGCGATCTTTGATCGGCTGGATGTAGATTGTCTCGAAGTGACGGTTCAGCTCGACGGTGGTTTGCCGGGGCAGCGCGATCGACGACGTGACGGGAGAGGTCTGTTGTGCGCGCCATTGGCTGCGGAACAATTCCAGCGCGGTGGTGCCTTCGTTGGGGTTGGCAGCGCAGCTGATGAGCTGGTCGAGCGGTCGGGGAGGTGGAGGCGAAGGTGGAGGCGGGCGAGTCGGGGATTGGTAGAGTCGTGCCATGTTGCAATGACCGTCCGTCTTGGTCAAGAACTCGAATCATTGTGTGTTGCGCTCCTCGGAGGCAGACATGACGGGGATGCCAGCCACTAGTCCGCATTGAGATGCCAAGACACCTGCAGGCCCGGGCGGGCAGTCTCCAATCATGCATGACATGACATGCGGAGGCTCAGCAGCCATACACCATACCTTATGATTACAACACAATGATATACCTTATGATTACAAGACAATGATGATCCGCGCCAACCATCCCGCTCAACCTCCGAGCCGAAGCAGTCGCTGCCGCTGCCGGGTTCCATCGCCATGCCTCCAATGGCCTCACGCCTCGCGAAGTTCCGCACAAGGCGGTCGGATGGGTCATTCGTACGAGATGTTCAGGAGCTTCAGCATGGTGGCTGGACTGCGAACCTTCGTAGCGGACTTCATCGATGAATCCACGAGCGATGCTACGTCGACAGTACCCACCCTATCGAGGCTAGTATACCGGAGGGTTGATAAAGACAGTTGATATCTGATTGATTGACTGATTGATTGACTAATTAATCAACTGTTTAATTGACTAATTGACTGACTGACTGATCGACTACCTTAGGATCATCTTGTTCAAGCGTTGTCGGTTGTAATCGTTCTGATGGCTGAGGAATGTAGTGTAGCGGCGTAGGGAAGGTCCAAATTGACAGCTTGTCGGCGCAGATTCCATGCCGACAACTCCTGTCGGTGCAAATTTCATGCCGACAAGACTTGATCACTCAGCTTGGCTATGCACAATCAAGTACCCGTGGACCATTCCCCCTTCATTCATCCATCATCCTCTGCTTCTTCTTTTCGCTTCGTTTACTAATGCGCGTCCGCGTTCAACCGACTTCAGTTGGACTGACCGAGACGACGACCACCCACCATCGATTCTCATTCTCGCTCGTCAACCTCGGACTTATCCTGGCTCTTGATGGGGCTCAGCGACGCAACGTAACCTCCCTCCAGAACCCCGAGCACACACATCCTCTTCCGAAACCCCGAGCAAACACATCACCCTCCAACATCCCCTCCCTACAAGCTCCACGACGAACTCGAATGCTTAAGGAAAGATGAGTGGTACCTCGCTCGATTCCCCGAGAGAAAGCTGCGATCAAGACGAGACGTACGAGGCTGGAGCGGAGGGAGCCGCGCTGGATTGAATACTGCTCTTCGCTGTGCTCTTCATTCTTTCACTCCAGAGAAATCCATTGTCTTCTCCAGCAGCGGCGGCATCACCAGCAGGAGCAGGACATGGGCATCCGTCACATGTTCGAACCAGACTTCGCAATCGTCCACGCACGTCGATTGCTCAGCCGACTGCAACGGCAACTGTCAGCGATCCGCCGCCGATAACTGCACTTACCTCGTCATACTTCCAACATCATCGAGTCGCCCTCCATGGAACCCATCCTTCTTCCCGGAGATAGAAGTCGGAAGCCTTTTACCGCATCCCCGTTGAGGCTCAAAGGCCGGTCCAGCACAACAGCAGCTCCTCGGTAATGACAGAGTCTTCACGCGCGATCACCACAGTCATCCGACCTGGCAGCGCCTTCGCCATCACTGGGATCGCCTTCCGATTGCCAGCGGGTGAGTTTGCCTCCGCTTTGCTGCGAGACTGGAATACACTCAAGAAGGGAGAGGACAGAGCCGAGGTGCATCATTGGCTTTCTCCGCATGGGATGTCAACGGCGCACAGTCGCGTGGGATATCAACGGCGCACAGTTCGGTCGTTGGGAAAAGCGTCAAGAACAACACGCATGGGCAGGTGGAAGGAATTAGATCGGCGAGTGGGCGGAGAAGATGGAGGAATGCCGCCTGACCACAATCTGGCGCGAGAACATCGTCAATTCGCGGAGAGAGAACTTGCAGGGCGCGGCGAAATCTGTCGCGACAATTCACGCTTCTGCTACTGGGCTGCTTCGACGGCGTGAGTTGCACAGAGATCGTAGGCTTGCTGCCAGGAAACGATGGGAAGTGTGGGCGGAGTCTTTGGAGCAACTTCCAACAGCCTGGAATATTGCCTGCATGCGTCGTGAGAAGTCAACTATAGAACACTTAGTCCGCAGAGAAAGCAGCATCGGAGACTTCGAGCGGACGACATGCGGTCTTCGATGCTCGTGCTGCGGAATGGCTCCACCGTGCACGGAACATTCGCCTCTACGTCTCGCATCTGTCCATGTCTTCGTAGCCGTGCACTTCACGCAAGACGCACGGCTGCGGATTGCTTGCACAGGTCCTCGAAGAGTTCGTCCTCCAGACAGTCGGTGAGGCGGGTGGTCCATTTGATAACCTTGTTGTACTCGACAATCCTGTTCTTCTCTTCGACAATCCTTTTCTTCTCTTCAACAAGCCTGTTCTTCTCTTGAGCAAGCTCCTCGTTCTCTCCAATGGCCTTCTTCCTCCCTTTGTCAAGCTCGTTAATCGTCTTCTCGATCCACTTATAGGTCTCTTCCCATTCCTTTCTCCGCTCTTGGTGGTGGTCGCTGCACGGCATAATGGCAGCTGCTGAACGGGCCGTCAGTGGAGACTCAGCGAACGCAGTCCCTCGGTGCAAGCTTCCCAGTTACCATTGTGGTGGACTGTCCTGGGGTGGCATTGAACAGAGTGTTCAGGTGCTGTGCGGCGCTGTGTTGTCCATTCGTGCCACTCGGCTCTTTCATGTTCTGGGTGCGTGCGATTGGTGTTCGTGTGTTCTATCGTAGCGGCCGTGAAGACGGGGTGGATCGGGTAAAGTGCTGGTGTCTCGCTTGTAGGTGGATGACGGATGGATCGAGGTGTTGTAGAGGAGTGTTCCGATAAGTGTGCGCGGGAGATGGCGAGAACTGATGTATTGTGACTGCGGGAGATCAGTCAGCGGCGAAGTCGTGAGTGAGAGGAAGGTGAGCGCACGCACTCGAGAGGTACGGAGTGCCATAAGGATCGTCAGTCTGACTGAACTCGAGTCTGCCTGTCGCTCGGCTGATGAAGAGTCAACGAGTGTATCATTAAAGGCACATTTCGTCGTCAAGACATTGCGCGGGCCGTACGATTGGAGCAGATACAGGTAGTATAGTCGAGCAGGTAGTGGCGGAGGAGGACCGGGTAGGTTTGCGGGGAAAGCACTGTGTGCTGATATGTACAATGTGCAGATCTGTACAATGTGCAGATCTGCACATTGTGCTGCGCAAATGTGCGGGGCTGCGCAAATGTACGCAGGGGCTGCACAATGTGCGGGGCTGCGGCTGATCTTTCTGCCTGTCTGCATTCCCGCAGCTCAACCTCGCAACTCTTCTGACTGTCTTCAACCTCGCAGCCCTCGCAATAAACACCCCAACCACTGTCACGCATTACATATCACCTGGACGCTACCGATCACTCGACCGAGCTGCGTCGTGACGCCCGAGCACACGAGAATGGAACTCTGGACATGGCGGAGGAGATTGGCGAGTACAATGGGAGGAGGAATGGACACAGCAAGAGTTGAACAAGGCAAAGATGCATGGACAAGTCCTCGGAGCGATGCTCTGGTGAACGTGAAGAGCATGAGTGCCAGTGCTTCGACTTGAGGATGAGCACGCTGAAAAGGCAGGACGAAACTGGACAACGGTCATCCACTCCACTTCCACGTCTGGAGCACGATCTTATGCTTTGCCATGGATTCTCGCCGCGGGCTTGGGAACTGCGACCTCGAACCTGAAATCAATCTGCGGCTCTTTCCTGCTCTCGATCATCCGCAGCATGCCCATCTCCTACTTACGTCGGCGCCATCCTCTGCCCATGTTTCGGTCTTGCCCTCGGTGAACGCATCGTCCTTCAGCGCGTTGGAAAAGCGTGGCGGCAGGAGCTCCAGAGCTTGTTGTGCGACGTGCACCGGATAAGAAGGAGGATCCTCGCGAAACGAACATATGCCGAAAGATGCGATGATCCAGGGATATGGCAGCAAGTACGGCCTCCAGCAGCGTCCAGGAATTCGAATATACCCTCAGACTCGAAGGAAAAATGCGCGCGCCACGGCAATAAGCAACAGCGGCAGAAGTGGAGGCGCTCCGTGAGGAGGTCGCCAGCGTGTCACGGGCAGGAAGGGTTGGTTGGTACTTCGAGCTTCATGTCGAGTGCTCTTCGATGTACATCTCGAACGCGGTGGTTATCGAGAGCATCGCCATATCCACAAGCCTGTCCAACAGCTCCGCCTCAACAAAGAGCCACTGCGTCACGACAAAGCATACATCGCGAACCTGGAGGAGACTCTATGCTCACAAAGGCCGCATCAAAGCCGAAATCAGTGGACTCTTGGCTCTGCTGTCCTGCAACGATGCCGAATGGACCAACACGTCGTCGAATGTGAGAGATGCTCGGCTGCGGCCCTGGGAAAATGGCGCAGAATCGACAACCTGGAAGCACCTCGCGGACGGTAAGAAGCACTTGAAAGCCTTCTTTCCTGTTCTGCTACAGGCAATCAGTCCCACGTCAACTGATGCCGGACGGCAGAGCCAAAACTGGCCGAGGATCTCGCCGCTGCTCTTTCCTGGTAGTTGAGTCGCAAACACTGGCCGAAGCTGAGTAGTGAATGAAAAGGACTCATCGTACAGCACGCTCTTGCCATTACAGTGATGGCCGACAAACACAACATCCCAGCTCTCCAAATGCCTGCGGTTCCAAAGTTTTAGCCGCGCTGGACCAAGCCCGGCATCAGCGACGAGTGGGAGGCTACTATGCTAGAGCATCCAGAGCGCCACGACCTGGCGTGAACACTGCGAGTTGCACGGCAGCCACGATGCAGACATCTGCTCGGTGACAGTTCTCGCTGGCCATGTCGTGACATTTCTGCAGCCGCAGTTGCTCCGTCATATCAGTCACCGGAATCTGAGGATGTCATGGCTACGGCATGCAACGTCCTCGTCAAGGATGCCAGAGCAGTGGTTGGATTCATAGGTCCGCAGTTGACATCTTCGAGTCTGCTGCTGATGGCTCTTCCGTGCTGGTGCCACAATTCCGCGCCTGCCGTGGTGAGGCAGGCCATCAATTTCGATCACGACTTGGACGACAACATCACCTCTGTCAAGAGAGCACTCGCCCGTATCATCCCGAAAGCCCGTCGCTCAAAACACCAGGCTCTTACTGCTCCGTCTCCATCCGATAAAGGTGGCAAGAACATGCTCTATGAGCTACAATCACAACGTATCCCAATGAAGAAGAGATGCCCATTGCCGGACCTTCTCTTCAATAATGGTCGAGACTGGTATTTGGTGCATGATCGGCAACATTGGGCACACTACTGACTTTAGGAAGGAGAACACCGACCGAAGGAAGGAGAACGCCGGCCGAAGGAAGGAGAACGCCAGCCGAAGGAAGGAGAACACCGACCGGCGAAGTCGTGAAGAGTGGCTATGCACATTCACGCAAAACAAAATCCGAACCGGGAGCAAACAACCTACGTGCCTCTTCTCGCTCCTTGCTCTTTAACGTGGACTGCTCCGACGACATCAAGGCCTGCATCGACAAAAAGCTCACCGACGACAAGACTCTGTCTCACGAGGAAACTCCCGCCGAAGTGTCACCATCTCTCCGCCAGCCAAGCTCCCCAATGCCCGTCCTACCGCAAGCGTAACACGAACCTCTTCCCTCCACTCTCTGGGGTGACATTGAACGGGATCGGATCCAAGGAGGCGAGCAGCTAAGGATTTCGTTGAATGAGTCGGGAAACAAGGGACTTATGGAGGCTGCCATGGTGGTGATTGCACACACACAGAGACAGATCTGAACATCCCGCAACATAAGACGTCCAATGTGGTCATGCATGCACTCGCTGCTCGGGCCAATGGCTTCTCAAATCCAATACGCTGACCGTGAGATTTGCGTTCGCAACAAGGTTCTGCTCCTCTCCCGCGTGGTCGTCTGCGACGCCGGCTGGCTTCTCAGTGCAGTCTATGACATGGCCTGCTCCATCGCCGCATTGAGCTGTCTACGAAACCTCGGAATATGGCGCATCCATTTCGACATCCCACGCCAACGAGACTTCAAACAATCTTTCGACTATGAAACGTTTTCCGAACACAAGGATGTCTCTATCAACGAAAAGCTCTCCACCGGCACGAAGTCCTCCGACGTCGGCCAGGTCTGCATCGACAGCAAGCCCTCGGACGGGAACACAACAGCGGACGAGAAAGGCCGCGCCAAACTTGCGCCCCTTCATCGACTGCCTATTGAGCTGCGTATCGAGATCTAACATACTGAAGGAGCTTCTTTCCCATCTTTCCTCCGAGTCAACAGCCAGATTCAGCGCGAAGCCACAAAGGGTTCGGTCAATCGTACGCGGAATGAATCGCACACTCGAGCAGCTCAAGGTATCGATGGACAAGACCAGAGTCAAAGACTACACGTCCGCCGCAGGATGAATAACATTGCACAGAAAGCCCAGGTAACACCGTCGCAAACCTCTTCCTCCAAACATTCCTCCACAACAGGGACTGACTCACTTTTGCAGGCAGACGCCGGCTATCAACACCCTCGCGAGCCTCGAAAACGAATCCCCGATACCGTCAAATCATACATGCGCCGCAAGCAGCACGATCCACCACTGCCGAATACATTCCTACCCTTCTCGACGAAAGCCGCGAGCTTCAAAAAGCACCGATGATCGTCACAAGAGCAGCAGATGGATATGGACAATTTAGAACCGTGAACCGACCTCGTACCCCGCGACGTCGCTCCGAAAAGAGGTCGAACGAGGTGCAACGGGATACTTACACAAAGTGGGGTGTGTACTGGATCGAGATTTCCTTTCAGGCCTTTTGGAAGGTGAGCGAGCAGCTGACAAGCGACCTTATCTCTGCTTTCGACGATATGGATATGGCAGACGCGGCCGAACTATACGACGGACGAGTGCTCCAAAGCCATCCGAAACCCACCTTCCTTCGCCCAGACGGACATCGCAATGCTCGGGTACTTTCACTTTCTCATTCTGATCGTGTTGGTTGCATCCGAAACTCACATCGACTGGCACGAAGCGGACAGTGCGCTTCTCGAGGCCAACGACGCCGGTGACGTGAGTGGGAGAGTCAGAGAAGAACTGGCCAATTTGGGCAAGACGCTCGATGACAAGAATTTGATTCGTTGACAAAAGACACCTCCCCACATCAAGATCAGCGGTGTACATGGCATGCCCGCGGTCGAAGCGCATGGGCAATGCGGGCGCAGTGGATCAAAGTCGGGACAAGCAACGCTTCGGAGTCTGAGATACGAAGATTTCGCCTCAGCAGCACGTAAGACTGACCGGAGAAGTTTCGGGACATGGCGACCACACCTCAATTCTTCTGCGGTCGACAACGGATCATGTACTCACTGCAGCCAGACGAGACGAACCCACGATCGGAATCGAGATTACGAAAGTCTGAAGCTCGAGAGCAGGGCATACATCGCATCATATACCGTGCCATTGACGGTATGGATGTCGCAGACGTTTTCGTCTCCCTGTTAGCATACCGAAACAATCGGCATCAAAGCGCATGCAAGTTGAATACACGACCAGATCTCTACGTCTCACAGGCCAACGTCGACACGCGGTTCGATAAAAGTAACGTGGTCTTTCAAACACGAAATCAGGTTGTTACGATAAAAGCGATGTGGTCTTACAAGCACGACATCATCTTGCCACGCATGAGTCTGAGAACGACCCCTATGGAGATGCTCATTTGAGCTTCTACGACACCTTCGTTCTAAGAAGGACATCGGTGATAGCTACGCTGAGATGTCCCGACAAGTCTTTCCCGAGATGTCCGATCAGCTTCGGGTGACATGAACCACTCTACCTTCTAGGCTCGCATTGAAGGTGCCGGAGATGATGCGAGCTTCGATATTAGCAAACCACCACGTAACAAGGGCTCGCGATGTTAAAGTGAGAGGGAAGACGGCTGGGCGATCGCAGCAAAGACCGTCGGTGTAATTCAAGAGCGCGTAAGCCGATATTATCGCCTCCCCTGATGCCGCGGGTTCAGCTCTGTAGATGCACAGGAACACGACTATGGCTGTCTCTTCTTTCTCTAGATCGACGGTTGGTGCAGCCAGCTGTGGGACAATGTTCGGCCATTGGATATGATTCCCCAAAGGAATCGTACAAGGAAAATCGTTGTACTCTTCCAATGACATGGACTCTGGAGCCTCGTTGTACTCTTCTAATGACATAAACTCTGGACACGTCGGAACAGCCGCAGGAGAGTTGGTCGAGGCTTGCGAGTAGGTCGTGAGAGTGTCGAAAGGGGCGGACTCGCAAGATGAGGTCGCGATTTTGCGGTACGAAGAGCGCCGTCATCGAGCGGAGCTAAAGCAGCTGAGGAAGAGCATCGCGATCTAGCGGAGCTGAAGCACGTCTATATATGGGTCTTGAGAATGAACTCTACCACGACGGCGAGGGCAAGAGAGCGGCAACCAAACCTGGTGCGACACCAAGACAGCATTATGCGGCCGAAGACCGGATCCGAGGACATTCAAGTGCTGCACTATTATTACAGTCGACGCCGGGCAAGCGTCAACGTGAGACGATCGACAGAGAACATCTCGGCGGATGACTGGCTCGGCATCGCTTCAGTCGACGAGGAAGTTGGACTTGAATCGCTATCGGCCGCTTCCGACAACAGCTCTTAGCCGCTGCGGAACCTGCTCCCGAAGATGTGGGAGGGGTGAGCGGCGAAGAACTTCCTGTCTTCCGATAGCAATTCCTGGTTGCAGCGCACTTGCTCCTCCAGATCTGTGATCTTGGTCTCCAACGTTGCTTAGACGGTCTAAGGCACCTTTGAAGCGAAGGGAGAGCTACTTGCGCTCTACTTGCCTTTCCGTCATTTTGGTCAATTAGAGCATCCACCATCATAGAAGACTCATACGACGCATATGTATGCCCGTCCACAAACACAGTCATTATCGAGGGCGGTGACATTGTCTTTGGATGCAAAAGCTCGGCCAAGCTTACCTAGGCTGCCACTCCTTGTTTCCCTTCATCGACATGGATCTCAATCTCAGCAACACAGATATTGCTGCTCACTAGCATGCTCGACCCACCGGACGCATCCGCATCGGCGAGCGACTCCCACGACATCGCTCCAGTCTCTACGCAGATCGTTGTGCCGCCCACAAGCCCGCCGACCGCGCCAGATGCGAAGCCAGCAGAGAGCGACTCCCATCTACCGCCCGAAGACATGGTCATCATCGAGGGCGGTGACATTATCCTTGGATACAAAGCCCAGAACAGCACGGCCGAATCATGATTACATCCTTGGTTCTGCGCCACACCTCCCCAGTCTTCAAAGCTATGCTGGGTGCCGGCTTCGCGCAAGTTCAAGCGCCGCGCAGTGCCGCGCGTCCACAGGAACTGAGCGCATCTCCGGATGGCGACGGACGTGGCTTGCGGGTGAGCATGGTGGACCCATCGAGTGCACCGCTCCGGCTTCTGCGCACGCCGCTCCGCCACCCTGACTCGAGACGGAAGAACGAGATCATCAGCAAGAACGATCATGTTTCCATAGCCTGCTACGGAGTTCAGACGCATGAAAGACTGCGAGTTGCTTCGGTCATACTCAAGCACACTTTGGCCGTCTTCAAGGCGACTCTGGGTCCCCGAAGAGCAATATCGTTGCAGTACCGATTACCAACCGGCGTTCACTGCACAGATGTCGACTATGATGGAAAGTCTTTGCTGTGTCATCTGCTGGACGACAACATGTCTTGCACGGAAAAGGTCCAGCCGAGCGCTTTAAGAATTCATAATTTCACCGAGACGGCCATACTGGTAGACGCCCAAGCTGGATCTACTTGGCTTTACTTTGACAGTATGATCTTGTACTGATACGTGTCCGTTGAGATTCTGAGCTGCGTTTGTTGTAGGCCGCATATAATAGACGAGGGGCGGTGTTGGTACTTCTTGCGGCGTTGACGAAGTAAGCAATCGCGAAGACTTGATTCACTGACGATGAAGATGTGGAATTCTCTGGCGCTAAGTCGAAGAGCTGAGACCTCCTTTCGACGCTTTTCTGTCTCCGCCTCATAGTCACCGACGACCTCAACACCGCAGCCATCACGACCGACGACATCGAAGCGGTTTTCCCGACATTAGACTCGGTAGTGGAGGAGTAGGCAGCGTTCGAACCGCCGCCACAACACTAAACGATGCGGTCTACACAACGTTACGAGGCAGGACAACGCCGGCGAGCTAGTGGAGGCTTTCAATGAGCGCAAAGACTGGAGAGTCGAAATCCGTTCGCGGCGTCTCTGTAGTCGCAGTCCCTCTGCAACTCCCTTGTCAATCAGAAGCTTTCATACTGTCATCACTGCGGCTTCTCTGTCGTGAGCTGTGACCTCTCGTCCTTTCTTTCTTGCCTCTTCCTAAACGCCACCTTCAGCTCCGCAGCTATCACGCCCGACAACATTACCGCCATCTTCGCCAACATCAAACCACAGGTATGTGGTATGATATGCTGGAGGGGAAGACCGCTTGGATCTTGCATGTCAACATGCACTTCAGAAAACCTGGCGTGCTGATGACATTCTCCGATCTGGTCCTGATGCACAGCGCCGTCCTCGGCCTCTTCGCGGTAGCTATGACCTAGTTGGAGATCGGCACATTGGGATTGTACTCCACGATGGTGAACCTCTTCCTTCTGCCTATCAATAGGGTCGTGTCGAGGTTCGGGTCTATCGCGACGAAGGAGAAGTCCTCCTTTTCCCTCTCTCTCCACTCCTGGAACCTGCCCGCTCCGAAAACCACTATAATCCTTCTAGTCGTGGGCGCACTCGCCTTGGCCATGTCATAGACTCTGGATCTCATGCTGAATGACATCGAGGTTATGTCGACTAGCGTCGTGCCCTGAGACACGTCGTTCTTCACTAACACTATCGCTCTCCTGACTACGTCGATGGGATTGGGCATAGTCTTCATAAGTCTGGCTCTGGGATCTCTAATAATGACCCGATCCGCTTCGGGCTCCTTGATCACGTCGAACTCGTACACCATTCCCTCGACCATCTCGACTGAACCCCTGGCTATTAGCACAAGCTCTGCATCGTCCGAAGCGAATAGCATCCCGTCGTACATAGGAGATCCACAGTGGGACTCTTGGCCCTGACAGTCCTGGCTTTAGTCACGATCATGATGATCCCGTCTTTCTGTATGGCATCGATCGCCAGCTCGGCTCTAGAAGGGATCCTGCTCCACGCTTTCCTAAATATTATCGCGGGCCTTCTGAAGTCGATGTTCATCGCGCGATAATGCGCTTCTTCTGCGCCTGGGTCAAGTGCGAGTCGACGCCTGGCGACAAGACGTCTATGTAGACCATCTCACCTCCTATCATTATCTTAGCCACTATAATCACGGGTGTCATACTGGATTCGACTATGGGCATCATATCGACGATCACTGACGACGACATCACCGTGAGGTTGGGGTCCAGCGAGCACACGATGTACCCGGAAGAGTAGCAGAGGATGTACACCTTCATGCTATCAGCCTTGACCATGATCTTGCCGGAGATTCCTGTCGTGGACGAGACATCCACCACCGCATAGTCGCTCGATCTCGCGAAGCTCAGGTAGTACGGATCCACTTGCCTTACCATCTTGGAACACATACCGAAGGTGCTTACTAGCATCGATAGCACAGCCCTAATATCACCGTTCGTGACGCCCAGATCCATTTCGGCTTCGCAAGAGTACATGATCCTGTCACCGCTGTCGTACATCCTCGACAAGATGGCCACGTCTTTACCTCGAACTGTGACTAAAACCCTGACCTCGGTCGTCCTGATGATGTACTAGGGGTACCGGATCGAATCCGTGAACTTGAACTCATGGGACATAGCTAAGGTGTACCCAGGGGCTAGTGTCATGCTTGACGTGCTCAATTTGATGACCCTCTCGCCGTTGTCTCGTGGAGTACGTTACCCTCCCAGCTTTCATTATGCACCCTATTTCGATGATGTCTGAGACGGAGCCATCGTCGAACATGCCGTTGCTAATCCTCTCGAAGGCTGACTGTGAGATCTCCTTGTCCATTCTTATCTCGAGCTCTTTTGTTGGGACCGTCTCCATCGTGTCGATCTTCATGGCGTTCATGCTCAGCTTCTCGATGTCCCTTATTATGTGCTGGTCGCTCCACAGGACGCACGACGATATCTCAGCCATGGACGCATCCATTCTACGAACCAACTCCTCGGGGTCTACACACTTGCACACGACGACCTCTGGCAGTTCAATCGCGACAGCTTTCACTCTAGCATTCTCGACTGTCTTGCTCCCCGTACAGGGGGCACATGCGATCCTCTGAGTTCATGACGTCGATCCCTGGGTCTGGTCGCAGCATGCTGATCTATCACCTACTAGCGCATGTCCTACCACTACCCCGAGACAAGAACGTGCCCCAGATCAAGAAGCCCTTCGCGATCAGGAGAGCGGCCAAGGGTCACCATCTACATAGTCGATACGACCACACAACATGCTGTCGACGTCGCTTACCGTAGACGAAGCGAGGCCAAGAAATCATTAGAGGCATTCATTGAGCGTATAGAGAGAAGAGAAGAAGGGCCTCTTCGCTGTTGTACCGCGAAAGCCGCCGTACCCACGAATGCTACTGGCAAAGTCGCCCATACGTTACCTGAGCTGAATTCTCCCAACAACGACCACTCTTACAAATGTGGCTGCACTTTGAGAGCGGAGAGACTGCTTAGCGCGTCTGCTGGCCTTGGACGAGTACCCACTAAAACCACGCCAAAACAGCATCATGGAACGAGGGCTTCACATGCTCCAGCCGTCAGCCCGTGGTCATTCTCGTGGGTCTAGCTACGGTCTGCGAGTGAAGGGACATGCGGACGCTAAGCAGCGTATGAGAACCAAGACTTCGCGGTTTCCGACCACATAGCTATAACGACGAATTCCGGGTTCTACAGCAAGTCAGACTGTCGTGGGCGTGGAATTTTTATGAAGCCAACACAAATCAAGATCATATCTGGCGTAGAGAGCGTTGGGCTCGACGAGAAGGCTCTTTCTCGGCCAGGAATGCCAGCCAAAACGAACCAAGATCACATCTGATGTGGAGAACAAGGACGATCAAGACCTTTCATCGGCTAGCCTCGCGGGATGCTTCTTTAGTCCCTACGTCGGATCCTGCGATGAAGTGTGTCCTTATTCAATTTCGAGTCACAATCGCCACTGTGCAGAAGTATTTGATTGATCAATCGAATGACCTTAAGGTACCTACAGCCTAGACGAGGCTGTAATTATAAGCACTGCGCTTCAGTTGTAGGATTCCGCAAACAAGCCGTAGTCTACGCTAGAGAAGCCACAAGTAGGCAAGCTTGCAGCTTTGCCAACTCCGTCAAAAATATGCTACAGTGCATATACCACGGCACCTACACCCTCGATTAGCCTATACCTACGGGCTCTGCGCGTCGGTTAGAGCACTTCGCGGTACAGTCGCAACCCCGGTTAACAGGATTCAACCTAGCTCCTAAAAAAAAGATTCTTTCGCAGGCTTAAGTGAGCAACCTTGCTACTTCGTACTGATTGCCTCAGCTCGATTACTTAAGCAAGGGCGCTTCCACGTAGCTACCCGCAACTGCGCTACGGTCAAGCCCGAGGAGATGATCAAGATTGTAAGCGAAGTTTGCATTTGACCGCCGGAAAATAAAGGCTTGCATGCGGTCGTCCTCTCAATGATTTATGAGCACGCCATTATCCTTAAGACGATTTCCTCGAGACGATTCTCGACATGTCATTCTCCTCGACATAATTATGGAACATGCGGATCAGCTATCTTGTGGCTTTATCGACTGCATATACACGCGGGCGGCGGTCGCCCTTGGAATGATCCTGGAACATGTGGTCCTCCTCGACATGATCCTTAAGCATGCGAGTTAGTATCTCAACAACTGTGACCTCATCGACTGCATCGGGATGCGAGCGGAATTTACGTTCCTACTCCAATAGAGAATGAAGAAGGCATGCATGCGGTCATCCTCGAGATGGTTCTTCAATACGCCATTATCCTCGAAGTGATCCCGGACCATGCGGATCAACATCTTAACGACTGTGGCTCCATCGACTAGAACGGCGGAGAGGGCGAACAGGACGGCGAAGGTAACCAACGTGGATTTCGAAGAGGAGTTGGTCGATAGAACTGCCGGAAAGGACTGGCAGGAGGCCAAGATCAAGTTAGTATGGACTCGAAGCAAGCTAACAGTCGTGGCAGTCTTGGGTCCTGTTGATATGCCTAGTTGGCGAAGAGGTCAATAGTGTTGTGTCGATGTTCCTTGGCCTGCTCTATCCCTTGAAGGAGGACGATGGCACGGTCCTGGGCCCTACTGATGTTATTCGCTCTGTCCAATCTTTCTATAGCAGAGCAATACACAGCACCACCGATGCGCGTAGAGCAGACTGCGCTTCGCCTTAAGACAACATACATTCTGATATCGAGCTCCACCACACTCGTACATATAACTGCAGCAAAGTCGAGAAGAAACGAGGAATGAATTCTCTGGGAACCGGTAAACCTCCCTTTGTAGAAGGAAAGCTTTGCCGAACTTAAGGATGTTCAGCACACACATATTGCTGGAGTCGCTAAAGATCGGACGTCCCAGATCCCGAGGAAGAGCAGAACGACGAGGACGATAATGACGAGGGTGGTGAAGGATCAAGACGCCTACGGTGTTGTTATGGTCTTGGGTCCTCCCGATATCATTCGATCCGCCCTTGCTCTCTCTCTCTCTCTCTTTCTTTCATCGCAAGAGGGACATTCTCCACCACCGGAGCTGAGGACCAGGGCATGCATTTTGTCCATGGCAGCGACAGTGAGACAGCGGAAGAGCAAGCCGAGTACGACGCCCTGAATTCTTCGAACGACCAAATCGCACCATCATCCATACTGCCATCCCTCACAAGTCTAGATGGTCGCCTTCCTCGCCGAAGCGCCATCCTTACACCAATGACCTACTTCAATATGTCCGATTACTCTACGATCGATTTAGCGACTCCAACTCTGCTTCCACCTCAAGCTGCGCCTAGATAACAAGTGAGTGAGAAATCAGCTACTTCCGCTTCACCTATCTTCGGCAAGTCAACTACGCCCGACATAGCAAGAGAGGGAGCAGCGCATTCAGCGTTACCTCCATCGTCAGCTGCGCACGTTACAAGTCAGCCTCGAGCGTCGGACAACTCCCGGTAAGCCCCATTAAAGCAGAAGTCCTGGAACGATCCAATACGCAGGCCAGGCAAAGGAACGCAAGAAGAAGTCGATGCATGGACTGGCATTACGGCTTAACTAGCATGACATGCGCGGCGCCAAACAGATATACCGCAACGCCGACGACTCGGCGATGCCAACGAGACATACGGCCCACGTGCTAACTAGTAGACGACCGATTCATTTGAGTTGCTAGGCAAGCTAAGCTCGTGCTACAAACAGACATCTGCTACTACAACTAAAGACCGGCAAGCAGTAAGCACGTGCATTTCATTTGGATATGATGATAGCATCTGACACTCTTAATAGATTGCATATACGTAAGATGCAGCGAGCGGCGCTTACTTATCTACATACAAAAGCCGCACCGGCAATAGAAAGAACCACGCCGTTAATTGCACGAAGCTCGGCTTCACGATGCCATTGCAACGACCATTAGCGACACTGCAAGCAACTCGTGTGAGAGGAAGTGGGTATACACGCAACCACTCACATACAAGACATAGTAGCAGGCGACCACCAGCCATAACTATCACACGAATCCGCACTCAGCTCCACGATACGACTGCTTCAACGAACCCAGCCAAGCACAGTTAGCACACTGTTGCGACTCAGACGGCAAAATTGCTACGATTGACCGGCATCCGTCGCACAAACGTAAGAGGACCGACACGGCCACTCGTGAAACGGTAACGGTGCCACGATCAACCGGCAATACTGTCTCCCTAGAGGAACGCTTTAAAGGCAGTCGCTGTTTTACACTTCTTAGACATACTTGCGACGTGCCGTATCACAACGTGGCTGAGGGCAAGGTCAGGCGTAAGTAAAGGGTTCGGGGTTCTTGGGAGAAAGGACAGGCTCCACGGAAAATGCATTCATGTCGGCGCCGTGACCGCTGCCAAAGGAGTTCTCATTGCTTAGTAGCTCCTCTTAGACCGTGGTCGGCATTCCAGACTATGCCGGCTAAACCAGGCTTCGTCCAAGGATTGAACTCGAACATACGCTTTGTAGTAATAGTGAAATCTTCGATAATCTGGACGAAGATTGCTTATGCCAATAACAATAAGCAGGAGACTACGGGAAAGGCGGAGTGTTTATAGAAATAACACCGATTATGCCATCAAAAGGGGAAGGCCGAGAACTTTAGGGCCATGGACGAGATTGAAGGACGATTGCAGTGCTGCAGAACAAATTGTACACACAATGTACACAATACAACAATAGACCTGTCTTGCGGTCAAAGTGCAGCGAGGCCAGTATCGTACGAGCGAAGGTGTAAGGGTGTAAGCTTCCGAGTGTGCGAGGAGCGAGGGCGTTAGCAGCGAGGGTAGGTATGTAGTAAAGGAAGGCGTCTACCGGTACAGCGTTCTTGCACCTCGGAAGCCGCGCTCTAATGTATAAACAATCTAGGTGTAGAAAGAAGGCGGCTCGGCTGTCTTTAAGGGCCTTCGTATATTGTATAGATGCTAAGTTTATAGGTACTCTTAAGGTCTAATTCCTCTTCCTCTTTACTAGTTACTAGATAACTTTTCGGTTTATATTAACGACTTAACGCCGATCGTACGCGCTACTATATTACTAGAGGATGACCTTCTTCTCTAAAACGTTAGTTGTAACTATTAAGCTTCGTAAACATTATATCGGCCGATAGCTAGAGTTAAGTAAGTATATCGTTTTCGTTATATTAAGTAGTACGATGTAGAATCGCGCTCGTTAACGCTTCCGACAACGGATAGTAGTAGCTATCGTACGATATATAAATCCTTAAACGTCCGGTAGCCGCGAAGTTGCTCGACGATTCGTTAGCTTACGTCTTTAGTTTAGCGACTTCTTCTTTTAGCTTTATAATTTCCGCTTACTACTACTTAATAAGCATCTCGGCTACTATTAGCGGCTATAGCGGCAGGGCTAGTAATAGTACTAATAGCTAGATAGTAGAGTAAGTTACGCTACTAAACGTAAGCCGTTTTATACTACTTAGCTCGTAGCTCTAATATCTAATATTAAAATTCTTTATTATTTATTTCTCCTCCTTAGCGGTTTCTAATATATATATCTATAGTAGTAGATACGCCTAAGTATATACGTAAAGTACTATAGTTTCTAGGTCGTTATTCCGCCGGTTTCTAAAAGTTAATATACTAATTATATACGATTCTAAGTTCGTAGGCAATAGAGGTTAATTATATAGTATTACCTACGATTTTTACTTTCCGGGTACCCTAGCGGCGCTTAGTCGCTAACTGTACGCGCCTTACCTAGAGTAGCCTAAGTTTAGCCTAACTATTATGTTTCTATAAAAAGAATTTATATACTATATATAAGCTGTTTATAGCTTACTTATACCTAAAATAGGCCTAGTAACCCTACTTCGCGTAACTACTAAGATTCTAACGCCTTACGGCGTAAGCTAGTACGATTAAGCTACTACTAGTACGACTAAGCTACTAACTCTAATCTCCTACCTATAAGTACGTAAATATAAGCGATTCTATATAACTTTTAACTTTATATACCTACGTTACCTATAGCGTTCCTACGAGAGTTTAAGGTATATTAAGTTTTAGAAACTAGTAGATTATAGGTTGTTATTAAGATACCTTAGAATACGAGCGGCTATTTTCTCCTTAGCGGTTATAGCCGTAAGGGTGATCTAATATCGTCGATAACCTTAGTAACCTTACTAATAATTTAATATTAAGATCCTTTATCGTACGCTTACCTAAGCGTTTACGCTAACCCTTAGTATCGTTAAGGACAATTTGCCTCTACCTTTAGATTTTTCGATAGAGACTAAAATTATCGAAATAAAATTATCTTAAGAAGTACCGCTACTCTCTATATATGTACCTTCTATAAATTAGCTTAAACGTAGACTCTAAGATTCGAGACGATGTTTGCCGCCCTCCGTATATGTACCTTTTATAAATGCTCTTAGCCTTAGAATTCCTAAGATTAAAACTATAGAGGCGACATTATCTTAGGAGCAAGCCCTACTTCGTTCGCTAAACTATACCCGAACTTTTAAACGTAGGCTCTAAGTTTAAACCCGTCGAGGCGACATTATCTTAGGAGCCCTACTCTACCTAGTCTCTATTTAATATTCTATATACTAATCTCCGTTTAGATACTAGGTTAATATCCTCTACGCCTAACTATATTAACGCCGAAGATCTTGTTTATACGATAGTAAGATTTATAAGCGTAGGATAGGACAAGATGCTAGTACCTCGTAGTGCTAGTTAAGCGATCGATACTAATAATATTAATAAGTACCTAAGGGCAGAGTCGGATCGTAAGCCTAATAAGCTATAGACGATAGAGAATGTCGAGTTAAAGGCTATTAAGAAGGCCTTATCTTACTTTATTCGATCTCTATTTAGATCTTAAGTTAACGTACCCTATACCGAGATACTAGGTTAAGATCTATCTCCGTCTCGATACTAGGTTAATATCTATCTCCGTTTAGATACTAGGTTAACATTCCCTATACCGAGCTAAAGAATAAATTTTATAGCTAAAAACCTAGCGAACTACTAGCGTAGTTATTTAACGATCTAATTTCTAGAAAGTAGAGTTCGAGCGACATTCCTAGGCTACCTAAGATGCCTAAGATGCCCGGTAAGCTCTAGGACGACATATAATAGGGGACTTCGTAGAAGAGATCTCGAGCGATAGTTATAGGCTACTTAGGTCGCCTATTAAGCTATAGTACGAAAGGCGACAGATAACGGCCTAAGTGCTCGGGACGCCTAGCAACCTATAGTATAAGAGGCGACAGAGTATACCGAGTCGAAGAGAGCTCGATTAATAGCTCTAGGCTACTAAAGTTACCCGGCGGCGCTAGAGGAGGCGAAGAAGCTATAGAAGAAGCTTAAAGAGCTTAAGATACCTAACAAGCTATAGCGCAATAGGCGATAGCGAAGGTTAAGAAGCTATAGAAGAATTTAGAAGACGTATAAGTACTAAACCTAGGTAAGGTCTCTATAAGCTTTAATGCCGGAGTTCTATCTAGGAGATATCGGATTCTAGGTCTCGGATCGCATACTCGCATTGCTAAAGGCATCGCAAAGACACCCGGTAAATAGATATTATATATCGCTTATTACTTCCCGGGTGCGACTAGGGTTTCCGCGGAATATAGTAGGGTTATAGATCGATTTGCCGGGAAGCTAGGTTTAGTCCAAATCTATGTGGCCGTATAGGTACGTATACTTAAGCCTGTTATTGCCTATTATTTAGGTCTGTTATCTAGAAGTTAGTTATTCTAGCTATAGGTCGAGAAGTTTCAAATTTAAGAGTCTATTACTTGTCTTTAAATTAACAGACTCGGTAGTCCGTAAAAGGCTGTTATTCTAT
The DNA here is from genome assembly GCA_000223765.2 of Zymoseptoria ardabiliae STIR04_1.1.2. Classification (NCBI taxonomy): domain Eukaryota; kingdom Fungi; phylum Ascomycota; class Dothideomycetes; order Mycosphaerellales; family Mycosphaerellaceae; genus Zymoseptoria; species Zymoseptoria ardabiliae. The sequence goes on along the minus strand of AFIV01000175.1, from coordinate 20,950 downwards.
CGAAACTAGCTCTCGGATTAGCCTATAGCGTTGTAGAGCTACTAGTATTACTAAATAATAATGTCGTTTACCTCGTTCTTCTATTAATCTATTATTTTATAAAGTTGTGCAGCCTACGCCTTAATTTTGTACAAATAACTTAACAACTAATTAATAGATAAAGGTATACGCACCCTATACACTAAATCCGAGTTTTGTATAGTCGGACATATATCTCGACAACGCTATCCCGGGAAACGTAGTTCGTAGAGAATGTAAGTGTCTAAACATTTGCCGGGTACTATAATTATTTCCCTGGATTGCGTTGTAGTGTTATAAAGCCTCTCGTATTCTTAGCCGGCTTAGTAGGATGTTCTTCTACGAATTTAGGTACAATCTTGTCCGACATTTCCTCCTACGCTACTACCCGGTAGATAAGTTCTTACATCCGGTTAATAGAGAATATACAATTCTCGTTACTTTCCGGGCAGTATTAACGATTTCCCGGAAGGTAGTGCGGTATTGTAACGTTGCCTAGCATACCCTCTAAGCTTTAAAGTACGTACTCCGTACTAGATTTGTAGACTTCCGGCAAATCGATTTTTGTACTAGAGAGTAGAAGCTATATATATAAATAGTTATTTCCCGGGTATTATCTCCTATCTCCCGGAAGGTAGCGTAGTATTAGAGGCGATTTCTCGCATATTCGACGAAGATTTCGAGTCCGGATACGTAAGCTAGAGAGAGGCCCTCTTCTATTAACAACGCCCTCCGGGGATTAAAATGCGATACCTAGAAAATGTATTTTATATATTATATATATAATGTCGAGATGCTTAAGTATTCTTTATATACCTTTCCGGTGCTTTTGCATATGTCCCTATATAAGACGTCTTATAATATAATTGTTTAAGATAGTAGAGAGAAAAAGAAATAATTTAAAGAAGAAGAGTTTCTAGAATCTTCGACAAACGCCGGGATAATTAGAAACTAGGCCTATTTAGGACGCACTAGACAGAGCTAGTCGAAGTAAGGTAGCCGCTGGTCTAAATTAGGTCGAGTACGTCTAGAAGTTTTTCCTAAAGCTAGTATAGTTCTATACTAGTTCTAATCCGGCAAAATATAGTTAACTTATACTAATTAATAAATCTACTAGTCTAACAATAGTCCTATCGCTATATCCGCTCTAGAATATAGCTTATTCTAATATTACTAAGCTCTGTCTAGCGCGTCCTAATCGGGACTTGCTTCAAATTGTACTAAGTCGAAAATCCTAGAAACCCTTCTTGTTCGAACAACTCCCCTCTCTCTCTACTAAATCTAATTATAAAGTTATTACTTACGTATTTTAGGTTATCGATTACGCATCTAATTAACGTATATACGTATCTAGAAGCTTCTAGATAGCTAGCAAAGTGTATATAAGGGCTAGAAAAGTCCGTAGAACTAGAGAAACAAGTAATTAAACAACTTCTACCTCTTTACCCTTCTTAGCTACTAAAAGGGAGAACGAAGGAAAAATTAAGGCATATGCTTATAGCGCTATAAATAAGTATAGTCCAACCCTAGGTACTAAGTAATACTATCTTAAGACAACCTACTACTAGAGAGTTTTACTAGAAGCAACACGGACTACAATAGTAGAAGAAGAGCTATATTAAGTCCGGGAGCTATATTAAGTCCGGGAAGAAAATAGATAAAAGAGGAAGAGAAGGAGAACTATAACGAGTTAAAAATATTAGAGGTCTATACGTAGGGGCGTAATAACCGGATTCGTAGCGTCTAGACATCTTTATCCTATTTATTTACGCCTCGCTAGCGATTACACTCTGCCTACCTACCTACCGCCCCTTATAGGGCATACATACATGTATATAGCGTACGTAAACGTTGCTTTTGGCCTTAGTTATAGAGCCTTGCTTATTGCCGAGCTAACAATTACGCACGCTAACGACGTGTGCTAATTAACTCGGTTAGTAGTAGCAACCTCTACACCTAAGTTTAGCCCCTAAACACTTCTTATAAAGGCTGGTAACGGACAGACTAAGGCGATAGCCTATATATAGTACTATATCTAGCTCTAAAGTTAAGAAGCGTTATAAGCGCGCCTTTGTCGATCGATAGCTAGGTCGACAAGTCTATAGAGAGTAAAGGAAGTCTAGAGTTAATCGGAAGATAAGGTAGACATATAAAGTATCGGTAGTAGTAATACGAATTAAAGACAAAGACGGACTAAAGTACGGCAGCGGATATAGACAATAAGGTCTTAATAAGAGAGTAAGCCTACGGGATCTCTAATCTTACTATAAGACCGCATCGTAGGATACTATCTATTATTAAAATTACTTAGTTCTTTTCTACGTCTCGCAGTATACCTATTACGTACCGGCATACCTCTAAGCCTCTAGTACGACCTATTAGACTATAAACAATTCCGATAGCTATAATTATTCTAATAGTAGTTATACGTAAAGATTCGGTACTTATAGGTATATATCTAACTTCTTTTGTTCCTACGGACCTATACTATTAACGCTAGTAATGTATCTACTATAAGCCTTTCTATTCTTAATATGTTCTAGCTATTAGTATATATAGATCCTTTATACATACTAAAAGTACTATTTAACTATAGAAAGTATATACTACTACTCTTAACATAGGTTTAAGTATAGATATTTAATGTCTATTGTTCGGGTTATGCTACCTTATCCCTAAGAAAGTCTAGCTCGCTAGTCTATAGCTAGTTCTACTTATATAGTAGAGTCCGAGCTATCCTAACGAGTTAATAAACATTTTATAACTTCTCCTCCGAAGCCTTCCTAATTATAGACGACTTTAAATCTGGTCCGTATTACCGAACGAATTATAGAGCTCTATAGCTACAACTACGTAAGTAGAGCTAATGATCTTTTACGGCCTCTTGTCCGACCTATAACAGAATCCCGATTAGTACGACTAGTAAGTATACTATAGACGTAAAAGAGGAAAGTACCCGGAGAAGGGGCTATAAGATATAGATTAATATGCTGCCGAGGCCGTAGGACAATATTTTGCCGGCGTTTCCCTACGTAATCGTAGTAAACTTATTAAAAAAATCCTAATAAAGAATTATAAGCCTTATAGTAGTACTATCTAGGTAAAATTTCGCGTTCCTAAGTTTCTAGCCCTTTCCGTTTTAAGAAATATCTAGACCGACTAGTCCTAATTAGGTTAGAGCTAGTGTACTTTAGGTATAGTCTAAACCTTCTATATATTTAAGATCCCGCGTTTTATATAATTAGAAAGTATCTAGACGAGCTTTTCCCATTTCGGAATCGCCTAGACAGCCGCGTCTCTCGATTTCTTCCTTAAATCTAGTAATAAGCACTAAGTATCCGCTATTGTCCCGACCTATATCTAGATTATTATCGCTATTATACGTAATACGCGCGCTTTAGTTAGATTTGTCGCTTAAGCTAGCTTTATTGTTCTTCTCGTTCTTATTAGTTTTTAGTTATATAGCCTTCTACTAAGACGGCGCTTTATATAGGTAGAGATAATAGTAACAGTAATAGTTATTGTTATATATATTCTTATTATAGGATAGAACTATATTCTTAGAACTTGAATTTCGTATTCCGACTACCCTTTTAAGCGTATAGAAGAAAGGGTATTATTACTAGGAGTAAGTAATATGTTTAGTTCTTCCGGATTAGGTAGGGACTAGACACTCGAATCTCGAATCTCTAAGGATATAGGCATTTTACTACTACTCCCCGCTAGGGACTACCCTAGTAGTTTCTCGGGTTAAAGTCCTAACCTACTAGTATATAGCACTATAAAGGCTACGAGCTCCTAAAATATATAGTCGGTTATTAAAATAGTCGCCGAGTTAGTCGAATTACTTATTTATTACTTAAAAATCGGTTATATAATCGCTTAAATTAGGCCGATAGTAGTAGGAAAAGCTATAAGTTAGCCGACTTATATATAAGCTAGAGGGTAAAGGTAGATATAAACCTAGAGGAAGGCTGAAAATATAAGAGTAGGGACCCCTAAATAGTAAGATAAGATAAAAATCTAGTGCGCGTAGAACACGATACCGGTACGAGGCTAGGACAAAACCCTCTACTAAAGGGAGAAAGTATACTAAGGGCTACTCTACGCGACAAAAGCTAGTATATAGTAGATTGTATAGCTTTAGACTACCGGTTGCGAGAGTAGTAAAGAAGGAAGGATTCTTCGCTCCGACGTATAGACCCTTTTGCGCGCGTAAATAGCAACGAGCTAGCTAACTCTATCGACGAGACTACCAAAAGCTACGCGTAACGATACAACGTACACCTCCCTTCCTTGTCCGACTGTTATCGTCCTATCTATTCCAACCGCTACGAGAACCGCAGAGAGACTACCTCCTACTACCTACAACGACATAATCATGCTCTCAAACAGGTCCCTTACCTTCGTCTCCAACCTCTCCGCCTCAACCTCCCGCGCGGCGATGCTGAGCTTCAACGCCTTACGTCTTAAGTAGAGGGCCAGCCGACCTTCCATCTTAGTATGGTGGTGAGGCGAGCCTGGGCCTGGTCCGGCAGTAGTCGGAGGGGCAAGAGCTAGTGAACGGGCAGTAGTGTTAGTAGGTGTATCGATCGCAAAAGGGTAATAGGACGACGTAATAGGGGACGACATACCCGAGTGAGACGTACTACCGGACTTGTTCGGGCGAGGAGTGCTCTTCGGCTCTGGCTTGGCCGCCACGGGCGTCGGTGTGGAATAGTGACAGTGATGATGCTGCGGGCGGGCCTTCGGGGCGGCAGCGATGGCGGCTTCGGGCTGCTGCTGGGCGTACGCGTTCTCGAGCACGGCACGCTGCTTCTCCGCAGCGTGCTTCGAGAGGGCTTTTGGGGCGGCGACGGCGGTAGCTGGCTGCTGCTTTTCGAGCACGGCACGCTGCTTCTCCACAGCGTGCTTCGAGAGGGCCTTTGGGGCGGCGACGGCGGTAGCTGGCTGCTGCTTTTCGACCACGGCACGCTGCTTCTCCGCGGCGTCCTTGGAGAGGGCCTTCGGGGCGGCAGCCGGCAGGTGCTGGGCGTACGCATTCTCGAGCAGGGCACGAGACTCAGCGTCATTGTCTCTAGCACGCTCCTCCTCTCTCTCTCCCAAATCCCCCATCCCCTTCCCCCACAACCCCGCCACCTCCCCCGCCAACACCTCCACGTCCTTCGCCGTCGCCGCCGGCCCATCCCCCACAGATTTCCTGCCCGGGTACGTGTCGATGAGAATCTTGCCCACGCGGAACGCTAGCTCCCGCACCTCGGCTTCGCCGTGCACGTCCTGCAGGTAGCCTATGCGGAGCAGGAGGGCGTGGAAGTGGGGCGCGTCGGGCATGTGGTAGCGGTCGAAGGCGTAGGCGGCGTGCGGTTTCGGCGTCGGTGAGTTTGAGGGCGAATTTGGCGAGGCGGGCGCCGGTGGTAGTGCGGGCGAGGAGTTGGTCCATGGTGAGTTTGGTTCGGCCGAAGGTTCGGGGGGCGGTGGTCGGTGGTGGCATGGTGGGTAGTTTGTGGGGTTGAACTGCTGTGGAGAATGGTTAGTTGGTATGTAAGGGAGGGGCGGTTGATAAGAGGAGGAGGAGTTACCCTTTGAATGTAGGTAAGCTGGTGGATGTCCGTGTCTTGTAACTTTGTTTGGTAGAGAGGAGGATGATGTTGATGCAAGGAAGAAAGTGAAAAGGGAAGAGGATACTTATGGATATCGTCTGGCCAGAAATGCAGGGACCAGGTTGAGTAGCATTTCTGAATGCGGGTTACCAGAGGTTGAGCAGCAGCACTTCTTCGCAATTGCCCCCGGTCGGAGCAATGCTACTCAGCAACCGCAAAAAGAATCGTCAAGATCAGGTCCAGCAGCACTTCTCCCCTCGTATTCCCCACTCGCCGCAATACTTAACTGTACACTCCTGCAGCCCATCCTCTCTTTTCCTACGACATTATCCCTCCATCCATCTATCTCTCCAGCCCAATCCTCTCTTTCCTACTACAATGCCTCGCTCCAAAACCCAAGCCGCCCTCCTCAGCTCCCTTGCAAAATACAAAGCTCGTCGACAGGAGAACCTGCGCCTGCTAGCCGCGGAGAAGGAAGAGTTGAAGATGGTCGAGGAGAAGTTGAGCAAATACGAGGATCGCATTGTCAGGTAAGTTCTCGTCGGAGGAGAAGGAAAGGAAGTGTGATATAGTAACCTAACCTTGCTCAATAGCGACGGCAGGCCAGCCCGCGAGTCCGAAGCCGAAGGATTCTCCGACACTGCCGAAGATGAAGATTCCTCCTCATCCGACAAGCCAGAAGACTCCTCCTCATCCGACAATCCAGAAGACTCCTCCTCATCCGAAAATCCAGAAGACTCCTCCTCATCCGAAAATCCAGAAGACTCCTCTTCCTCCTCCGTCGCTGACCCGGGAGAGGAAGATGAACAAACCTCCGCCTCCGACTCCGACGCATCCACCGCCTCCTCGACCGAGATTACCCACGACATTACCTACCATTCCCTCTCCGCCCTCCGCCTCGTCGACCACAAGCTGCGCACCGCCAAGGCCGCCGCGCGGGCCGGCAACTGGAAGAAAGTCAAGGAATTGGTGAACGACATGAGGGCGGTTGTAGAGGATGGAGGGTTTCGTCGCATGTTGGAGTTGGCGGCGGAGAAGGAGAAGGACCTCAAGGCGATGAGGGGAGGTGTAAAGAAGGGTGGTCTGAAGAAGGGTGGTGTGAAGAAGGGTGGTGTGAAGAAAGGTGGTGTGAAGATGGGAGGGGTGGCGAAGTAAGGTGCCCGTGGTGGAGCTGTGTACGGTCCGATGACAATTCCGGGCGGTGAGGATTGATGCTTGGTCCGCGCACTGGCGATTGACGTGCTGAGCAACGGAGCATGTCTCAACTCTCGGCTCTGGAGGAAGAAGAACAAGAAGAAGAAGAAGAAGGAGTATGGAAGATCCATCGTGTATTGACGTCCTGAGAACCGGAGGAGCACGTCGTTCAACGCTCGGCTAGAACATCGATCGTCGCGCCGTCACTTTTCACGTTGCTCCCGAGAATAATCCAAAGCATGTTCAGAAGAATTGTTTCTCGCAGTCCTTGCAGGTTATCCTTGGCGTTTCCAACTCTTTCCATGCAGGTTCCCGCAAAGTCGGTGTATTCTTGACCAGCAGCTCGACGAGCTTTGCTTCTTCTTCTTCTTCTCTTCTTCCTTCTCTTCCGTTTCCTCCACGTTATCTCCAACATCGCAAACTCGCGGCCACGAACTACCGCACGAATCCACCATCTCCTCAAAGCGGTGTGCGTGGTCCTCGTCTTCTCCACCGTGAAAGACCCATCGCGTATCCAAGTCGCAGCCATCTGCACCGGTGCGCCTCTCTCCCGCCTTATCCTCATCCTCAATCCTATCCCACCTCTTCCCCAACCACTGACCATGTCTCCGCAGCGAACGACTCCCGACCTCCAATCCGTCACCCACGACTCCAATCAACCACATCACCAATCATGCCTCCCCTCAAAGCGGCGGAAAAAGACGCGCAACTGTCCGAGGCGGTGAAGTTGGCGGGCGACGCGAGGGCGTTGGCGGGGTATGCAATGGTGTTGTCCGTGCTGGCGCTCGCGGTGGCGGGGGGGGGGGGGGGGCGGTGTGGGGGGTGATTGCCGGGAGGGTGGGGAGGGGTGTGGATGGGTAGTGGGTGGGATGCGAGGACATATCATATTCGGTCTTCCATGGAGGAGGTTCGGTTATTTCCTTCACCGAAGATGGATGGTGGATGTCTCGTTCTGTGGCAAGGTCGGGAGGGATGTCGGGAGTTGATGGATCCTGCATCGCGATCTTCCAGAACTGGCTCTAACCTCGTCGGCGGGTTCACTTCGGAGACAATTGTGGGATTAGTCATCACCTCAATCTCAATGGAATCTTCCACTCATGATTATGGTTCCTTCTTCACTTCACTGACAATACTGACAATACCCATTCACTTCACTGACAATACCGCCATAATCCAATCACAATTACCTCGAAATCATACGCGAATCGAACGACCGACCCGATGGCACCTGCAGACGACGACGACGAGTACGCAGTAGTCAGGACAGACTTCGAGCGATGTCAGACTTCCAGGACACGCCGCGAACAACCAAACGATTCATCATCATCTGCAACATGAATGAAGAAGCCATGGTCGTCGGTCTTTTTCCACTTCCCGAAATCATCACCGACCGGCGCACATCTTTCCCTCCCGAGGTTGAGAAAGAGATGGACTGCGTGAAGCTGCTGCCGTCAAGATGCCGTGGGCGTTGGGAAGCGCTGGAATTTGTGCAAGATGCGAAGGATGAGACGCTTTCATGGAATATCACAAGATGTGAAGCATGAGACGCTTGAACATCACAGCTCAATGGCGGCGGACAATCAATCACGGTACACGGGTGTGTGTGTGAGAGAAAGATCCGATCCGATCCGATTGCGATCAAGTGATCTTCTGGCAGCAGGGGCAAGAGAAGATGAAGACGAGCAATGCGCTGGGGAGTGGTAATAAAGAGAATCAGGCGCCTGGTGAGTGAGACCAAGTCGCCCTGGCAGCGATCATATAATGTCGTGGAGGTGAGGTGACTGATTGACTCGCAGCGGCAGAGATATCGTCAAGCAGCGACAGAGATATCGTCAAGCAGCGGCAGCATCACTTACCCTGTCCTGTCCTCCCTGCGCTTGATACCACTACGACGATGACAACGGATGTACCATCACGACGGATGCACCGAAGCCGTCCATCCCAGACAGGTCTCCCAAGCGACGACATGTCCCTACGGCACCGTCCACATCTTCAACAGCTTCACCTTCCAGATCAGCCACGAACACTACCATCTCCACAAGCCGCTCCAACCCAAATCCCGTCGACCAACGACGAGAACTCCTCTTCCTCGCCCGCAACCACCACAGCACCGACATCGAGATGTGGACAGACTGGGGGAGGCATTGACGAGTGATGAGGAGACTCCGTCCATCTTGATCAACGCGCTGGTGTGAAAGGATGTACCGCTGCAAAGGCTGAAGAGGCATTGGGAATGACAATCTGATGTTCTCATGCTGCCGCCGGTGTGCGCGCAGAAATTCTTCTCCGATGATGCAGAAGTAATCTTTCTGGTCATGACGAGACTCTCAGCAATATCACCAGCAACATTACTAGTGATATCACCAGCAGTGCTGCTGCTGCTCCGTCCCACCAGCAATTCTTCCCGTCCGCTTCATCATATATCATCCCTTCTTCTTCTTCTTCTTCTTCTTCTGCTTCTCTATCTTCCTCCTCACGACACAGATCAATCCTGCACTTTATTGATCATTCAACCCAAACAAACCCTCAACAACAACAACAACGATGCCTTCCAAGTCCAACCAGCTCAACCAGGATCGCCTCCGTGTATGTATCATCATCATCGTCGCATCTACCTTCATCGCGCTAATCGACATCCTCTCGCAGACCTACGAGAATTGCTCCCACTCCGACGTCCTCGCGGGCAAGCGGATGACCTTCTCCCCAACCTTTGTTCGCGCCGCTCTCGCCTGGTGCGCTAAGAAACAGGTCTCCGCCCACTGCCTGCCACGCGATTCAAAGGAGATTATCGAGTGCGTTCCCTCCCGTTCAGCATCATTCAACCAAAACTCACCTTGATCAACAGATTCGTGCACGCCGTCGGCTGGAACGTCACCGACCCAGACACTTTCAACATCCTCGGCAAGAAGCTCCTCGACTGGGTATCCCGCTGGGTGACCAACAAGAACCTATCCCCTGCCATGATCGAGACCAAGAAGGATCCCAACCAGAGGATGATGGCGGATTGGGAGGGTGTTTGGGTACGTGTGGCCCTGGACATATCCTCGACTTCTCCATCCAAAAGCTAACCTCGCTTCCTTCCAGGCCGCCTACACCATCGACTGGATCGATCCCGACTTTCAGCTCACCTTTGTCCTCGGCAAAACCTCCCCCTACCCAACCAAGGGCGCCAATTCGTCTCCGAGAGCCTCCGTTCTGCGTCCGTGGAAATCGGCGGCAGCTTTGGTCGAGGCCGCGGCTAACCTGTTGGGACACCAGGCTGAGGCTAACCTGTTGGGACACCAGGCCGAGGCGGGCCCGTCCCTCGTCGTCGAGGTTTCTGAGCAGGTTGACGACGGCGCGGATTCTATGGAGGTGAACGTCAGCGAGGAGTCTCAGCAGGAGGAATTCAGCGAGGAGTCTCAGCAGGAGGATATCAGCGAGGCTGAACAGGAGTACGTCAGCGACGAGTCTGAGCAGCAGGACGCCGACGGCACCATTGTCGCCGAGAAGCCCGTCATTCCGCAGAAGATCTTCGCCATCCCTACTACCAAGGTCCACAGCAAGCCTGCTATCGCCGCCACCAATGTCTACAGCAAGCCTACCACCCCCGCCACCAAGGTCCACGGCAAGCCTGCCATCCCCGCTACCAAGGTCTACAGCAAGCCTGCTATGCCCACCACCAAGGTCCACAGCAAGCCCACCACCCCCGACATCCCCGTCGACCTCTTCGCCACCGTCGTCGCCGACCCAGTCTTCATGGACTGGTTCATGGACACCTCCACCACCGCTCTCACCCCGGACCAGGCCCGCGACTTCCCCTACGTCGCTACCCACCCCGTCTTCAAGTCCTGGTGGCAGTCGGAGTTGAAGGCCAAACACCACAACGAGATCGCCGCCGTCGACAAGATTTCCACGAAGAAGAAGACGCACAAGCCCGTCGTCGTTGCCGTCGGAAAGAAGAACAAGGTCCGCTTCTTCTCCCCGTCTCCTGCTCGCTCCGTGGACCGCGGCCGGACTTCGAAGCGCGTGTAAAGAATTTGGGAAAGCACAGCTCGATGGACAGGATCATGGGAATGTTCCGTCTCGCGCGATTTTTTCCTTTGTTTGGATAGCAATACTTGGCTATGGGGAAGGGTGACGTCCTGTGCAGTCGTAGCAGGCTTGCCACCATGTTGAAATCGCATCGCCGAAGTTTTGTCTCGTTGTCCTTTCCATTTTTTGCATTGTTTACTTGCGGTATAGGCGAGGCATCGCAATTCGTTATTCACATCGTATGCTTTCGTGTAGTCTCTATAAGGAGTTCTATGTCTGCGTCAAAGAGAGTATTAGCATTGCGACTACAACGCCTTTCCTGGCCTTACGAACCAAATTCATTTCTCCGCGGAGAACAACATGGATCGGTGAAGTTCCTGCCGAACTGCCAGCCCTCACTACTATCGAGGAGATTATTATTGCCCGTGTTCGAATCATTACGCAAGTCTTCTTGGTGCGCGGCCAACAGTACAAGTATCGTGGTTACATCGCTAAGTTCCTGTCCAACGCCGCAAAGATCCTCCGCAAGCTGCCGCAGTTGCCACGCAACCTCGACATCGTTATGCCCCGACCAGTTCAAGGTGGTGACGATGACCGCACTACACGCCAATTCACGAAGGAGTTCAAGATTAGTCGCTGGGCAGGTGGTCCCGCCTCGATTGTATTGCTTATGAAGCTCATAATAAGCACCATCGCAGCGATCGCATCCGTAAAAGCGCTGTCCAATTCGCCGTCAACAAGCTTATCTCCAATTACGTATTCGTCGAGGCCACAAAGCGTATTCGTATTCTCATCGCGATTGACGCAATACGACCTTTGATAAGTCGAGGTTAATTAAAGATGCCGACGCCCTTGTCGCCGAGATTGATGCCGACATCAAGAGCTACACCGGTCGAAAAGCATGTTAAGCTGGTATTAAGAAGTATCAGGCTCTCCGAAGCTAGGCTTTCTAGTACTTGCTACGATCTCATCCATACGCTAGCTCTAGCAAGACGCATAGGGGATGCGGCCTTCTTCCTTACTAAACACGACCCTGCAGCGCACAAAGACGACATTCGCACTATTAATTTCACGTCGTCTAAATGGCAGAGTAGGCAAATATAGCGCCAGTTCAAAAAGCGGCACGATTAGTAGACAAAAGTCAAGAGCCAGGCTCAGGAGTCAAAGAAGGCCTACGAGCATTTAAAGACTTCCGAGCAATGCCTCGTTCTCCTCCGTCTCCTCCGGCGCGCCGAGAATCTCGCATAGTGGGTATCGGGTCCCGGATGCTATAGGAGAGATCTACGAGAAGACAGGAAGCGCATTGCTGTTGCTGTTGCTCGACCGGCGAGACGATACGGGAATGTTGAGTAGAACTCTGCTCGCCTCGTCCAATCTCTTCTTCGCCAGGGCAAAAGGCGGGAGACCGTCCTCCGTTTCCTCCTGGTCTATCTTCCCGCTGTCCTAATTGACTACTATATTCCCTTCCTTGGTCCAAGGTTCATTGTTACTCCACCTTCGGTCGAATTTCCGGCACACGCCTTCTATCTCCCGACATAGAGCATCGCGTCGTTAAGTCGTCGGTCGTTTTCGAGCGCGCACGGCTTATTCCCAAGCGCCGAGCCGATGCAGACAGAGCGTAGCGCTAACTTCGAGGTCGGTAATTCGAGAGCAATGTAACGCCGTAAAGGTCGAGAGGGAGGAGTTGAGCTGGGAGATTTTGGAATTCAGGACGAGGAGCGAGGAGGAGTCGGGTGCGGTGCCGGTGAAGAAGGCGGGTAGAACACGATAGAGCTACTAGGGAGCGGAGTGTCGGCAGGGGTGGGAGTGACGAACGTATCCTTTGATTTGGGAGGCGAGGTAGGCGGCTCCTAGCGCGGCGGCAAGAGATTCTGTGGAGGAGCGGTGTAGTAGAGAAGTTATGTTCCTACATAGGAGGGTTCCAGTAATAGTCGAGTATCGGAATCGAATAGAAGGACGGGGTCACAACATACTACAATTTACCCGCTTAGGGTAGGCTACCCCTACGGCCGTACATACGTACGAGCACCGTAGCATTATCGTAAACCTAGACAATAGCATCATCTCGCGTATATCCTCGAGCTAGTCTTTGTTCTTCTTCCTATTCTTAATCTTCTCCTTAATATAGATGCTAACTATCGCTATAGCCTAGGCTAAAGTCTAGACGCTAGGCGTAGATCTATTATAGGTTACGGGCGAGTAAGCGAGTACGGTAGCGATCGTAGGTAAGATGTTCTACGCGTACGGGTAGAGGCCTACGTTTATAACTTTTAGTACCCCGTACGAGATTATAATCGAACTACTAACTATATTGTCGAATTTAGTCCTAGAGGACATCGTCTCTAGGTTCTTAATTAGCTCTATAGTTACGTTTATGTACTAGTACCTTATATTAGACGAGATCGTCGTTACGATCGAAGTATCGACTCTATCCTTTATCCTAGGCGGGATCTTAGATCTACCTCTACTCGACTCCGACGATATATTAGCGATCGTATACTAGTTTTTATCTCGAGTTAGGGTCTTAATCTTAGTCTTAGTTATTATCCCGTTTATAATCTAGTATAGGACTACGTAAAGGTAGTCGTCTTCGTAACCTATAACTCGTAGTCTATCTAGATACCGTTCGTAAGGTCGTACCTCGAGTAGATTATGTTCTCGAACATCTATTAAACTATATCTAGTCGAACTTAACTTCTTCTTAGACTACCCCTTTAACGCGTACCTATATAAATGCCCGCCTATATCTATCTACTTAACGGACTATACGAAGCTCTTCGTCGTCTTAGATATCTATCGATTAATATACTTATATAGCTTCGCGATAGTCTTAGCGTTATAATTATCGTCTTTATCTTCGTTATTAGCTCTAGGCTAATGCCCTTATCTAGTATAGCTTCTAGATTTTAATTACGACCGTCCTTATCTACGACTACCTACGCGTAATATCGACTAAATAATTATACGACAATACCTCGATACCGCTACTCGGGGTCTTAATGTTTACTTATCTTCGTCCGTACTCGGATGTTCTTATCCTCCTCCTATACTATATATATAATATTATTCGCGAAGAACCTAATATACTCGACCGTCTCTATATTAGCGACTACGTCGGCGGTTATAATCTCGTTTATATCGGTATACTCGTAGTAGTTCGAGTATACGATCTAAAACTTAACCGCGCCCGAGAAGATATACTTAAACGTCTATATTATCGGCCTTATAGACTAAACCGGGTATATTATTACCTTCGTATTCTTATACTCGGAGTAGATTAAGACCGTAGCCTAGTTCGTATCTAGTATTATACCTATCTCCGCGATTACGTTCCTATCGTCTATTATATATTGTCGGGACCGACGTTATATGTTCGTAGATGTTCGTAGCTACGATGTTAGTACTTATCTTAATTAAATAGTTAATCCCGGTCTTATATATTAATAGCTCGCTACTTATAGTCCGTATAAGAACGTAACCGAGTTTTTGTCTAAGAACGCTATTATCTATACGACTATTAACCGTACCGGGATCTAATTATTATTACCTATATAAAGCTAAGATTACTATCGCTCTTAACTAAGGCTAGAGGCTACGTCGTAGTATTAAATAAGCCCGGCTTTATAGCCGAGAAGATACCCGCGCCGCTACCTATTATAGCTAATAACCCTCTTATAGACTTAGCCCGCTTAATAAGCCTACTCGGGATTATTATACTAGTCCCGTAGTAGTATACGATATCGATACCGAAGGCGTTATATAACTTTACGCTAAGCGTATACGAGCTTATATCTATTACCGGCTTATTCCCCTCGGTCTTCGACCTATACGTAATCGAGATCGCGACCGTCGCTAAGCCTAAGGACGACTTAGTAGCTAACATCCTTATTACCTCCGCGAGGTCGGCCGTCTTCCTAAACCTATTCTTCTCTATAGAGGCGAACGTAGCGCTAAACGAGGAGATACCCTAGGAGGCGTTCGTCTAGTAGTACCCCTTCGTCTCGATAACGTTAGCTATAATACCGGGGTAGTTCTATCTTAAGTACTAAATAAAGGCCCGAAGGCTATCTTAGGTAAGCCGATACGCGCGACGTATACGCCGATACGGCGGTTACTCTATAGCGAGGCCTCGTTCTTACTCTACTTTCTAAGTACCTCCGGAGCTATACCCTCGATTACGACCTACTCCGAGGTCTACTAGCTAAGTAACTACGAAGTATTCCTATCGGCGATAACGGCGTCTATATAGCTATAGAGACTAGGAGGTATAAAGAAGCTTCTTAGTATAATCTAGGCGGATCTAGGGTAGTCTCTAAGTATTATAGCGGATCCGAGGGAGTAGTACTCTTACGATTAAGTTCTCGGGGAGGAGGAGGAGAAGGAGGTAGTATAGATACTTCTAACGGTAGTAGTCTTATAGTTTTCTTATCCTTAACGCCCTTCTATTTCTTTACGATCCTCCCGTCCTCTATACCGGGCTAAAGGAACTATACGGTTTATTTTAGAATCGACGATATTACCTAGCGTATACCGGAGTAATACCGTAAAATCTTATAGATAGCTATAATAGATTCTATATCTTCGTCTTCGCTCGGGGAGTCTTCTAGTTAGTTCTACTAATATCGATACTAATTTCGATACCGTAATTACGGGAGTAAATATACGTTCCTATAACCGTCGTACGCTCGAGGTTAATATACTAGCGGCTCTTATTATAACTAATATTAAACGCTAGTAAAGTCGGGCTTTAGTAGCGGTAATATAAGAGGAGGGTATTACTTATACTACTAATATAGTAGAGGCTAATATCGGCGTCGACTCCTAGCCTCCTCGTCCTCTCTTAGCCTATTACTTTACTTCTTCTTACCCCTCCCCCTCCGCGTTAAGTATTTATCGTCGTATTCTACCGCCGATACTAACGCTTCTACCGATCTTATACCTTTTCTCCTAGACGATCTATCTAACGGTATCGAAGCGGTAGAAGTCCCGTCGTCGGCGCGATAGCTCGAACGTACCTATTACTTATTCTACTTAATCTTATATTTAAGCTAATTCCTATTAGCGTAGACGTATAGGATAGATACTATAATAGAGCGGGAGTAGTCGGAGTCGAGTATATCGGTATTACGTTATATTATTATATACCTTCGGGGTAGGACATATTTACCTAAGGTAGATTTAGTACTATAATAAACTTTATCGCGATACCCGGAGGTACTATAATAAAAACAATAAACTTTATTATAATACCTCCGGGTACTATAATAAAAAGTATTACGATACCTAGAGGTACTATAATAAAGTATTATAATACCCGGAGGTACTATAATAAACTTAATTAGTCTAATCGAATTCCTATAAAATTCTAATTAAATCTCCGGCTTAAACTCTAGCCTACCCTCCTAGAGCGTTCTAGTATTATAACTACTCTTTAACGATTAACTTTCTTAGGGAATATAGAAGTATACTTCGTCTTCTAAAGAGTCTATATCTTCGTATTAATAGAAGCGTATACGTATTTTAGCTAGCCGAGATTAACCCTAACCGGCGGAAATCGGTCTAAACCGGCGGAAATTAGCCTACTAACGATTAACCCGCCGACCCTCCGACTACCTCCTAGCTCGTCGAATTATAGGTAAAGTCGACGGTATTACCGCGTCGCTCCCTCTAGCGCTATCGTCGCCTACGGAGCTAGGATATACCCGCCTACGCTAGATCGTAGAGGAGACGATTAAAAAGTCGCTCCTAGCTCCTCGCGAGTATATTAGCCGCCGCGGCCTTATATAGAGCGCCGTTTAACCTCTCCGTTTAAGCGACGGGGTAGAAGTATTTTTAGGAACGGAGATTAAAGACGAGAATGTTTCTAATAGGATTCGTACTAGAAGGAATAATACTAAAAGGGACGGATACTAAACGGGAAGGATACCGAAAGGAAACGATACTAAACTAACCGATAAATACTAATATAATTACTAGACTAATAGAATATAGAATTCTTACTAAATATTATAACGTAAACTAATCTTACGCCCGTCTACTCCTAATTAAGTCGACGACGTCGAATTAGAAGAGATTCTATTATCTTATCCCCTACCTATAAGTAGACTATTTATACTTAGCGAGTAAATTTAAAGCGACGAATACGCTAATAGTATCTCGGAATTAGTATCGTCTCCTCCTCGACGCTCCGTAGAGGATTAGTAACGTATTTATTAGCGTCTATATACCGCTCTCGACTACGGTAACTTCTAATCCGCCCTTCTTCCCTTCCTCCCCTTATAGCGAGAACATCTTCTCCGATATTCGATATACCTTCTCCCTCGGACGAACTTTAAAAAGATAATAACGCCCTAGCTAATACCTAGCTCCCTAGCCCGGACTATTCCTCTCCGGCTTACGATCTAAAAACTAACTACCCTTTCCTCTACGTACCCGACGATTCTAGGTCGTCGGATTCTAGGACGTCGTTAACCCGAGAGGAACGCTTCGAGAGGGAGAAAGCTACCGTTAAAGATACTATTACGCGTTTAGATAAGAATAGGGAAGCTTCGTAGGAAACTCTTCGACTCGTTAATAAGCTTTAGTATAGCGCTAGTAAAGATAAGGATAGGAATAGGTATAGTATACGGAGTAAGACGTCTAGTAATACTAATACTAATAGTAATACTAATACTACTAATACTAATAGTAATAGCGATAATAGTAATAATAGTAATAATAATAACGATGCCGTAAATAAAGTAAGTCTACCTCTACCCTTATTAGTCGGGTAGAATTCTACCTTTCTAACTAACTAACGAGACCGATACTAATTATATCTTCGCCGTAGCTCGACCTTTAGCCCGACGGCGACGGGTATAGCGTATATATTCTCTAGTCGAGTACGAGACTCGTTATCGTTGTCCGGAGCGTCTATACTATCCTCCTCCTCTTTATCTTCGTCTACTCTATCCTCCTCTCCGATATTATCCTTACCGATATACTCTCCCGCCGGGTCGCTCTTTATAATCCTATTACCGACTTACTCGTTAACTACGCGAGCCTCTATATTCTATAGCTTAGGTACCTACTACCCTAAATCCTCTAGATCTTAAGCCGTAGCCGTACGCGTCCCGCTATTCTCCTTCTTCCCTAAGTACGTATCGATAATTCGTATATTCCGGCCTTATATAGGACGTATTAGACGTAGTACATTTTCTTAAGTAGACGGAGAAGGTTAATAGCGTCGGGTATATAGTATCGGTCGAGGTCCTACTTACCGTACTAGGCGGAGGGGATAGCGGCGTCTTAGTCGTAGAGCTTAAGGGCGTATTTACCGATACGGGCGTTGTTCTTATTACGTTAGAGGAGTTAGTCGATAGTAACGTTAGTAGTACCGAACGTAGGTAGTATATCGTTAGGTAAAGGTAAGGGAGTTAAGATAATATTCGTCTTCTCTTCGTCTTCTCTTTATTTTATTAGATTTATAAATAATAGGATTAACTTACTTATACTAAGTAATCTATCTATCGAGGGAATTCGGGGCCCTTATATCCCTCCTCTATATATATAGATAGAACCGAGTACGTAATCCTCTACGTAATAGCCCTATTTCGTCCCTTTATCTCGAGCTATATCTAGTTAGTCCCTATATATTAGATATAGATATATATATATCTATATATATATCTATAATAGGTAGTATATATCGTATAGGACTAGCGTATCCGATCGTCCGGTATCCCTTATTCTAATACTCCCCCTACTTCTTATATTCCCTAGGGATTAAGAAGTCTTCTTATAGCCTAGTAGCTATACTTTACCTTAGGTAAAGGCTTTATAAGGTACTTAGCGAGTACCTCCTTTATAGGGTAGTACGATATCGATATCGTTTCGTCTTTAAATAGCTCTCTTACGTAGTATAGTACTACGTCTAGGTACTTTAATCTTAAGTAGAATTCCGGGTTCTTTACTAAGGTAATCGAGGCTTAATTATCCCCTTAAAGACTTATAGTACCCGTATAGAGGAATCGTTTAATCTAAACGGCCCCTTTTACGGCGTATTAAAGCGATATATACTCGGCTTCTATTATATATATAGATACGCTACGCTATAGCTTTAAGGACTAACTTATCGGCCCGCTAGCTAGTATAAAGACGTATCCTATCGTCGACTTACGAGTAGTAGACTCTATAGTATAATCCTAGTCTACGTATCCTTCCGGTTCGAGATTTCCTTTCGGATTAAAGCGTATAGTATAATCCCTCGTTAACTTTAGGAGGTAAAGAGCTACCGATAAGTACCTCGTAGTCGGGTCCGTAAAGTACTAGCTTAGTCGTTACGTTACGAACGCTATATCTACTTTTATTACTTATATAATCTAATTTAGCTTCCCGACTATCCTATAGTACTCTCTATCGTCCGTAGGTATATCCGAGGCCTCTTAGAGCGTAAGATAAGTATATCCTATAGCGGGAGTATATATAGATTATCTATATTCTCTATATTAAACTTATAAAGAGTCTCTTCGATATAGTATTTTTAATCGATTATAATTAATCCGTCGTTATTATCTTTAATCCGGATACCGAGTAGGTACTTAGTAATACCTAGATTATTTGTTTTAAATCGACCTATAAGCTTATACTTAAGGGAATCGATCTTATTTCTATTATCCGTAAGTATAAGAAGATCGTTAATATAGAGAGCTATAATTAGCGAGCTATCTTTAGATATAAAGATAGACTAGTCCGCGGGCGTAGTAAGGAGTCCTACGCTTTCGAAGAAGGCGGTTATAACTCTATTCTAGTTACGGCCGCTTTACTTTAGCCTATAGAGTCCGCGTTTTAAGAGTATAACGCTATCTTCGTCGATATCTAGACCGTCGAAAGGTTCTAGATATATTTCCTCGTTAAGGGGGCCTTCGAGATATATCGTAATAACGTCTATTTAGTATACTACTAGTTCTCGTATAGCCGTAACGGCTAAGAGGATTAGTAGGCTTTCGAGACGGATAATAGGCGTAAAGGTTTCGAAGTAGTCGACGCCGTATTATTAGCTAAATCCCGGATAATAAGCCTTACTTTATACTTATTAATCTACCTATTTAGAAGTAGTTTTATCTTAAAAACCTACTTTAAGGAGATAAGGTTTATTTAAGTACCTTATAGAGTAGATACCTTATTTCCTAGTAGAATCTCGAGCGTTCTTATCGATAAGAGGGATTATATCTCGTCGTCGATAGCCTATTTCTATTCCTAGCTTTACTTACTACTTATAGCTTTATTATAAGTAGTAGGTATAGGAATTTCTATCGTAAAGGAGTAGTCGACTTTCTATACTTCCGGCTAGTATCTACTAGGTACTCTTTACTCCCGAGTAGGTCTACCGTTCGTAGAAGGCTCCGTATCGTTTATAGTAGGCCTATAGGGGCGTACTACTATAGTATCGTTAATACCCTTATTAGGATCGTTATTATCTTTATTCGTACTATTATTTATAGGCTCGGTAGCCTCTTCTTCTTCCTCGTAGGGGTCCGGGTTATAGTCGTACTCCTCGGTAGTACTAGGTATAGTCTTAATAGGTACTACTTCTATACTTATTATACTTATAGGATAGAAGACGTCCCCTTCGGAGGTATCTTTATTAAATCGAATAGACGTAGCTAGCTTTATAGCCTTTATCTAAGGGTTAAAGATCCGGTATTACTTTATAGAAGAGCTATATCCGATAAAGATACTAGAGTACGCCGAGTCTTCTAGCTTATCTACTTATTGTTCGTTCGGTATAAGTATATAAGTTATATACCCTAATACTTAAAGGTATTTCCCGCTAGACTTTATACTAGTAAAGAGCTCTATAGGAGTCTTTTCTTATCCCTTCCTCGGTATCCGGATCCTTAAGTAATAGGACGTACTTATAGCCTTAGCCTAAAGAAACTTAGGTAACCTTAAGTTACCTAGTAGCGACTTAGCTAAAGTAACGAGTATACGGTTCTATCGTTCGGCTACGCCGTTCTACTCCGGCGTATACGGGACCGTAGTATAAGGGACTAGCGTCCTTCTTAGCTCTATACTTTATCTTAGTAGCCTAAATCCTTTTCTACGTTTCCCGCTAGGTCCGCGGTACGTAATACTTAGTCGCC